>VSDK01025350.1:230108-260085 GCA_009767595.1 Symbiodinium kawagutii
AATCCCCGACACAGTCACCTCCCAGGAGCGGTGTGGCTGGCTGGTTGCCTGAGCCACCAACACAAGTGACCAACATAGGTAACGAGTAACCAACATAAGTAGAAACCCACAGTAGGTATGTTGTAACTAACAAGCTTGGTTGGGTTGTTCCGCTTTGTTTTCTTGCCGAAAAAACAGGCCTGGCAGCTTCAAGTCAGGATCCATGATTGCGTGGGATGCGTTTTGTCATAGCCTGGGTTGAAGAGCGCGCAATGGCGGTAGGAAAAGTACTGGTCTCAGAAGGGGCTTTCGTTCAGGGTGAAAGAGAAGGGGTTGGTGGTTTGAAACGCTTTTCCCCATGTTTGGGTTGGTTGGTTGACTAATAACAATGCCCAAGGATCCATTCTATGGGAGACACCATGTGCGGTCTGCTCTCAAGCTATTGATGGTTTCTCCAATTTGACTCTTCCTCATTTTGGACGGATTGGTGGTACTACCACGGGAGAGGCCCTTAGACCATGGACATAGCAATGCTTAGTTCGTGAGAAAACATTTGGTACGAAGATCCCTGCAGTTTCAACATCTTTCGACCACTCATCCGAACACCAGCCAGTGTTCCGAAGAATTGCGCCTGGATAAGCCGAAACACCAGCCACCCACACATCCAACCACACCAGGCACCCACAGCCATATCCAACCACCGAGCCCAAGCGACTGATCCACTCATCCCCGTGGCTCATCCCAAGCGATCACTGGCGGAACCCTCGAGCTCGGTCAGGCCAGAACGACTCTGGCCCAGGCCTGGACCGACCGACCTTTTCGCGCTCGCTGCTGGGCTGGGGAAATCATCAAGGTCGATCCCAAGGGATTGATGATTAATCAACGATTATTGTTGATTAATTGATATTGCCTGGGATCAATTGATGATTTCCAACCTTCAATCAATATTAATCTATTGCTATGGGGTTGATTAAAGACAATCAACAATAGACAATCAACAATAGGGTTGATTAATCATGATTAACCTATTGTTATTCTATCCTCTTGGGGAAATCGTCAATGATAAAGTAAGGGAGAACAATAGATTAGTCAACAATAACGCAGTTGCAGTCAATGATCATGATGTCAATGATGGTTGCGATGGTGATGATGATGATGAGTCCTTGTGACGCAGGATCATTGTACACTGACAATCATTGACAAGTAGCCATTCCAATCGTCGATCGCACATTTCGTGAGCATTGTCGAAAGCCCAGTTAGCCAAAAGGAGAATCGTATACTACTTGGTTGGTAGTGACATTTAATCATTGCAGGGTTCTTAATCCACATTAATTTTCATCTCCATTGATGGGTTCATCGTTGGCTAGGGATTTGACTCTGATTCTAATTTTTGATCACATTAGTCGGGGCCTATTTCATTTTGATTAATAGTGATGCCATGTGATACCCCCATGCCTACTCCTCTGATTATCACAGTGGTTTCATTTGGATGTCCTGAAGTCTGGAACCATCCAAGGGCTGGTCTCCAACGATCGCTAGTTCATGGTCAACCAGCAGATGCCGCACGAGTGACCCCAAGATGACCCAAGATGTTCCAAGAATTCATGCTGAACAATGAATTAAGATACGTTAAGGTATGTTGTGATATCTTAAGATCAACCCAACCCCTCATGAATTAATGCTCATCAACCCAGTGAGGACCCAGATGCTGATGGGGGTTGATGGTGGTGGGTTCCCAACTCGCAGGGGCTCCAGCGTGGTCAAAGCGGCACCCCAACAGGCGCGCGTTTAACGAACTGAGCCAGGCTGAGAAATGATAAAAGCAAGCTGATTAATAGTGGTGAATCATCGTGAAACATGGTGAATCATGGTGAATCAAGGATGATAATGGTCATAGCAAAGGTTAATCAAACAACCAAGGATTGATAATGATTATTCAATTGTTAATCAATGATTGTAATATTTGTAGTCAAGGTTCATCAAGCACAATGAAACAAATCAAGATCAACAAATATCGTGGCTATAATGTAATCAAGTTGAATCAAAAATCATAGTGATTAATGTTGAATAAACACCATCATGGTGAATGAAGGACTACAATGGCCGCGAACTGAGAGCAGCGTTCTTGATGATCCCCCGGACGTTGGCATAGATCAACAACAAATAGCAGCGAGACAGGATTCTAATGGCCTGGTTGATTCGTAAAGATTAGCAAGCTATAAGAGTGAGACAGGGGATTATGATCGTTGGTAGAGATCAGCAACAAGATAGAGGATTATAGAACATGGTTGATAGTAGTCAACAAAGATATGGTGGATAACGGTGAAGCATGGTTGCAGCAATAAGGTCGATGGTCGGCAACGTTAACGTTGTTGGATGTTCCTATGGAGCTTCGATCCGCTTGGGCAAACACGCCGAGATTTTGTGAACCATTGCAGATTCCTGAGTATGATTGGATGGATCATTTCAGGCAATCATTGAATCCGTTTTTCAGACAATCATTGAATGGGAATTGAAGCCATTTCCTGAGTATGATGGATATAATGAGTATTCATTGATATTCATGTTGATATTGATACTGCTATTGATACTATTGATATTAGTGAGTAGCAACATCTTAGAGTTGGTCCTTAATTGCGGATTATGATGCTACAACTGGCCACTTAAACGACTGCATGTCACTCCTGCAATGACTTGGAAGACCCCCCCTTTGTGAGCTGTTCATAATCGTGACCCCGGTCCGCGTAGAAACTTTACACCCCTGTGACTTTGGAATTTGACAACCATGACTCAGTGAGAGATGCAGCTCAAAGCTCAGCAGTTGGATGGAACAGCATGCTTGTAAAATTAAAGATCTGTAAAATTGATGTGCACGCACATATTCAGTAAATTCACTCATATTCATTTGCAAAATGCAACGGAATTATACACACATGGAATTCCATCCATATATGTGCACATATGCAGACTTACATATCTACATACAAATAGCATCATATTATATTGTTTATATAGATTTAGATAGATACAGATATTTCTTGCAGAATATGTACATTTAAACATGAAAAACAAAAAATAGACATATGAATCATATGAATCCCAAAACATCGTACATTCTGATGCCATCTCAACATCTATTCAGAATATAGTCACCTGGCACTGGGTCAAAACCCTGTACCTCTGGTTCCCCTATCATTGACTATTGTTTTCCCTATGAAATTGTTGGTTATCATCCCCCATTATTGGTTGGTTAACTGCTTGACCCATGGCCACCTGTTTAAATGTGGAAATCAATGTTTATGTGCCAAGTCGACTTGATGCATCTCAACTCCGACAGGTGACTGCAGCGGCACCGCCCGGGCGATCACTGGCGACTCCAGCCACTCCGGTGCGCCCAGCGATGTTGAGGTTTGATCCATTTCTGAAGGTTTTGTTCCCCAGTCCACTGGCCGCACTTGCAAGCACAAAAAAAGAACAACACCATGGGTTTCCAATAAACGATGTTTTTTTCAAATGATGACCCCTACAAAATGGTTGGTTTATAGGTTGAAATGATTAATATTGGATGATTTTGGGGTACCCAGATCTCGAGAAAGAACCATGAATATCTGTTAATTTACCATGGAATGTAAGGGGTGTATTCTAAAAGCATCCATATTTGGGATACATCAGGTAAACTAGAGGTGGTTTATTAGTATGGATCTATCATTCAACGATCTAAGCAATGAACAATGATATAGCAATGCGCTTGGAGATAACCAGCCAATACTCTGTGTACGAGCGATGTAGCAAGCAATGAAAGAACCAAACAGCAAATGATGGAAATTTACCATGGAATGCATACAAGGGGTTACTATTATTCTCAAAGCTGATTTGCTCTACTTATTGCTACTGGTAAGTATGGTTTACATGGTTGATTAACATCAGTGTGGTGAATTGCCCATCGCCACTACTAGTATTCTCCTATTGTTCACCATGAATTGCCCTTCTTACTGTTGCTAGTTTCCACCACTGTTGTAACTGGGGTTGGTTACCAGCCCCTATTTGATGGAAGCCTGGAAGCATAGGGATTTTTCACCATGACCCGACTTTAGCACATGGATTGTTAACCATGAATCATCACAACTAGTATTACCATGTCAAGTATTGTCCTACTAGTATTGTTCAAGTATTGATTGTTAGGTGACCACCTTGTTCCACACTAGTATTCATCCCACTGGTGAACCAATACTAGTAGGTGAATATACTACTGGTTGGTGGTTCTAAACAGTTGTCATTTTCCCTAGTAATCATTAACAACTAGTTGGTGGACTAAACATTTTTCATAGGGGGTCAAACTACCAATCCATCAATCAATCCCAGTAGAAACCACTAAGCAGACTAGTATTGTTCACCCATCAATCAATTCACTAATAGTATTGTTCACCAGTATTGTTCAAACTACCAACCATAACAACTAGTATTGTTCACTATGAATTGCTTGACTGATTGTTATGGTTCACCACCTTGTTCCACCCTCAGGTGACAGCGGGACGATCGCTCGGCACTCCTTCCGCAACCCCTGCGGCTTGGCCACACCATGGGGAGGGTGACTGCATGCGCAGGCACTGGGAAGCATCGTTCAGGGTCGTTAAGCTTCGTTAGTGGAATCTGCCTGTTGAGCTGCTAGTGATCAACGTTAAGATGGTGGAATTTGTGAAGCTTCATTCATTTTGAAGCATCGATGGCGGACGAATAAGTTCATTCTTGAGCATCAAGCCACTTTAACACTAGTGACCAACCGCACTAAATGTTGTCAAGCATCCATTGTTGTTGCATTTTGATGAGAGAATGCTGTCCTTGATCCTTTCAGTCAAGGAATTGCCAATGAACAGAGGGTACAAAGGCAGCCCATGTGTGTGGCAGAGATGAACGGGAGAGAGCTTGAAAAGAGGGGCAGGGGCAGCCGTAGAAGTAATGGTTGCTTGGGTGGCCAGCCTGTCATGACTCACTGCTACCATCACCAATCGGCCATTTTACAGCAGGGCATAGGAACTCAACTATGCATCCACTTCCGGCGCCGTGCTCATCAGCATTACGTATAGAACCTTATGCATAGCTCCAGCTGCACTCCCATGGCTACTGTGAGTCTTTATCAAAGGTTAATTTACTTTCACGGATCTTGTGTCTAGATCTACCATGATCTACCTACGTACATCAACATCCGGACTAGCGTGGAACCTCGCAAGCAGCTTTCTGTTCTGCTCAACTGAGTGGGGCACACGTCTCTGCTAGCTGCCCTAGTTTCCGGAACGCTTTTCTTGAATGACAATTCAACGTTCTGGCTTGTGCGGTATAGACTGGTATCTCAGTTTGATGGATACCCTTGCTTAAGATCAAAGCTGGTGTAAGACCCGGAACTCTATTCTACGCGCAATGGGCCGTTTGCGGTACACCATGACCGTTCTTAGGATGGTTCAGGGAACCACTTCATCTGGACCCCTGTAAGGCAACTTGTTCACGTGGAAAGTTGATTCATGGGGAGCTTTCCTTGTTACCTGGAGACTGCATTTGGCATTTTTCCATTTTGGATCGAGCTGAATCAACATCAATGACCGACGATAGTGGTGACAGTAGTGATCACAATAATAGTTGAAAAGCAACAATATACAACGACAATCAATAAGAACGTCTCAACAGTATTGTTGATTATTTGTCGGTGATTGGCATTATGCGCCCGAAAGTTGAGAACTATGATGTTTATGTCATTAATTAATGATTACTTGTCAGTTATTAACTTTTTATTGTCAGTTATTTGGGTGTTTCTCAAAATAGGGGTACCCCCAATCATCCTGGAATATAGTTATTTATACAAGTAAACCAACCATTTTTTGGGGGTCCCCTATTTTGAGAACCCCCCCGGAACTCCCAACTTTTCCTCCCGAGGCAGGAAAGCGTGTGACGACAACGTGGAAAACGCCCAGGTCACACAGCGCAACCAGCCGTCCCGGGGGAGACGCAAGGTTTATTGATCAAACAACTGGGTGGTTTCTCAAAACAGGGAACCCTCAAAATGGTTGGTTTATCACTATGAATGACTACTAATGGATGATTTGGGGGTACCCCTATTTTGAGAAACAACCAACTTGACTAAGGAAACAAGCTGTTCAAAGTTTGGTTCAACACACAACCCTTGAACCATATGATTTTTCGTTCAACAGCCCGTTTTTCAATCATTGATCAAACAACTTCATGCATCCAATGAGACTTCATGAATGATGTTTAGTTCAACAGATGTATTGATCATTGATCGGTATCATGAGTGGGAGCAGTTCAACAGAGAAGTTTCACTCGATCATATTGAAATCGTCCAGGACTTGATCCTCTACTTGAAATCACAAGCTACTGCGGGGTCTCTCCATGTTTCTTATGCGCCACAAATACAGAGCCATGGGCTTGGGGCCTCGGACTTGCCTGGTGCATGCGTTTGTCCATGGTGTAACGGGGGCTGCCAAGCTAAGTGGCTGGTTGGAATGACTACCCATGATCATTCTTGACGGGGAAAGCACCTGGGGGAGTACACCAGTCATAAACACGCCCAGATGATGATTTTTCACTTCTATAGTCTTTATAATCCTATGATATGCATGTGTATGCGTGTTTGGTAGTCACTGTTGGTTGACCAATCGGTGAAATGGGTGAGGATCTACCATGATCCCAAGTTCGACTGAGTTAAGGTTCGTTCTCAATTAACTGCACAATCATGTCCCATGATTTGTGCATGAGCTATGTACGGGTGTATACATGTCAACAATATATGTTCACATCTACACATAGGTGATACCTGTCTTAGATATTACACTCTATATTTGTTTGTACATAATGCAACTAGTTCTACATATTACAGAATGACTTTCCATATTTTACTAAAGCCTACTTCCACTTACAAGCTGGTCATTTATCGATAAGCGTAATGTTATCAGCATCAACTATTCAAAGCGGCATGAACACATATCTAGAATATTTTTGCTATCAGTTGGCAACTATCGGTCGAAATTGAACCACAAACTATACATATCGATACCACGAATCGTAATTATGTACCTTCTGAGAAACCAACCCGGTTGTTAAAGATCAAATTTGTTCAACAGGTAGCTCGAGGAGTTTCCACTCAACCAGGTACGAGTGTGAATAAGTTGAGTTCGCCTGCTTGTGTATTTAGATGCTCATTTAGATGCTCGTTTCGATGCTCCTTAAAATGTATTTAGATGTGTTTAGCGTATTACATTGTACTACCAATACTTGCTAGAGTCTTATATAAACATTGTCCTATACCTAGTGTATTTATTGAGTTAGTCTCACTCGAGTTTGCCAAATACACTACTGTACATTGTCCTTACCAATAGGTTTCCTACACTGATCAAGTCGAAGTTTTTCGTTCGCACCGCCAGGGTCGTCCCGCCCTCCTTCACGAGCAATGTGTCGCCCATGCAGGCAGAATCGGGTGGCGGCGGGTGTGGCTATTGATGGCTGTGGTTATCTTTGCTGGTTGGTGGTTTTGTAATAGGGGACTAACCACTATTAATGGTTATAGGTTATAATATTAATGGTGTTCCCCATTAGGGGATGATGATATTGGTTATATCCATTGACTTGTGGTTAGTGAAGAAGGGGATAGTCACTAATTAACAATCATGCTTAAAAAACTACTGGCTGGTGGTTTGATTGTCACTTTTTTTCTCCCTACTTAATTATTGACGAATGGTTGGTTGAGCAATATTTTTCAGCGGAATTTTTGACGAATGGTTGGTAGAGTAATATTTTTCATCGGGGTTGAAACCACCAACAAGTTTGGGTTTAATGTTAAGCCAGGATCTTTTTTAAACCTCTGGTCGATGAATAGGGGTGTATCATTTGGTTTACCTGTAGGGGACATGGTTGACAACGACGGTTAGCACTGTGCTGTGGCTACAGTCATGTCTAAACATGGCTAGCTGATCATACAGGAGATTTGCCATGATGGTGATCAGCCAGTAAAGGGTCTTGAGGTGGATACCTGCATCAAGGCCAAAGGTTTCTAAGCAATGATATTGCGGGGAACGATTTGCAGAGAAGATCATTCCTGAAGCCACTGGTGTCAGATTTGAGCGCTTGGAGGCACAGCCCATTTCTACTGCTACAGCCCTATCCTGCCACAAGCAGGATCGATTGCCAGCTACTTGTGCTGCTTCCTTGGCTCAGACTTCCCTCACAGACTGGGCCCTTGGTAGCTCCAATGCCGAGCTTCCCAGCCGCCCATGCGGGAACCGCCAGTGCAGTTATGCCAACAATGGGTTAGTACTTGGGTGGTATCACATGGTGGTTGTAACCGCCAGCCAACCCATCTTTAGCCCATTGTATTGTGTCACTGGGTCACGAACCAAGAATCCTAAAAAAAATAAACCCATGAGTGACCACTAAATGGATTAATCCATAAGAATCCTGAACCAAGAATCCTTAACCACTACCAATTAATCACGATGAATCCCAGTACGAACCGATTTTCATTAAAGCCAATTCTGTCGAACCAGTAAAGCAATCATCCTCAACCAATAATGGCTTAATAAACCATTAGGGTCACCATTTTTTAACCAATTTCACTTAAAGATGCTTCACGTAATAAGGCTTCATTAAACCTTGACCAATAAACTGATCACCACTATGGCCACCATTAATTTACCAATAAACCAATAAACCGCGTGCATTACCATGAGCCAATCAACCCATTTAGTTTTCTCATCAACCTATATATCCTTCACCCATCAACCAATAAACCACCTGAGTATTAGCCCATTGGTTTATGAAGCCTCTTGGTTTATTAGCCCACCGGTCAACCATGTGTTAAGCCAATGCGCTAATAAACCAATAGCCTATTGGTTACAACCAATATTTACCCATTGGTTATTACCACTACCATGAGTACACCTATTACATGGCCTAATTAACCATGTATAAACCAATATTTACCCATGGATTCACCGATGGCCCCTTGGTTCAACCACTAGGTGAACCTATAGGTTTATTGGTTAACCAATGGGCTAATAAACCAAATGGTATGACACATGGTTTAACCAATAGGCTATAGGTTCACCATTTAAACCAATCAATAAGCCAATCAACAAACCAAATGAACCAATAAACCAATGGGCTTATTACCAATGTGGCTATGGGTCAAAACCCTTAGTCCCCCTGGTTCCCCTATCATTAACCAGGCTGTTTTCCCCATTATTGTTAGTGGAAATCCCCCATGAACGTTGGTTGGTTAAAGCCTTGACCCAGCTCGCCATGTACTAAGCCTATTGGTTCAACCACTCAACCACCCTTTGTGGTCCGCATTTTTCAGGTGGCCAGAACCACCTGGTCCTTGGCAGCTCCAGCGGTGACGCCGGACCCCGCGTGCGGAAGGGTGGGTAAGGGTTGGGCAGGCTTGTGGGGAAGGGTGGGCAGGGTTGGTTGGCCAAGGTTGGTTGGTTAGGGTTGGTTGGCCAAGGTTGGTTGGTTCGGGTTGGTTTATGGTTGGCTAATGCTTGCTCTACGGTTGGGTTTTATGGTTGGTTGGTTAAGGTTGGTTGGCTCATAGGCAGTGTTTAACGAGCAGGAGATAAAATCAGCGTATGTAGCCAACAATAGGGATGTGACAATGTTGGTTGGTGAATTTTCACTTTTTTTTGTTGGGTCATGATGCTCGGTTTGATACTTGAGTTGCCATTGACAAAGATAATCTTCGCACCTATTATTCATGATATAGATGGACACTAAACGGGATATACCACTTCAACTGCCTAGCATCCTTCCAGACTTCCAGGTGTCCGAATCCTGAGTGCTTGCTAGTGATTAACTCATGAACCATTGTATGCAATTGTCATCCAAGGGTTGAAAGGAATAGTTCTACTAGCCCTGAAATCCCATTCGGAAATCTCTGGGTTCCAAAGAAGGTGTGGAACTCTAGAATGTAGTCTTTGATCGATTTCTCTGCAAAAAAAATACCATCAACAATCGCCAACAACGGAACGGGTAATGGTGGTTTCATTGTGGTCAACGATTGTCAATCATATCTATGGTGATTAAGACTAGTTGATCAATAATGGCTGATTGGTTGATAGTGCTGGATGATTCATTCTTGGTATCAAATGAATTCAAACGAGTGTTTCTCAAAATAGGGATCCCCCAAATCATCCAATCTTAGCGGTTGATAATTGGTAGTGTATTTGGAGACATCTGTGTTTGTGAATGGCTCGCGTCTCTGCCACCATTTGTTCATCCTGGCAGCCAGGATTGAGGGGGAAATCGACCCGAAACAACTATAAGTGGTGGTTGCAACAAGGGTTCCTGTAGATTTTCCCATCAGCCAACCCCCTGACTTGTATTGGTTGCTAGATGTTGCTAGTTCTTGAGAACAGCCAAGCACGGCTAACACTGGCTAAGAACACTCAACAATGGTTCAAAAGGTATCGCGAGTTGGCAAACAACGGGTCATAATGATTATCGATGATAGATGATGGTTGGGATCATGTCAGTTGACATTGGTTGACTTCAGGGGACAATCACCAACAACAACCTACCAATTGGGTCTGGAGATAGTTTGTTTCCTTGGAAAACAAGACATGTCATCCACTGTAGCTCGTTGTTGGACGTGCCACCGCGCTGCATCGCATCAGAGCAGCCAGCGTGAGCGGTGGAACAAGCGTCCATTGAGGTCCAAATTTTTGGAGTCAGAAGTAAAGATCCGCTTATTCTGAACTAGCTTTAAACCAGTTTTACAATGGTTCAGCGTCCAACCATGGATTGTGATGGATTTGAATCAACCAGCCACGGATTACAAGCCAGCCTCGTAATGGTTCATGATCCACCTGCCATAGGAAAATGAGTTCATTGTTTGCAGCTTGAAATTCCGCTACTTTCGGTTCTGCAGTGTAGCCAGGCTACTGTACAACACAAGTCAGTAGGAAGATCATGGAAGATCCATAAGTCTATCAAGGATGATATGGGATGTTTTGTGGGGTATAATTCTGGAGGCAACCAAACTCCCAAGGCCCAAGGCCGCATTGAAATCTATGGTTCCGATCCGCATGACCCAGAACGAGTTCCAAAACGAGGTCAACGCAAGTGACCACCACGAGTCGACGGAAGTGCAGCCAGGTGACCACTTGGCCCTCCACCGAAGGGTGTGGAGGATCTTCCAATGCCGATACATCCAACATGGATCAAGATGGTCATGCCAAGGTTTGAACAAGTCTTGATCCATTGATACCATTTGATACCATGGTAAGACGACATTCTTGGTTGTGCATCCAGCTTGCAAAGCACCTGTTCAATCTACGTCCTTTCTACTGCGTAAACAGATGAACCAACAAGAGAATTAAACCACGGTTGTCACCACTATTAACTCATGGTGATATTAACCATGGAATTACAACCACTATGAAGTCAGCTCAGTCTTATATTTATCGTTATCACATGTTATCACCATGGTTAAGCACTATTAACCATGGTTACAATCACTATCAAGCTAACTCATTATTATATGGATACAACTCAATTAACCATGGTCCAATGGTTATAAACATATTAATCACTAGAATATAACCCACTATCAACCATGGTTACAAGTTATAACCACCATTAAGTGACCATTAAGCTAACTCATGATCATATGGTTGTACCTATATGATTGCCATATAGACCACTATAATCACTAGAATAATCACTAGATATAACCATATTAATCACTATATGCTTGCCAACATGGTTATCCCGGAGACATGGCTATCCGCACCACGAAACCCAGCCGCCATCCCAAGCGGGCGCCTTGGCGGAGGGAGCGCCTCCAGCCATGGCTTTGCCGATGAGCCTGGAACAGGGTCGACAGGGTCGTGCTCCACTGCGGGGCCACAACGATGTGCCACCTGAGGCGGGGGATGAGTCAGTCATGGTTTTTTTCTGAGGGAAAGCCATGGGATTTTCCATGGTGAACTGTGGTTGATGGTGGATGAGAGTGGTGAACTATGGGGGGATAAGCAACGAGAATATCTAGTTGGTGGTTTTTGGAGATTTTTTAATTGGAGTTAATTATAGTGGTTGATAGGGGAGAATGACCAACAATAATGCTTAAACAACTACTGGTTGGTCACTTTACACATTTTTCTCACAATATTTGGGATGGTTGATTGACTAACTTTTTGGGATGGCTCGCCAACCAGTCACAAGTTTGGTATTTTGTGCGAATTCTGGAGGTTTCCGATGTTTGGAAACATAATCTACCCGATAATGTTGGGGTTACAACTTACAACTATTCTCAACCAGCAAAAAGTTGGAACGTCCAGGTAATTATATAGTGGTTTCTCAAAATAGGGTGACACCCAAATCATCCAATAGTAATAGGAACAATTATTAGTCATAAATCCTAATATTTTGGATTCCTTATTTTCAGAAACCCCCATATGGTTGGTTTCAATCAACCAGGAATGGCTGTATTTCTGGTGAGAAAGCAACTGCAACACATGGAGTTTTGTCTGCCAAGCGATTCGGTGGGTGTTCGGCCCTCGCTGCACAGACCGTCCAACCATCGAAGATGGAAACATTTCTAGGGACTGGGAACTTACACTGGTTGATGGTTTGCTTGACATGTTTTATTTTCCCAAATGTATTTACAAGTGACTGGTTGATTGGTTGGTTGAGAAGCATATTATTCGCAGGGGTGGTTCAATCACCAATCAGTTACACCGTGGACAACACACCAGCCCGAGCTCTTTGCCTTTTGTGACTTGCTGCAAGGACTCAATGTTCGCCCTTGTCACAAGTCGACCATCAATCGCCACTAATCTGCTTACAGTATCAATCCATGCCATCCAACCAACATCAATATCAATGAACGTTGGCTAGCTGAGTCATCAGTAAGCTTCACACGATTGCTGATTCTTGGTGATTGTAATCGGATATGGTTGGCGACTATATAGGTGTTTACCCCTATCTCCGGATAGTCCTTGTTATTCCCAGATTCTTAATCATTTAAACATCATGTAATCGTCACTAAACCATTGCCCAACAGCTTATTTTAAACTGGTTGAAACCGCTGCTCACAAAATATTTTGTGATCATGGCTTTATTTCCACCACCATTCAACTATACTTTACCTCCAGATATCCATGGTCAATCACCATGTCAACATCATTTCACCACCACTTAACCGTCATGGCGGTGGTTTCTCAAGTTACAGGGGTACCCCATCTATTGTGATTTATAGTATTGAGCTAATTTCTATAGATAAATACATATGGTTTTACCACATTTCTCAAGTATTAGCCATTTCTGGTGATAAACCATTGATTTTCAAACCTCCAACTTCTACTTGATTTCTGGGTGTTTTACCATGACTGGGACCACATTTCTTCACATGTGGAGGTCCCCGCTGTGACTTGAGAACCCAAGCAACGTTCTGGAGGTCAGTGTCCTCAGCGCGCAGCAGATGGAGGGTGAACGGCTCTCACAGGTGGTGCAGCAGCTGGATGGTGGTGAAGCGTAGGGGGGGAGGGGGTGTTGAGATCAAGAAGTTGATGATTGATGGGGGGATGGGGGGATGGTTTTTTCTACCCAAAATACGGCTAACTCACTTCTGACTTTGGCATCCCATGATTGATGATGCCTAGTTGTTGCTTGGATTTAGTACCACTAGTGGCAGCCAACCATGATTAAGCAAACATAATTGACCAAGCAACGAATAAAGATGACCCAAAGCAAACCAAGACAGGCCAAGCTGAGGAAACAACCAGTGGAAGGAAACAAGTTGAGACAACGGACTGCAAGATATTTGGGTCGGACACGGTCAAGTAATGTCAAGTACACCTTCGATCCCTGCTCACTTGGCTCCAAGTGTACCATGCCCAAATAAATGAATGCTTGCTGAATGTAATTTATATGGCTATGGATCAATATGAATCAACCAATATTAGGGGATAATAACCAACAAACTATAGGGAAAACAATGGTTAATGATGGGGAACCAGGGGTACGGGGTTTTGACCCACAGCCATATTTGTATTAGATTCTCTGAGAGAGCCTTACATGGGTGATTGTGGGTGACCTTTTGCTCCACGCACTTAGCCGGCAGGTTGTCTACAAGTAGAATTACCCTGGTTGCCTCAGCAGTACCCAGAGTTATGAGCTAGTTTTCAATTGGAATGATCAAGTCTGAACAATTGAGCGGTTTTTTCGGACTCCTGGCTGCTATTATAATTCAATGACCATTCCAGTGAGCAATTGGCCGGTAACTGTGCTTACCAACAGTTGCTAAGTTCCCAATTTCCCTAGGTACAGTCAGGTTAGTTGGTGCTGTGTGTATCAATGACTTGTAAGTTCCAAATCGTCCGTCTTGAACTTATCAGCCAATATGCGGATAATGTTACACATTTGCTGCCAAGTCGCTAACTAGCATATGCAGCTTATAAGCTGATTAGTCCCTCAGTTGTCCCAGTTGCTTGTTGGCTTATAAGTTGAAAGATACTAATAAGTCACTCATCAGCTTATAACTTAAGCCAAGTCGCCAACAAGCCACATGTTCAACATCACAAGTCATCACGCTCATCTCGCGGGTTCAGGATCCTGATTGGCCTCAAGGAACCTGTTGGGCTTGGTCCTATGCCGGGAAGCCCGGTGGACAGGGAGGTCGAAGCTGGTGCTGGTCGCTCCGTTGCCTCCAATGACTTGGTGATTCCTAAATTTATTCGAAAAAATCAGGACATCCAATAGTTGGTGATTCCTAGTTGACTATAGCTGGTGATTCCAATCGTTTGGGGAATCACCTTCCAATAGTTGGTCTTGAAGGAATCAGCTCCTGGAAGGCGATTCCCCAAACTTCCGGGATTTGTTGGTTCCATGAGTCACTTGGGCTGTGTACAAGGCCTGTCATTGGCTTTGTCAAATCAGGACAGGAATCAACCCGGAATAGGCCGCTGGAAATGATCCACAACTGATTGCTCGAACAAGCACAATTGCAGGGATAAACTGGTGCAACGGAGCCGTAAAATACATCCAGATTGGCAAATTGCTTGATTCAATTAAAAGTGCGTCGATTTTCTGCTGTGGCACCGACATGCACTTAGCCATCAACTGTGCTGTACCCTACAAGCATCCAATAATGGGGTGTTTTTTATTTGGGAAGACGTCACAGTTGGGGATGCACCGTTGATCAAAATCCGCACAATCTTGAAAGTTGCTTTTCTGGACAAGTTGAAGCATGGACCAACCTTTGCCGCTTTTTCCAAAGAGTCGTTGCTTCTTTTGGTCAAAGTCCAGTGGATGACTTTTTTGGTCCACCACTCACCACAAGTCAATAGTTGCATCATTGGGCAATTGGGCAAGTTGAAGTCAGTAAATGATTGGAACGATCTTGGAAGTTGCTTCTTTGGGCAAGTTGAAGTTGCTTCTTTGTGTCTGAACCAACTCTTCGGCGCGCTGAGATTCGTATGCACAATCGGCTGCTGGAACAAGCGAAGGTGATCCAGTCCGAAGGGCAACAGGAGCGGGCGGAGCAGCAGTCTCGGAGTGGATCCTCGGTGAGGAGTGCTGGCTGATGCTGGCGGTTGCCAAGGAACCCCAGGAATGGCTGGCCTTGTTGATATCTTCCCAACAGAATCTAACCGAGCAAATGATATATCCTGTGGCCTTTCTTCAGAACTTGCAAATTGAAGTCATTCGACTCTAGACAATCATGCAAGCATTGCTCGCTGAAAGTTACACAATTTTCAGGATACAGATGAACTACTCCCACAGGCAGTGAGCATCACTGAGCACTGAAACTGTGGTACGTGCTTGATTTGAAGCAGTGGGGAGGTATCTTCCTGCGCATGTTTTTGCTGAAGCCAAGAGGTGACCGAAAATGGGGGGGAAGCCTCCAGCCGCTCGGCAGCAAACCGCTGGGCACCGCTTATCCCAGGTTTCGAAGCTCCGACCATCGCAAGTTCGTTGAAACTGCTGAAGAAGGAGGTCTTCTCGCTGTGTCCCATGAAGCCCTTGACGCTCGGTTGAGCGATGGCTTGCTGCCAGGTCCCGGTTGCGGCTAGGGGGACCGGCTGGACCATCAAGCTAGGCAAGACAGTTACATGACTGGATGATGGTGAAGATGCTGCGATGATTTCTTGGGATTTGAAGAATACGTGGTTGGTGGATCGCAATGGATATGTAGTTGGCTTATTGTGGAACTATAAGTTGAAGAACAAGTATGAATTTCTGACTTATGGTGGAATTATGGTGGATCTAAATCCAGTTCTTCGGTCCATCAACCATCAACGTTGAAGCACCTGTTCTTTGCAAGTCCCCAAATCACCACCACCAAAACACCAGCAGAACCCCACCAGAACATCAGCGCCAAAATCACCACTACACAAACACCATCATCGCAACCACCACAACAAACGCACCCACACAACACCGCACAAACAGCCAAGACACCACCAAAGCAGCAGCACCAAACACAAAGCGCTCAGCCAAGTCAGCATCAGCACCATCTCGAGCCGAAAAGCCTTAGACGAAAACCAACCGATTTAAGACTTTGGCCACTCACCTTGTGCAGGTTCTACTGCTGATGTATGGATATGTATGGTAGGTACGACATGTAGGTCTTTGTTCAACGAACTGTGCATGTTCTAAGGTCAAAGTTTTGGCACGTTCTGATGTGTATGGAGACCAAGGTATGCAATGGTGGGTTTCCATGGATTTCTTTGGAGTTTTATGGTTTCCATAAACCATGGGTAAACCTTTGGATTTTTATGGTTCCCCCCTTTGCAATGGTGGTAAACCACGGGTCTCTATGGTAACAAAGACCCCCCCTTCCACCGCACTGCCGTGCCATCAGGATTGCGGGGATGATGATCTCGGTAGTGCTGACGACACTCAGTTTCCTGTCCAAAAGCTAGCTGTGCAGTGGAACCAACTGGCGCTTGCTTGGGTGCTTGCTTGGTTGGTTGCTTGTTTGGGTGTTCGGTTGGTTAGTTGGTTGGTTGGTTGGGTGTTCGGTTGGTTGGGATTACCTTGCCTGGTCATGATACATGTTGGTCCCTTTCCCTCCAGAGGAGAGGGATGGCCAGCCGCCAGGTTTCATGGTCCCTTGGGTCCAAGGGCGGCTCATCGACGTGGCAGTGAAGGCGTCTGGCAGATATGCCAAGGATGGGCCGCAGGCACGGGCTGCAGGAGGTGGAAATTTCTGGAAAGATAGCTTTGGATGTTGGATTAGGACCACCATGATGAGTTATGTGAAATATGAGTGGATCATTGGATTCTTAATCACATCGTTGGTGGACAAGTTTCCAAGCCAACTGTTGGGAGGCTATGGGATTGTGGCGAAATTTACCTCAGTGTTGATGCTTGTTTTCTGTCATCAAAACTTGGGAACACAGGGAACCGACTTGTTGCTTGCTTTGTTTGGTGGTCTCAGAGGAATGGCTTGGTAGGCATGATTAGTCATTCATTACATTTGATATTGCTTGCCCAGCACAGCACCATGTGATGGGCAGAAATGCTTGTCAAATGTTGTCGATTGTGATGATGTATTCAGATGTTTCACATTTTTTGCTTGATAGACGTTGCTGTTGCATATGATGTATCCACAATGATGCTTGGATAGTTCGCAGCGGGAATGTTTTTCCTAAAGTACATCGCCATTGTACAGCCTTTGAATTTGTTTGACATAGTCTTTAGTTAGTTATATCGACCATTCGTCTGATACTTACCCTATAGATATAGCTTCACTCTGGCAGCTAGTCTAGTTATAGCTTGGTATTTCGAACCACCAGAATCCCTAGTAGTAGTTACCCTTGTTGCCTGGTAGTTACCCTAGTGAATCTACCGTTAGCCTGGTACCCGGATCGTCAAAGCTCAAGTTCAACGATGTTCTGGGGCGAAATTTCGGGGTTTTGGTTGCAAGGCGGTGGACATCGCCGGAGAGCTTTTTCAGCCCATCCTACTGCTGTCTGTGCCACGGCACCGGCTGTCTCCCCAATGGTGGTTTCTCAAGCTATATGGAACCCCCGAATGGTTGGTTTAACGCTCAAATTGTTTGATAAATGATTAATAAATTGGATGATTTGGGGGGTACTCTATCTATGGAGAGCACAATTTCAGGATTGACGGGGGAAATTCCAGCAAGCAGAGGCAGGTACTTGGTAGAAATGTTGATAGGTCCTCAGTATTCCTGGTAAGCATGGTAAGTGTCTTGGTGCTTGTTCAAGCTTATTTGAAATTCCATCCCACTTCACCACGAGTTCGAAATCACCAAATGACCAAGACACTGAAGTCACAAGTCGCTGTTTCCCCACTGACAACTGAAAACTATCAGATTCCAAAGCGAACCCCAGCGAACTTCTCAAGCATTGGAGTCATTTTGGTGGCCCAACTTGTGGACCTTGAACATCCCGAATCCATAGTGGTAAAGTGCTTGAGGTGCTGATGTTCAGCAGTTACTGCTGCCAGATTGCAGTGGGATGCTTGGCGATAAAACAGAACTGTTGATCGGAAGCTCAACTACCTCCGTGTGGTTCGAAGTGGTATCCCAGGTTGTCTGGCCCACCACTTTGTCATAAGAAATGCACGTGACAAATTATCAAAGGTGACGTCTCCAGAATTGGAAGATTTGGACTTGGAAGCTACACTCCTTTGTATTATGCGAACAGTCTGCGGAGTTTGACGTGTTTGATTATTTGTTGATGGTCGTATCCGTAAGGTTAAGATTCAAACGTGTTTGTTTTCAAGACTACACCTTGAAAGTTTGGGAGCTCAGTACAGGTGCGGGCAACATTCAAACACCAGGCATGTTCTGTTCGTGTTTGGTCACCATTATAGCAAGGTGTGACAAGATGAAGCTCGTGGGTAGCAATGTCAGATTGGCAGCGACATAGAATCTGATGGTACCGAAGATCCTACATGATCTCAGTGGGCAAATATTCCAACCAAGGCACACGTGACCTGTTGCGACCAGCCAGGTATTTTGTTTGCCGTTTGCGGACATACAACTGTGACGCGCTTGCGTATCAAACTCTTTAAGAACCTCACGGAGCAAGAGAAACTTGGGTCGCAGCGGTTGTTGCTTGTAACATTTTGACTTGCTTGGAGTCGCGCAGTCCTTCAACTGTTTCTGCAACTGATAAGCGTTGCAGTGCATCCTGGAAGTTACAAAGTTGAGCGGGTAGGTTCCTGAACAAGAACGGATCATAGCTTTGGTAGAAAGTCAGAAAGTGTGGTGATGATAATCTTAGATTAGATTTGTATTGGTTGGCATTGGTAAGAGTCAGTCCTGACTGATGTCTGACTGACATCTTGCTTCTATTGAGATCAAGATAACGAACAAAATCCATTCAGCTCTGTGAAAGAGTCTAGGACTTGGAAACAGGAGGGATTCGACACTTCCCGTTGGAACCCGCACACGACTGGTTGCGGGTTCCGTGGCTGTCTTCACTTTGACGCATGGTAACCAACAGTGCGGGACTGGGGATCAAGGCACATTGGATCCTTCAGGATGTTGACTTGCGGCCGTCAAAACGCACACAATCGCTTTGTGAAAAATATCGGGTTGTCTCAGACAAACAACTGGGGTGAAAAAAGATAAATGGTTTGATAGTACGACGGTCAGATAGACAGCTGGATAGGTAGATAGCAGCTGCCAACGCACCTATTCCTTTATCTAGTCTGCCTATATATATATATATATATATATATTAAACTGTTCAAACTGTCTATCCAACTGCCTGTAGGATTCCACTTTCCCCATTTTTCCCCGAGGATCGCCTTCTACGACTGCCACAAAACTGGCGAATTGTCCAGTCGGTTGATCAACGACTCTCAGTCATTGTCGTCCTTGACCCAGTTCACAACCCAGATGCCTGGCATGATGCGGCGCGTGCGGCGCGAGAATGGTGATGTGGTGCGGAATGGTTCGCGATGGTTCATGCATAGAGTATTGTCAGACTGATTATGAATAGAGTTATGATAGAGATTATAGATGTTGATGTACAGAGTTCTTTAATCGTGGTTATGCGATGAATGTACGGTTGTACCCCCCTTCAATGTTGTACACAATGTGACTGCAGACCAACGGAGCAGCAAGAGGGACATGCCAATGACAATAACAAATAACAGCGGCTCGGAGTTGACCCTGTGAGATCTCCACCGTGAAAGACCTTCGCAGTGAGAGATGCATGTGAACGAACCAACCACATGTTTATAGATGCATCACATGTGAACGAACGAACGAAAAATCGCAATCACATGTTTGTAAATATCTTGTGATTTTTCATCAAACATGTCACGTCGAGTTTGTGATTTTTTTACGACCAAATAGATCCCCTATGATTGAAATTTCACGCTTCTCCTGGGAAAGCCTTGAAGCATCCCAGCGTCTCCCCCGACTTCACAGGGTTTCCCTTGCCAGATTCACGTCTCTGTGGGGATCCATGGCTTGGAGGGTCCCTGGGATCAGATCTTGGTGCATCCAAAAGTTTCATGTCTCCACTGAGTGAAGGTTATCGGTTATCATAGGCTATCTGCATTCATTTCGGGGACAAATTGAAGCAAGTAGGTAAAAGACGACAAGCTTAGGCCCGGTATATCACAGCTTTGGAACCCTGAGAATACCTCATAGACTCATAGCAAGAATCTACTCCAAACAAAAAGAACAGTTCCTACAGTTTTTGGAAGCCTTCGAATCCCAAGCTCTACCGTTCGTCAGGACAATGCTGGGTGCGATCGTGAATTTCAGCGGGTGATCTGGACTGCGAGGTGAAGGGCAGCGTGGTACCCTCCAAGGTAAATTGATAGAATAGACTTGATGGCGTTCAGAACCTCAAGATCAACCATTGGTGTTCGATGCACCGCAACATGAATACTCGTATCTATATGTATTTATGCTGGATATGGTTGAAACTAATTACTTAAAAACATATCAAGCATATATGAGTGTTTCTCAAAGTAGGGGCACCCCCAGTTGTCATCCAGTTGGTTAACCATTCATAGTAGCAAGCCAACCACAACTTTGCGGATCCCTATGGCTTGAGGACCTCCCAAATGCAAGTCATTTCAGTTGCAAGAAGTAAGATAAGTAAGTATTTCTAGTTGTTTATACTGGCTACAAGAGGTTGCGATATTTTTTTAAATAGGCTATATTGTTACGAGATGTCATATGTAGGTATACCGTTTTTGGACAAACCGACATCTCCATTTGGCGATTCGTACTTTTTTGGTATAGGATATACGTGTAAATGAACAGTGTACCCCCAAATATATGATATGATTTCTGCGTAAGAATGATCATTCGGGGATGGCTTGGGGTACCCCGATTTACAGATTTACGATGACCTACATGTACAATTCTAGATAATTATAGGATGATGTATGTATATTTGTAAATGCACATATTCACACATAATGGTTGAGTCTTCAATGTTCACTCTTTCATGAATTATCCGATATTGGTCCAAAGGTCTACTACTAAGCATGTCTTAGGGGCCTTGGCAACCAAACTCGTAGTCGTCGTCGGTTTGCATCCTCAAGCCGTATCTACATGTACCAGCCAGGTAGCATGCTTTGTTGTTTCCATACTCTTCCATCTCCAGTATTTATTGTTTGTATTTGTATCTTTGCTGACTTCTTATCCCACATCTTTGTAATCGTAAACCCATAAGAACACACCACCATCAGTTATACAATGGTGATTTACCGTCAAACATAGGCTAGGGGAGTTGATTCATATGAGTTTCCTATTAATGAACAAACCCCTATATTTGATGGTAAATATGGCAAATAGGGGCTTGCCATAGGTTGCCTATGAATCAGGGTGAGACATGGCAATTGAGGTCTTTACTGGCCATGTTTGCCACTCACCCCCGGCTTGCGCTGCTGGCGACCATCATTACACCCATCAACATGCTGCTGGTGAAGCGCACTGGAAAGACGGTACCTGGGGCAGATCGTGGCGTGAATCCCAGAGAATCAGATGGAAGGTGATGAAGGTAGTATGATGCGTTCTCAAGCCATTGGGAAATGAGCCAACTTTTCCCCTTCACTGGTCACATCTTTGGACAACGAGCAAAGCTGCCATTGACTCCGCGCAAGCAAAAAAAAATCGAAATGATAGGCTCTGAGCAAGCTCCGGTTTGGTTCGCAACTCTTTGGGCAAGCAAAATCAAGCACTTTTTCCAAGGAGGTTTTGAACTCCGCTCATCACACACAAACTGCTGCATGCACGGCATGCCCTCTGAGGTCAGTGTGGTTAGTGCCCTCAAATAGAAGGTAAAATGCCACATGTATACTGTGACCAATGTCTGACATCCCAAGTTGCCACGTACATTTGGGTGTTTCTTAAAATAGGGAACCCCCAAAATGCTTCGTTTAGTACTATGTAAATAATAAATGCCACATAAACTGAATGATTCTGAGGTATGACTTGATATTCGCACCGATGAATTCACGTGGTGCGGGGCCTTTTTCGGGGCGTGGCTGACCCAGGTGGGTTACTACGGCGTGGTGCAGCAGGATGCCATGGCCAAAGCCAACGCGACGGCCACGGAGGTGCTGGGCAGCATCCGCACGGTGCAATCCAACGTGGGGGAAGAGCAGGAGGCGGAGTTCTTCATGGAGAAATTCAACCGACACTTGAGCTGAGGAGGAAGTCTAAGGTGAGGAAGTCTGAGGTGAGTCTGAGTTGAGATTGGTTGGTGAGGCTGAGGTTGCTGAAGTTGCTGAGCTGAGTCCAAGCTGAGCTGAATCTGAGTTCAGATTGGTTGCTGATACTTCGCTGAGTCCAAGTTGAGCTGAGATTGGTTGCTGAAGTTGTTTTCTTGCGGAGATGGATGGAGAGTTGCTGCGCTGGGGAAGTTGGTTGAGCTACCCTAGACTTTACATTCGGTGTTTAGTTGAAGCCAACAGCCAGATGTATTGCGTTTGTTTGAGAGTGTGATAGTGATCCAATTGAGGGATACAGGTGGTAGCCTTCACAAACTAAAGCTAGAACTGCTAGAACTGTCAATTGCAATTGGTACTGATCACTCCAGTACCACCACAGGCATTGTCACCTGCACCGTAAGCATACTCCAACTGGCTCCAAAGCTCAACCTACTAGTACCTGCCTGTAGGTTGGCAGGCCGTTTGACCATGGCTATGCTGGTGATGCGCCATCCGTTGGTCTGGTTGTATGTCAACGCACCACGGGCGTCCACTTGTCTACTTGTTACAGGGTACCGCCCTGTAGGGATTGTCACACGAGGGGGTCACATGTAAGATTTGAAAATAGCACACCAGTGCGAGCCTCAGAAATGAGTTGTTTTTCCTACCGCGGACCATATCCTCGCCCACTACTCAGCACACCATGAAGGCACGGAAGGCCAGCATTCAGCAATCCAAGAAGATCATGAAGCTGGGCCATTGAACAGACAGTGGTTGATTCTGACGGGATTGTGGTATGTTTTGTGAGCTTGGGAAGGGCTAAACCCATAGGACTGCCAGAGTAACCAGTAACCATCAGGCGTCTTGTGTCTTGTTGGACCTGAGGATATTTGCGGATCATCAAAGCAACGGCTACTTGCTGTAACTTCAGATCCTCTTTGCGACGTTTGGTGCCGCTAGTTCGGGGACACTGTGAGGGTAAACTAGGCATGCTGTTTGATTCTCGAAAAAATAGTATATAGTAGATGCTGCAGACAACTGGTTAGACTGGTTATTCGATGCATTTTGAGAGAAACAGGACGTTGTCCACATGATTGGCATTCCTTGCCCAATTCGGCTCACCAAATCTCAAAAATCCGGCATTCTCAATAACGAAAGCCTAATCGCGGTCCCAAGTGAAATCCGAAACATGATGTTTGATAATATATGCTTTCCTGTACTCAAAAGAGCCATGGATGCTTTCTCTTTTCGTCTCTGCTCTGAGGTTTATTTGGAGACCGTCCTGCGCTTCACACAGTATACTGGATGCATTCAGTAATTTTTTCTCCTATTTCTTGCAGCTTCAGAGGGTGCAGCCTAGCGTGTTTTCAAAGAATGTTTTTGTGCATTGATTGATCTCAGCTTTTATCTTGGTTTTGGAATCTCAACCTCGAAACCAAACTGGGCTGTGCCATACCATGTCCATATCCAATATGAACACCATCTTATCGTTCGCTGCCGAGCTCAGGTTTAGTAGTGATTGCTTTTATAGTGGAGGTGTACCAGCACGCACATTCTTACGTGGAATCGTTCTATGCATTTGGTTGAGTGGTGACACTACTTCCCTGCATTTCGGTCCAGAGGTTTCAGAGCATTCCATGATTGCTAATGGAACTCATGAGGTAGTGTTGATAACAGCTGATGGTCAATGATGGTGAACCAGTGCTGATCGATATTTTTGACATGCCATAACAACCCATCAGACGTGGGGTATCATCAGTTGCATCTCAATATCAATACCAGGTTTTCACTGGAGGGTTTCAGTTCTCCAGCCTGATCATTCCCCCAAATTTGGGGACTTGTAGGGTTATGACAGGCTACGGATGGCTACGGTAATTAGTAATTACAGTTGTTAATCACGCCGTAAATACATGGGTAAAACATGAATGAAACTGACGAAGCCAATATAGAATGGTTCATCAAATCATGATAATCACTATAGCGATATCGTAGTAACTGGATGTGATTAGTGTCAATCATAACACCTTGTTGGTGGTTTGGTTGACATTTTTATTTCCCCAAATGTAGAAACCAAGGGTTGGTTGGTTGACTTGCGCATACATTTTTGGTGGGGTGGTGAACAAACACCAGCCAGACACGCAACTATGACGATCTCCCGGTGTCTCCTGGTCGTCCCTTGATGCATAGCCCAGGAACGGTTTGGCAAACGTCCGGAACATCGTCGTCCTCGCCGTGGGGATGCAACAGGTGATCACAGGTTTGGTGCCGTCCTGGGTGTGCTATCTGGGTACTGGTTGAAGGAACAAGTGCTGTGAAAATTGGTGTCAATGTCATTTCATCCTTTGTATAATATGTTCTATGTAACGTATTTCTATGTATATTTAACTATAGATATGCAGACAATATGAGTTCACCATACTTGCCGATACCGTTCGAGCAGTATTGATCGAATGCAGAATCCGTAAAGCTAATGTTCGCCACAAAGATGCGGGCATCTCTTTTGAGTAGTAAGAAATTAGGTTTGCCACTTATGTGGAGTCTCACTTGTTGGTCGGATGTCCTGGTAGCTGGCGTAGTCTGCCCGGACAAATCATTTTTCATTGAGATAGCAAAATCATGTATTCTCTGGTCAGAGATAACATATGATTTTGGTGCGACTCATTTTGATCAAGACTCCGGCGTAGCTAGGAGACTTGAGCATCGGGAGCTTTACTGCCTTCCAGCAGTACGTCACCCTCTACGAGGACTGGTGATTTTCAAACCTTTTGTAGCAGCCTGCTGGGGGAGTAGTTGCTATGATAACAATTCCCAGAGCCAGTGGACCAATGCTGTTGGCTCAGAAATTGCTTCTGAAGAGAGCAGTTTCAACCAATTCCATATTGGGTCTGTCAATAGGTGGTGCACCCCAACAAACCCCTATGATTGGTGGTTTCCCCATTTTTTTGAGTCGCTGGATTACGAAGTGAGGAAGCATGGAAAGGTCATATTGGAGTGATGTACAGTTTTCTATTTCGGTTCACATTTGCCCATGAGCCCGCGGGAAACCCTGCTAGCTCTGGTCTCGCTGACTCGTCATGCAGCACAGTCCGCACCCTATGATTGGTGGTTTCCCCGTTGTAAATGGCCATCTTGTGCAGTACCACCAGTTATGGACAACCCCAAACTGATGGCTCCATGGAGGCTGACAAGTCCTTAATGTCGACAATGGCTTTCTGCTTTTCTCATTCCTGTTTTGAACTTGGGATGCAGATTGCTGTCAGTTGCCTGTGCCAGGGTGGCTTTAAAAATCTGGCAGAGATTTGGATCAATTTCAAGCAGACGAATCTCGCATCAGACAGCCATTTCCTGAGCCGTAAACCCTGGGGTGGTTCCCCACGTGTATTGGTGATGGCGCACACCGTTGATGTTCGAAGAAAGTTTGGAAGTCAAACGACCGACTTATAGAAAGTTGAAGCAGTGAGTCAGCCAGATCAGAGAGAAGATCAAAGATGGGTGAGCGTGAATGATAGGAAGTGGGCAAAAGAATGTGTTTTTCAAAATTTTGTGCTCCCAGACGCTCCAAAAGGTAGGCTGGTCAAGCCGGCTTCTGCAGAGGTCAGTTGGCAAAGGGATCTCCAAGAATTGCAACCCACTGTGGCCAGACATTTGCAAGTCAAAATCGTAAAAAGACCAGGTGCGCAAGCCACTTTTGGAAGATCAGATGCGCAAAAAGGGCACGGTGCTGTGGCGAAATGCACATTTGCAAGTCCAAATCAGCAACAACTTGAGGTGTTGCAACATTTTTCTGCTGTTCAAGAAGGAACAAAGCAATTCGATCACTGGATCATCATCATCATCATCATCATCATCATCATCATCATCATCATCATCACCATCGTCATCATCATCATCATCATCGTCATCATCATCACCATCATCATCAACATCATCATCACAATCATCATCATCATCATCATCATCATCATCATGACCATCGTCATCATCATCATCGTCATCATCATCATCGTCATCATCATCATCACCATCACATCACATCACCATCATCACCATCATCATCATCAACATCGTCATCATCATCATCATCATCATCATCATCATCCTCATCCTCATCCTCATCCTCATCCTCATTATCATCAGCATCATCATCATCATCATCATCATCATCATCCTCCTCCTCATTATCATCCTCATCATCCACATCATCATCCACACCATCACGTCATATCAAACAGCCCTTTCGCCTCTAGGCAAATCTGTTGGGAAACTTCTGCCACCGCCTTATTCGGGCACTATATTACTATCAATGTCAAATCGTGACAAATCCTGAATGTTGACCCCTGCAATGCCAAGAGTGCCGTGCCAGGGTGGCTTTAAAGATCTGGCAGAGATTTGGATCAATTTCAAGCAGACGAATCTCGCACCAGACAGCCATTTCATGTGCCGTCAACCCTGGGGTGGGTCCTGACTTCAGATGATGGCCCATACATGCCCATACCATCAATGAATTAATCTTGCTTCTTGTTTCTTTGACACCGCATAAAAGGCCCCCTTACTATGTGCAACCTTTGTCAAGATCGATGCATCAGGACAGAAACACCGCTGGTGCCCCCGCCGCCACCAAGGATCACATCCACTGGAAAGTTCATCCAGTTGCTGCTGCGACGCCCCGTTGGCGTCCGCTTTGAGGGCGGCTTGAAACCTCCCTGCCACGGCCAGTTGGAGATTTGTCAGGTCACTTGGGGATGCGAAGTAATCACCAGTGCAACTTGCTTAGATCTGGACATAAGTCTGTACATTTCATAGCATAAGCATATAGACATATATAATCACATATATTATGTAATATTGTATAGTTATATATGATTTATTTATATGTAGTTCTCTGTAATTGTATTTGATTTTATATTCATATTTTTTATTTACATAGAATTACATATTAATTGATTACACCACATCCTATGAATTCCACCTATTTGCACAAGCAATGCATCCACCTGTTTACCACCTGCGGTCTGCAGGTTTCCTTTGCCTACTCTGCGCGGCTAGAGCACCAGGTCCAATCACAGGGGGCGGCCGTTGTTGGCCTTGAGCTGAAGCTATCCAAAACCCAATGGAGGCAACCACCGCATCAAGTTTGCTCCAAACTCCTGGTTCCATGCTTCAGCACAATTTTTGTCGGGGGGGAAGTAGAATCTGTGTTTGCGGCGCAAAAGATTGATTCTGGGAGAGTTTATCGGAAAGACTTGAAATTGGCATATCCACCTGTCATGATCGATCTTTCACTATCAGCTACTGTAAGCACTGGGACAGACAGGTCATCAGGGATTTGGCCCAAAGCTGGGAGATTTCTGTCGGCATATGGACCATTTGGCTGGGCCCCAGGTTGTTGGTCAAAATGGTTGATATTGTTTGCTTAATCCGTGGTCTCCAAGGATTTCGAGAGTACCATGACTGATTATGAGGCAGGTCCAAAAAATCAAGTCATGTTTTTGGTGCAAAAACAGCAGTCATTTGGAAGTTCCATGCATGGTGCAGGAAACGCACACAAACACACACTATCAGCAAGCTCCACGGTGCACCTTGACAGGTCTTGACGGAATTGAACTTGATAGCCAATCCAGGACGCCCATGGATCATGTTGAAGGTAAGCTGCTGCTAGATGATATAGGGGTTAGGACCCATAAAACAGCAATCATGGTGGGATATCTAGAATCATGTGCTTACATATATGATCATACATTGGTAGGTACCAACCAATCCTGCCACGGTATTTGTTTCCAACGTAGAATTGGAGAAGCTTTCAGCATTTTCACTCAGTTCCTCAGTGAGCAGAGTCAAATCCCAGCCTGAAAAGTGTTGTTGCATGGAGTTATACTATTTGATGCCATACGTAGCTGCATCAGGGAATTCGACCACCAGGAAGAACTAGACCACCAGTAAGAATGTGTCAGAGAACTAGACCACCAGTCAAACTAGACCATCACCAGTCAAACTAGACCACCAGGAATTACGCGAGAGTACCGCTGTTAGACCACCAGCTGTTTCTGGCTGGTGGTTTGAAACCTTTTCTATTTTCCCTAGAAATTAGGAACATTTGGTTGGTTGACTAATATTTTTCATAGTCATAGCGGTTGAAACCACCAACAAGTTTGACTGTTTGTTTTTGCTTCTTCCACTCGGTGTTGTTTGTTTCGCTTCTGGACTTGTGACCTGCAACATCAAAGGGAATACTGTGGGTCTGTGGGTATCCAATTTGTGCGTGACCATGTCTTTCGCTTTATAGTGAGTTATCATGCGCTTGCCTGTTGATCATTATGTTGTAGTTTGTCTGGCTGGTGGTATTTTATGCAGTTTAGTGCTCTGGGCAGGCTTGGTGAACTGTCATACATATTATGTTCATGTACACGCCATTTTGGTTCAAGTGATCCAAAATAGCTGTTCAAATTTCTTTTCCCAAGGAGATCCTTAGGATGGGTGACTTGGATAGCTGGAGTAGACAGCAAGGGATAGTCAGTGTTGCTGACCTTGCCTACTATTTCATCAGCTTTGAGGAAGCTGAGAATGAAGCTGGCCCCTTGGTTGCGCAGGCTTGGGAGTCAGCGAGGCGAGAGGTTGAAGCAGGATCAGCAGGGTTGCTGCTTGATCTCTATGCTAGACAACCCGCTTCTGCATCACCCACTGTCCCTTTGACACTAGGGCGTTCCAGTGCAGCTCCAAGACCCTCTTCAGCTCCGAGCCCCGTGTTGCGGGAACCTCGCGAAGCTGCGATGCCCAGGAAACGAGCCATGCCGTCGTCCACGCCTTTGTCTGAGCTTAACGAGCCCCTTCGTCGCCCGCTCGAGCAAGCTCTTTCCGTTGCCAGCCAATACGCAGAGGCTTTGGGAGGACCGACCACTCAGCAGATGACTCGACAGTTGATCACCAAGGTTCTGGCTGCTCACGAGCACGTGACTTTGAAGAAGGTGGTGGCTACTTGGCTGGAGTTGGCCACTTGGTGCACTGGAAGAGACCTTTCCCCTGGGAAGCTGTCTGCTGCGGAGGTTGCCTTGTTTGTTCAAGACAGCAAGGCCCCCTCCCGTGTTTTTCCTGCCTTGCAATTTTTGGCCAAGAACCTCTACATCCCTCTGGACCTCACCCTTGCCACGGCGCTGCGGCAGGTGACCAGGTCAGCAGTGGGTTTGGGGCAGAACCAAGCCCCGGTAGCGCAACTGGGTATGCTTGCGAGATTGGAGGCTGCCGTCCACGAGGCCATCACCTTTGGTAACTCCAAGTGGCTTGGCCTCTTTGGCATGTGGTGTGTGGCGCTGGGGTGTGTCCGCTGGCAGCATGTTCAGCG
>VSDK01025350.1:278201-341791 GCA_009767595.1 Symbiodinium kawagutii
AGATAGCACCAGCAGCAGAAGCAGCAGCAGCAGCAGCAGCAGCAGCGTTCGCAACGTTAGCAGCAATGCATTGAGAGTACGAGTAGGAGTAGTAAGAGCAGCACTTGTTGTTGGTCTTGTTGTTGCGGTTGGTTACCGTCTTCCTGCGCAGCCCGCCAACCACTCAATTGAGCCCTGCGAACAAAGGCTTAAGCAAGCACCAGCCATCCAATCACCAATGATCAACAAAAATCAGCCGCTCAATCTTCACGATTACAATACCTGACCTAACCACCATAAACCACCAACCAAACCCTCCCCAGTTCTCTCAGGGCTCGGCTCTTAGGATATCTTCGCTCTCAGATCGGCTTTGTGGAGCAGGAGCCGGTGCTCTTCGACCGTTCGCTGACGGCCAACATCGCCTACGGCAGGACCACGGGGGCAAGGAGGTCCAGTCTGCTGCAGAACGGGCCAATGCGGATCTGTTTATTCGGGACCTGCCCAAAGGCAGGGCTTGGGCTGGGGGTTTGTTGGTGAAGGGAGTGGTGGTGGTGGTGGGTGTGGGTGTGATATGTTGTGTTTGGGTTGTGGCCGTGGTTGTCGCTGTTCTTGGGATTGTTGTTCTGTTTGCAGATATCGCTTTGTTGGTGGTACGTCTATTAGATACTAAGGGATTAATTACTGTACAATCGACAGTCACCCACAGTGGATTATGAATACGGGATTCTGCTGTCTGGCTATGTAAGGTTTATTTCAACCCCTTCCAGGAACAGCTATCAACCACTCAGAGATTGGCATGGGAACTTTTCGTGACGCATTCATTTCCTCAACTGCCTCTTCTATCTGGTTGGTGGCTTTGACCATTTTTCCCCAAAAGCGTAAGCTTATGGGGTCTTCAGCCCAGTTAAGCTCCGGTGTGAGCCGGTGCAGCTTCCAGGCTCAGGTTCCGGAGGTTGCGGAAGGTTCCTGGGAGTTCCGGTGCAGTTGCCAGGCAAGGTTCCGGAGAGTTCCGGAAGGTTCCGGGGAGTTCCGGTGTGGATGGTAGGCCAGGTTCTGGAAGGTTCTGCAGGGTTCTGGAAGGTTCCAGGGAGTTTGCCAGGCAAGGTTGCGGAAGGTTCCGGGAAGGTTCCGGGAAGGTTCCGGGAAGGTTCCGGGGAGTTCTGGTGCAAAGGTTCCAGAAGGTTCCGGAGGGATATCTGGAAAGTTCCGAGTTCCAGGGCAGATGGTTCCGGAAGGTTCCGAAAATTCCGGAAGGTTTCGGGGAGTCCAGTGCAGATGGCAGGCCAGGTTTTGGAAGGTTCCGGGAGGGTTCCGGAAGGTTTCAGGATGTCCGGTGCAGATGGTAGGCCAGGTTCCGGAAGGTTCCGGAGGGTTCGGGTAAGTTCGTGCAGATGTAAGGCAAGGTTCCGGAAGGTTCCGGGAAGTTGCGGTGCAGCTTCCAGTCTCAGGTTCCGGAGGTTCCGAAATGTTGTGGGGAGTTCAGGCAAGGTGGTGGGAAGTTCAGGAACGTTCTGGAAGTAAAACATGAGATTGCGCAGAAGCAGCCTGGGCGATATTTACACAAACTCAATGAATGCTTCTTAGGCATGCCATCGTGATCATGCCTCAGATTTCTTTGTTACATACCAATATGCCGCAAAAAGAATACGCGCGGAATCATTCAGATCTGTGGCTCTTGCTGGTGGGGATACCACCTTAGCTTATTTATTTTCCAGATTATTAACAAGATGTTTGTTGATCAACAAACACATTTTTTCATGACGGGGTTCAACCACCAACCAGCTATCCTGTGATGAGTTTCCGGGTGCCACCACCGCTGCCCCACAGGTTACGAGACTCACCCAGGTGAGCGCGCGGCGCGCATCTCTGGGGGGCAAAAGCAGCGGGTGGCCATTGCACGGGCCATCATTCGGAATCCCAAGCGGCTGAGCACAACAGCGGGAGTCCGGTTGCGGCGGGTAGCGCATGGATGGAGATATAGATATATAGAGATATGTAGAGATCTATAAGTGGTATATGTGATCAGTGATAACTTGTATGTAGAAATAGGATTTGAAATTAGAGACATCAAGCAGTGATTGTTTTGTATATATATAAATATAAATATAAATATACGTGGAGATATCTATTATAGTGTATAGATGTTTGCATGTACAGCATGTAGCATCAGGGGCAAAAGGACAAAAGACTAATTTCTCGCACATGGTCTTCATGTTTTTGCTTTTTCTCCTTTCTGCGTAGTAGTACACAGATGCATACATATGTCTTTAGTTAAACATATTCACATATTGCTGGGAAAAGTTGCTCTTCGATTTACTTGCAGACCAGGGCAATTTCGGGTCGATCATGGCCGCTTACAAAAGGTGACTATCGCGGCCGGGCACCAGCAAAGGTACCAGATGCCAAAAATGTTTGATTATCATTTGGTGGTTTCTTGAGTCACAGGGGACCCCAAAGATATGGTTGCTTTATTGATAAACAATGATTAAGATGGGATGATAAGTGGGGGTACCACTTTTTGAGAGACACCAACTTAAGATTTGTGATCGTATAATATCGTATACTTATGCTACAAGAGTATGTGCTGCAGTGTATGTGGTCCATGACTGGGATTAGGTGTATCCTTCGGGGACCCTTCAGCTTCATGATGATTAGTTTTCCATCACTTAAGCAGTCATTTCCCATCATTGGCAGCGATTCAACCATTCCTTAACCAATCTTTTACCATCATCAGCCACAATGTCACCAGTACTCGAGCCTTGACTTTTCATATTTTCCAATGATCCACCACTACTTAACCAGTCACCATCAAGGCACCATCAAGGCACCATCAAGGCACCATCAAGGCACCAGCCACCCTCACCAGCCGCACCAGATCCACCTGCCACCAGGTTGTTGGTCCTCGATGAGGCGACCAGTGCTTTGGACAGCGAAAACGAGAACATCGTGCAACGAGCTCTGGAAGAACTGATGCGTGGCAGGACCACCTTTGCGTCTCGGTTGGCCGTCATGAAATGGCCCTCTTCTTGTTGGGGAAAAATGCCCACAATCCTCAATTGGTCTATTCTGGTTGGTTACTATAATACCTATAGTATCCTCTAGTATCAACGACTAAGCAGCTATAGCCAGCTAGTCAAGTACTATAGCTACAGTTTCAAGAAACTTTCCGGAAGAACAATGTGGCGGGATGGGATGGGGGATGGATCCAGCAACCAGCATGAACCAAGCCAGATTGTCAAGGGGCGATTTGTGAAACTGCGTTACTGGGGTTTGAAATTGCTGAGCTTCATATGTCTGAGCAGCTGAGAGCAGCATATTTTTCACAGCTGTCCCGGGCAGTTGTCTCAACACTCTATTGATGCGCAGTATGTGCAATGTGTCGCTAGCATGGCTTAATCGAATATTTTGGGGCACCTGTTAGTCAACAAATTTAAGGTGTAAGAAGGCTTTCACCACAGTGAGGTGATGATAGGCACAAGACGAGTGAACGGCCAAGGCTGCAGGGGCATGGAATTGGGAATCTGCACATGGTTGAGGGACTAGCAGAGTTCTATTTGAGCAGGAAAACATCCAATTTACTACGTCAAATACAGCATTTGATTCATTTGACAGTGACATGATGAATTTGATGAACCACTGACTGATGCTTTTGCTGTCGCACTGCCAGACTCTATCCCTGCAAATCCTTTTCGCCTACCACCTCGAAATAGGTTTTTTTTCTCTTGCATAGGTGTTTCTCAAAATCAGGCTACCCTCAACTCATCCATGATAAGTAATTTCACTAATAAATCCAGTAGCATTAGTAATTTCACTAATGTGATTAGAAATTTCACTCAAAAAGTCCCGCATTTTTTTGGGAGTTCTCTATGACTTGACAAAGCCCCAAAGCTCGACTTGTTCAAATGCACAGCTCTCCCAAGGTCATTGCGCACCGTTTGAGCACGGTGCGGAACGCTTCGAAGATCTTGGTGCTGGAGAAGGGTCGCGTTGTGGAAGAGGGCAGCCATGATCAGCTGGTAACTGGGTGAACTGCTGTGGCGCTTGCTGTCGGTGGTGGTGCGTGGTGGGTGGTGGTAGCGGTGGTGTCGCATATGATCGAAACATATCGAAACTACGGTATGACTGGTTTTCATCCGGCACGAATTGTGACTGCAGATAAAGCATACTGACATAGCGGAATGTTGTGAAGCCTTGAATACTCATGGCATCCTCACTATCCTGCCACGTGGTCAAATTCGCAGTGCGGTTGAAATCGTGTTGATGCTTGACTATCGATCAGCTCTCTCCTCAAACTTGGAAGAAGTCAGTCATCATCCTTCCTTTGGTGCAGCTGCACCCAGCCCACGAGGCGAGGCTGCTGCCGTTTATTCAGTCACCACAGCTACGCCCAGGTTAAAAATGAGACATCCAGATATGCCAGCTTCATGAAGCACCAAATGGTCAGCCCTTTGCTCTCGTGATGGGCGCACCTCTGGGGATCAGCGGGGGCGAGGACAGGCCCTGCCCACAGCGTAGTGGAGTGACTCATCTCCTAGATGCGAAGCCAGGAGTACTCTGGAAGATGTGAATGGTTTGCATTTTGCTCATTCACATGGTAGTTTCTCACAATAGGTGACCCCCCAAATCATGCAGTATGAGCCATTCATAAGAAATCAACCAACCATTGTATGGGGTTCCCTACGGCTTGAGAAACCACCACATGATCTCCACCTCCAGTGTCTTGGCTCACAAAATCAGCTTCCTGGGTAACTTGGGCTCAGCCACCAAGCTAGCCCAGTTTCGACTGAAGAGCGGATCCAACGAGATTCCTCTGGACAAAAAGCATCCACCACTTGGGTGTTTCTGGAGTCGTAGAGGTCTCCCCAAATCACCCCATAGTAACCATTATTAGTAGTAAACCAGTCATTTTTTGGGGTCCCCGACTTGGAAAGGATATGGCGAGTCGGGTCGAAAATGAACTATCAATCTTCGGGGATAGCAAGCAACAATAATAGTTGTCACACAAGGGGGATAGCGTATTTCCCCACAGCCCTATGTTTCAATCATTAGAAGGAATGGTCCGTCAATGTCCCATGGCTTCCCTATCAAACATGATATTATTGATCATATTCTATCTTCTACAGTTGAATATGTATCCCTACCAACATAACTATCCCATGGTTTCCGGATCATTCCTGGTGCTTGCGGAGCACCGGTGGACGGCCCAGCCACGGAGCACCCGACTTCCTTTGGTTTTTGTCACCTGGACACAGATCTGTTTTTCATGTAAGGTCCTGTTGAAACCTGTTGAACATTTCCTCATCTTTTGGTATGTTCACTTCTTTTCCAGAGCAGATTGTGAGCAGTATCACCGTGGATTTGGCGAGGTGATATGGAATCAACTTGCACAAGCGGAGAGTTGCACCATGTCGTTGTCCGCTGCGTTCATGCGGTGGGGCCCAGGTGTACGGCTGCAGCGTTGATAGCAGCCAGTTTCATCACTTGAGATCCCAACTCCCGACGAAATCAGTGAACTTGTGGGGAAAGGGGTTGCAGTTGCATCCATGACACCAGTTTCTGCACAATTCTACATCGAATTATTTGACAAATATTCATCTATTTAACAAATATTGGCTATTTTGCCTGTTTGATCCAAAATGGGAGACCAATTCTGCGGGTTGACGAAACAATGGTGTCCACATTCGTAGTTGCTTGGTAGTTCCAAACATTTGGTGCCCGTCCCTGGGATTATCAAACAATTTGACTGACATTTTTGGGAAACCGCCAACAGGATATATCGAGTTGGGTCAATATGAACCATCAATTTCATGGGGCAAACAATTCCAAAAACATATCCAACAACAAGAGTTGGAATACCTGATGGTTCATGATGCTACTCCAGGAGGGATCAACCACCCCTGGTAAACCCACGGCATCCCTTGGTTCAGAACCGGATCTGTGTCCTATGGACATACAACCGACACTCACAACGCCCGCAGGAGGCTTGGTCGCCACAACGAGTTCGCCTTGCAGTCAGGGATACCAGTCGTGCACAACTGCGCAGTTGAACGGGTCGTGGCACAGGGTGTGGCGGCTGCGGTTTTTGTTGGCCATTTGGTTGTCGTGTTTGGCCGTGCTGGTGGCACATGGAAACTGGGGATCAATAGATGCCAAGAAGACTCCTCTACCTCTACGGTTGGCTGGCTGGTTGGTTGGTTGGTTGGCTGGCTGGCTGGTTGGTTGGTTGGTTGCTTGCTTGCTTGCTCTCTTGCTTGCACTCAGGCCAATTCCTCTCCATCGCTGGTGGAAGTCCGTCGCACCAACAAGGCGTGGTGCCTGACGTGCGTTGTCTGCTGCCTTGCTTAGGCACATGCACACGTGCAGCGCAAGGTGAGCCACATGGATGGGTATTGAACTATCGAACTGCTTGAAATTGAATGAATGTATGCATCATAAGCCAATGGATCAACAAGAGACGGATGAAAATATTTCAACATATGGGAACGAAGAAACAGGTGAAGGATCAGACGTATGTTTATGTGAGATTATGTGAGTGCATGTGAGGCCCATTATTGATGGATCTATTTAATGGCACAATCCAGACCAGTTTTGTGGAACCTAACAACCTAACTGGCGATTTACTGTACCCGCCAAAAGGGCTGTTTTTTGGGCCATCTTCCATGATTGATAAACTCAGGATAGGTCAGGCAGAGCAGCCCGAGATTGAGGATCTTTTCTGTTTCAGCCGCAGGTGACGCCCAAAGATCAGACGGTTTTGAGGGCCATCTGACAGTTGATTCACTGTGTCCGTTGAGCTCAGTTGAGATCAGTTGAGCTCAGTTGAGCTCAGTTGAGTTGTTAGCCTCTGGTAAAGTGACCTGGCCAGCTGGATTTTCACCATACTTTCTTGAGTGAAACCCTGGGACCCTGCCCCAAGAAATGGTAACCATGGGGATCTTCGTTGGCTCAACTTGCCGGGGCTGGGACTGGCAGGCTCCACTGCTTGCTCACACCCTTCGTGTAGCTACTGCATGACCAATCGGTATGGAACAAATCATCAATAGGTCCTACAAATGTACCTTACTGTTTAAGCATATTATTGATATCATATATGTATGAATATGTATGATATGGCTGAAATATATCTACAGTACAATATCTTGCATATTATTACAATCTATGAATATGGATATAGTTGGTTGACCCATCCATGGGATTTAATTTCTCATCAAACTACCATCGAATCAAGGGCCCTGCTGACACAGCCACTGGGGATGAAGTTACAAGCACAGGCGGGGGGGCATGCAACTAGAGCTGGACTTGCAAATTGGCACGACCTGTTGCTTTTTGTAGTTGAACACCTGGCTGGTGGTTTCAAACATTTTTGCATTTTCCCTTGTAGTTGCGAACAAATGGTTGGCTGGCTAATATTTTAACTACATAACCCACCAGACAAGCAAGAAGCAATGGTCCTCATTGAGATTGCTCTTGGGACAAACCAACAGTGAACCAATTGCAGCCATAAAGTGGCCAATTCATCAGCGGCACTCCGCCTGTGCGTGTGCGGCTCAGCCAATGTTCGCAACAGAAATCCTTAAAAGGTGCGAGTTGGACAGTGATTCCCATCGGTAGGTCATCATCTAAAAACGTACGCGTAGAGTCCACACATTGGTCCCGTGATTTGATGTTCTTAGAAAAGAAGTCATACATACACAACCAACTAAAAGTAGCCAGCCAGCTTATCCAACCACCTGGGTCGACCAAGCACCCCACTCGCCTAAGCGCAACATGTCCCATGCTCACAGAGCTGGTGTCGATTGGATGAGTCTCCGAGAGTTTGGATTACCTGGAAACAGCTTGGCGATGAGAACCTGATACTTTTGGACCATTTTGTCAGTGTATCATTCACCACCTGCCGACCCAGTCTCCGCTGTCATTAAAAAAATGTCAGTGTATCAACTAGGTTGGGTCAAGACATGTCAAGACCTTTTTCCTTCGCAGAAATCGGTCACTGGCATTGGAGCATTGACCCATGAACAGCTCGTGGTTCAGAGGCAACCGCTCGGTGCCTGTTCCAAGCTACCCCTAGTTGATGGACCTGTCAATCGCTTGCCAGCTGATTTGTTGCGGATCATCATCCACGGTGGCCATGGTGGTTATCCCGAACCAGTAAAACATCTAGAATCCATCCTCAAGGATGATGACTGGCACTCTGCTCACATGGGGGATTTAGCCATTACTAATGATTAATAGCCATTAATAATGTTTAATTAGTAGCCATTAATAATGGTTAGTAGTAGCCATTAATCATGGTTACCCCATTAGCCCTTTATCATTCCAATGGCTATTCACATTGCTAATGGCTATTAACCATTAATGTAAAGAATGCGGGGGCGAGACCCCAAACTCCATGGAGCTTCCACCATGGAGCGCCTTGAGGAAATCACAGCTTCAGCCATTGGCTCAACTGTAAGCATGGCTTGTCAGTAGATCCTCATGGGTTCGACAATGGCAGATCCAGCACTTCAGAAACCATCCAAATACAGTGCTGTTGTTTATATATCTAAAAACAGATCTAAGAAACAGAATGACCATTCAAATACTCAAGGTGGAAAATCAGAAGTTTTGATTTCAGAAATGGAACAAGCTCTTTTCATGCCTCAAAGACAAGGTGTTTCGAATCTATTCGAACTGAACCAATTATGCCAGGAAAAAACAATCGCAACTGAAGTGATTGCCCCCATCTTCGCTGAGCTTTTGTCGATCCACGCCAAAGATTTGGTTGATTTTGTTTCCTTTAAAGTACCTGATCTTATCTCAGACTGAGACAGTAGCACTGCAAAGCATGGTAATTTTTGCAATACGCGAACACATGGGTCAATAAGAAGTATCTCAGGGTCCCAAATCAACCACAATCACTCAAGCATGACTCCTGGTCGAGAGAAAACCCACCATGTGAGGAGTACCAGCACCAACCCATGTTGCCATCTGCGGAATGACCAGCAGCACCAGTGGAATGGTGGGGAAATGGCCCGGGCCCCCGACCTGTGAACGGCGCCCGCTGGGGTGGATCTGCGTCCACCACCTTGGACCCATCTGGAAAGCACTGCGTCCCTGAAGATTTTCATTTTGGTCCAGGGAAACCAGACATGTTTTTTTCAGGTTTTTGAAGGGGGGGCCTGGATATATATATATATATATATATATTTATTTATTTAACATTTTACAACAATATGGTTTTATTTTTGCGTTCTATGTTTATGTATCGCTTTCCCTCTCTCTCTCACCTACCCACCTTTCGGAGACAATGAGAAAAAACCTGCGGTTGTGCCTGCGTATATGTATACATATAGATATGCTACATCTAAGTATAACATGAGCATGCACTCGCCTGTGTCCTTGTATATTTAGGCTTACATGTGTTTTTCAACTATGGATCCATTTAGAACCTAGACTTACTTACGTAGGTAGATACAAGAATGTGTGCTGCACATATATATATACATATATATATATATATGTGTACACTGTATACACGCATGACACATGTCAATCAAACGAACACACATATTGATCCGAATTTGTCTTGGGTCTAAGAGGCTGAAACCGTGCTTTCGAAGAGCGCCATGGATTGACTCCTGAAATCATCTTGTTTGACCTCGTTAACTCTTTTGAATGTAGCCAGATTTGTATCATATAGGTATTTTGTGTAAGTGTGCATTACCTGAAGATTGTTTTCTGTTAATGGCATGTGCAAGAAGGCATATGAAATCAACATATGATCATATATAAAAAAAACGAGCTTCCACATACACTTCAGGATAAGCAAATAATACCATAGATAGGTGTAAACAATGAAATGGCTGTGGGTCAAAACCCCGTACCCCTGGTTCCCCTATCATTAACTATTGTTTCCCTATAGTTTTGTTGGTCATTGTCCCCCATGAAGTTGGTTGGTTAATATTGACCCATAGCCAAATAGATCGAAGATATAGATCAGACCTAACATGTAAATCCATGCTATCTACAAATGGTGGCGTCATGAAGCGGTGCATGGGCACGAGGCGATGCCGAGCTGTGGCCATCTTGCTGGTGAGCCTGGCAGAAGATGGCCTGGCGACTGGTAAGGAGCATGGTTGGCTGTAAGACTAGGCGAAGATCATAGAGGTATATCTAGTTTTAGAGGGGATTTATATGGTTTTATAGGGGATTCATTTGGTATTATATGGTTTTTATAGGGGATCAACTTGTGGTTATTGGGGGATGCCAATGGGTGTTTCTCAAAGTAGGGAAGCCCCCCAAATCATCCACTAATGATCATGGTTAGTAACAAACCAACCTTTTTTTTGGTACCTTCATTTTGAGAAAACACAACCTATATACTATATACCTATGGCAATATGTATAGCATTGATATTGCCAACTGGTACATACCAACGCTATAGCCACATATCTATTGGCAGATAGTGAATAACCAACATGGGGTACCAGGTCGACAATCATAGGTATGCGACATGCCAGTCAAGAATCAGCTGTTGGATCTAGAACAATGCATCCTGTGTATATCGCGAACGATCATCAGAAAGAGTAGGAACATGACCAACAACCCGCGGAGATTCAGTCATATCCCCCCAATGACCGAGCAAAATTGGGATGCAACCAACTAGTGACAAGACTTGCACTGGTGGTGATATCACCATGCGTGGCAAGCCAGCGATTTCCACAGAGCAAGCGAACCAAGACCCGAAACCCCGGACACCTCAGCCGCCAGAGCCTTCTGCTGTGGTGTATAGGCTTTGAGGTTGAGCTGTTTATAGAGCCTTGTGCCTAAGATCATGGTGCTGGCATGGCATTCTCATCGATTTGGGCTTTTGATGGTATTCCTTATGCTTGCGTGTTGCACTGGGGAAACGAAGAATGGAACCTGCAAACTTTGATTCTCAAACAACGATTCGACTGCTGAATGTATCCACTTTGCAGATTGTATCGTTAACTTACCAGGTGAAATCACGATTTAAGCCGTTTGCTTCGCTGATAGGAATCCAAGAACTGCAGGGATACAGCCAGCAATAAGGGTTGATGTGGATAATCATGATAGGTAGAATGACCGATAGATAGGTAAACACGTAACAACAACGCATTGTATGCTGATTGTTGACGAGGAGTTGACAGAATTGATGGTCTCGATTCCAGTTATACAGCAACGTTTGGGAATCCATGGTACTTGCTTGTAACAACTGCCCCAAGGTATGGTAACCTGTAGTGCAAAAGTCACATCTCCTTGCCGGAACTGCTCCAGAGGTCAATGGAAGGATAGGGTCGAACCAGCCCAAGAGTCTGCAAGACCTTGCTGTTTCATCATGTTTCAACTGGTAGATCGTAAATACTACCCTCTCAATTGGTAGGTTTTAAGTGATACATGACATTGACATGGGCCTAACTTGTTATTTGATACCCACGAACAATCGTTTTGATGTATGAAATATATATATATGTATATTATCATTGTTTTTCTCCTACTATGAATGTGTGGTCATCCCTATCATTGATGCACCAACAGATATCAACAGCATTCAACATCAATAATCCATTTTAATGCATGTTGCATGATACGAAACGGAAGAGACACTACTCCATAAATACATCAAATATGGGGGTTTGAATCTTCATCATAGTTATCCAACGTTACCCAATTAATGGATGTAAAGTCTCTACATATGCTATCATAGTTATCCAATTAATGGATGTTAAATCTCTATTGGTTATTCAGGATATACTATCGTTACCATTAATCTCGGATTAATCCACCAAATTAAAGGATATATGCGCCATAGTTACCATTAATCCGCCATAGTTATCCAATTCTATGCTTCCATTCCCCCGAGATTAATCCACCATGGCTCGGATCAGGTGGCGCTGTGCCCTCAGACGGTGCGCGTTTTTCTGGTGGCGCGACAGGCGGTTCCTGGAAAGGCCCTGGGGGGGCTGATCTGCCGATGAGGGACAACCCTGGCTGGCTTAGTGGAGGCTTAGCATGGCTTACCGTAGGTTAGTATGGCTTACCATAGGTTAGTATGGCTTACCGTAGGTTAGTATGGCTTACCGTAGGTTAGTATGGCTTACCATAGGTTAGTATGGCTTACCGTAGGTTAGTATGGCTTACCATAGGTTAGTATGACTTACCATAGGAATACCTATTTGCAGGTCAGAACCACCTACGAGTCGGGAATCGTAGGTACTTCTCCAACGTGAGCAAACAGTTCGTTTTCTTAGAATCATCCATAGGTTCTGTTACCAGCTCGTAGATAGGGTTGCCCATCAACTAGATGATGGTTTTGACAGGATTGCGTGGTTCGTCCCTGCTGAGCATGACAATTGTGGGGCTATCGGACTCATATCATGGACTCATATTGACCATGCTGAAGGGATCCGACCGGGTTGGAATGGCTGTGATCTTATGTAGTGGAGAACATCATGGTCATGTTTCCATGGTTTCGCTCCGAAACATATCGAAATGATTCAAGTCTAGTGGATACATAACATAGAATTTGTTTGGACAAATTGCTGCATCCACATGTTTGAGGATCGATTGTTCGGACCAAGAAACCGATGGTGAAAGACTGGGACATCCCTGTTTCTTTGGATGTGATGCCAGTAAATGTCGCTGTGGTTGATAGTTGAGTCCTGCTTGCAATACTATTTAGTTGACTGAAACTTATCAAGTCTAAGCCGGATCAGGTTCCTGTTTCTTTTACAGTCGCCTATATTGAATTCAATCACATAGTGCGGATATCAAGGACGTCCAGTTGCAGGTTGCCCATTGTCCCAAGGAGACTCCTGTGACGGATTTCAGCGGGGCGCTTGCTTTGGAGGTGCCAGCTGGGGAACAAGTGACATGCAGTGGAGCATCTTTCAACGTTTCTTCATGTTCGGTGGTACCCAATATCACCAAGAATGATAAGATGATTAAGATGCTGTAAAGGCAGTAAGAGGCAGAGGGATCTTACCGACACTGAAAATAACAATTCAATTTTTCGGCCGCATATGGCAAGTCACCAGGTGATACTTGTTATGCAGTCATCACTCATTAAGATTGACATGCCGCCTGAAACCCAAATGCAGGTGAATTCGGTCTGGCTGAATTCCAAGGCAATCGTGGATTCCTTCATTCTTATCATTACTCATGATTAACCATTGTTGTTGTTGCTCCTTACTCATCTTTAACCGTTACTTTGCTGGTCAGCGCTCATAATAAACCATCATGAGCCATCACCGTCACCACCAAACATGATGCGCCATCTTCGTTGGACAAAACAAAGCAACACATATCATTACTTGGCATCATCAATCACTACCAGTTATCATAAACTATCAAACATCCATCTGGAGTTGATAATCAATCGTCATTAATCCTTACCTAGTCATTGATCATCAACCATCATTATGCATTCATTCCCCATCATCACCCACTCATCAACTACCACTAGGGGAACTACTGAACCACCTTACCTATCATTCACCATGATGAGACATCACTAGCCATCATGAACGGTGATTGAACATGGGTATGTATGTGCCAAAATAGGGTAACCAATATCCCACCAAAAAATGATCATTTGACTAGGACGCCATTGATTTGGGGGGTACACATACCCACATTACTACCACTACTAACCATCATGAACCACCGTTAACCCATCACTGAGATCATCATTGCCCATGATTAACCCTCATTTAACCATCAGTATTCACCATCAATCATCAACTTTAAGCACAGATCGACTCATCAACCAAGCTTCTGATGAACTATTATTTTCCCCATGATTCATTTTTACTAACCATCACTGTTCAGCAAACTAAGTCCGGAAAACCATCAACTAAGCAGCCATGGTTCAGCATCAGAAACTGGTTGGTGGTTTCAAACATTTTTAGTTTTCCTATGATTTCGGGATGATTCGCTGGTTGACTCACATTTTTCATAGGGGTGGTTCAACCACCAAACAGTTATGTTCATTATCAGCTATTATAATCATCATATTGTTACTATAAACATTATATCAGCTATATATTATAATCATTATAGCCCCTTTATAACAGTTATATTCATTAGTATCAATTAACCATTATTAACTGACATGAACAATCAGCTACCAATTATTAATCATTATATCAGCTATTATTGTATCATCTTTTACTAACCATGATATGTTACCACTTTTGTTACCATTATATGTTACGATCATTATTACTATAATCACTATATCAGCTATCATAATCATTATCAGATATTACAATTAATCACCACTTGGTGGTTACTACCACTATTCTAATCACCACTTGGTGGTTACTACCACTACTATTATAATCACCACTTGGTGGTTACTACCACTACTATTATAATCACCACTTGGTGGCTACTAGCACTACTATTATAATCACCACTTGGTGGTTACTACCACTACTATTATAATCACCACTTGGTGGTTACTACCACTACTATTATAATCACCACTTGGTGGTTACTACCACTACTTTATCAGATATTACTTAACCACCACTTTTGTAGGGGTGGTTCAATCACCAAACAGGTCAGCTTCGTCGTTGGATCGCTCAGGACCTGCTCCCCTCTTTGCCCTTCGAGTCTCGCAGAGCTCTGGCGGAGCGGCAGATTCTGAAGCCCAGCGGATGGTCCCAGCGCCGCCATGGTGGTGGTGGTAGGTGGTGGTAGGTGGTGGTAGGTGGTGGTAGGTGGTGGGTGGTAGGTGGTGAAATGATTCATCATGGTTAGATAATAACTTGCTCAATGGTGAATAAAGATGGGTAGTAATGCTTCATGATCTGTTTAAGTAGGGGGAGTAAAGATAAGGAGATGGTTAGTGATGGTCAATGATGTTTAGGAATCATAAACCACAAGTAACGATGTCTACAGGAACCATCATTAACCGGGCGTTGCTTTCCACATGGAAAGCCCATTCAAGGGGGGCGTGGTTTGGAGCTGGATGGTTGCCCCAATGTGCGTGCGCAATCCACTCTTTAATGGCAGATATCAATGCAGGTACAATCCACCAATTGTCAGGTTTTAATTTCATTATTCTTCGTAGTCATTTGCCATGTTTAGCCAGTGATGGCTCCTGCATATGGCTCCTGCATATAACATGTTTGAACCATTTTCATCCCGGAATAATCATGGAGATACCGCTTTTGAAATACAGCTATTAAATGTAGTTGGCTTGCAACTGATTGATGTAGCTCCAGTCGAAAGACGCTCAAAACGTCAAGCAATGATGATCCAGCCACTGTTGATCGAGGAATCACCCAATAATTCCCATTACTGCGGCACCTACGTATAGGAAAAAAAAGATGAACAACATACAAGGGTTGGATGGGGTTGGATTCCACCGAAGCCAGCCTCGAAAATCAAAGGTGGTTGGAAATCTCATTTCCCCGAGCACCTTAAACCACCTGGGTCAATTGTAGACTTTTGAGGGGTTATGACTGTGAATTTCCCAGATTGTTTCCTTGTGTAGGACAATCTAGGACATTCAGACAATTGATGCAAGTGTCCAGACATGGTGGTTGAATTTTGTACGGACCAGAACCGCCCAACACAGGGTGGTCAGGGCTTGTTTAAACCAACCAATTAGGTGCTTACCAGGGTGCCATCCCCCCGAAATGGTGAAGGCTCATTGCCGGCTCACCGTCACAGGCCTTGGCTAGCAGTTTGATGCGGTCTGATCCCAACTTTGAAGTCACACCGCGTATCGTTCTTCAGGTCCCATCCAAGCTTTGGCGTTGCCGCATATCGGCTCCGGCAAACATGCGGTGCCCTGGCGATGCTGGAGCTGATGTCCACTTCAGCCCCCAAGAAACACATGCACGTGCCCTGCAAAACTATTTCGGTTAAATTCATTAGACATTAGACATGACGTTGACCGTGTTGGCCCGTATGGTATGGTTTGTTTGTTTGTTTGGTTGGTTGGTTTGTCATGATGGCATAGGATCTAACAGCAACCTTTGGTGTTTTTTTGCTCTGCATGCCGTGCCTTGAACAACTGGTAGAGGAACTGAAGAGCTGAGCTGTTCAAAGTTGAACGAACCATCCATCAATACTTATAAACCATTTGAAGCATCATCAATTAAGCATAAACCACATAACAAGTATTTACAATTATCAACATTTATTAGTCATAGTTTTCATGACTAATCACTATTAAGCATTATGAGTCATGATTCACGATTATCAATCACAAACCACAGTCATTGTAGTCATATATCAACTGACCTAATTGGTTCCACAATCATACAGTAAACAGTTATGATATGATTGGATGGTTATTTTGACCCTATAGTTGTTGTAGATGCGAATAACTACAGTATAGACGAGTAAACAGGGTATAGTCAAGTGATGTTGACCATTAGGCTATTGTTGTGTGCGATGTTCAACCCTGCTATACCTGCTGCAACTCTGCTGTGCTTACCCTTGCTTGAATGGAGATGATAAACAAGTGCACAACTTGTATTGGCAGAAGACTCTGATTGACAAAAACAAATGAGTCATCAAATTTCTCGGTAGATCTTGGTAGATGATTGTCATACCAATTGTTATACCGCAGCAGAGCTCTGCCGTTGAGGTACTCATCAGTGAGACAGGTCAGCAGCGGGGTCTGGCACCACCAGCCCGGACAAGCCAACAGATTGGAAAGTGACAGGATACTACGTAGTAGATAAGGCAATGTGATAGTAGTGGACAAGCCACTTGTACTTGTGCTGGACAGATTCTTTTGGTAAATGATATTGTCATTTGCTTCATCAGTCGTTAGCATCGTTACACCTACACCTCAAGCTGGCACGGATACAATGTATTACACGGGTTCATTACACACATGTATGTTGGGTTGATCATTGAGTGTAGCGCAGCCTCACTTATGTGCCATCACCCATGTACTGTCAAGCCTTTTGGTATGGGTTGCTGCACAGACCTCCGTACCCAACGAGGATGCTGTCGTGACATCCTTTCTACTCCCCTCTCTTGATGTCTATCACTCCTTGCACATCACCATTCACAGCCTTGCGAGATGCATGCAACTTCTAGATGGAGGTACATCCCTTGCAATTCGCAAGGTCATTTTCCTGGTCATTTTCCACCATAAATGGCTTATGAATCATGAAAATTTCCCACAAGGACTCGGTCATTTCCTAGGGGATCCTATTCATCATGTGGTCAATCCCCTAGTCACAGCCACAGCCGCACAGCTGTGTTCCCATCACCCCGGCCTTCGCGCTTGGAGCTCCAGGCAGTGGGAAAACCTTGGCGTATCTGCTGCCTGCAGTGCAACGCGCCAGACTTGCCGAGGAGGCCCGGAAGGAGATGCTGGAGATGCGACGCAGAGATGCGAGCTGGAGGATTCCATCAGGAAATGCGAAATTCCATGGGGAAATGGATGATTCCATGGGGAATAGATATGAATAGAAGTGAATAGATGTGTAATGAATTGTACATATAGATGTATAATGAATAGATATGAATAGATTATCGATTCTTTAGATATTATCGGTTAGATTTAGTGACTGTGGTGTTTTCTTCGTGAGGGTTTTTTCCAAAGAGTGGAGGTAAATACTCCTTACGACCTCAGATCCGCAAGTGACAGTCTGTTGAAGGACAAATTGGATCAAATTGCTTCATGAGAATTTCATGACCAGTTGATCATCAGGGTTAGAATGATCTGGTGGCATCTGATAACCATCAATCAACAGAATGATTATGATTGTTGATATCTGCACTCAAACATCTTGCCAGCACCTCCAAGCTTCGCTAAGAAGCGGCTTCCGAAGAATTGGCCCGAGAGACCAACTGTCCAATGATGGGTATCGGCCAAACATGGTCTGTCCAGGAAAGCAACAGTTTTGGAGCACCGACAATCTTTTGACACCGAAAAGTCAGAATCTTTTAGGTGACAAAGGACGACTCTACGAGAGAATTTTGTGCTGGCTTGGCTAGTTTCTATTTTTGAGGAGATGTTTCATTATTTTCCGAGTCCAACATGCAATTATATATTCCCTTTGGCCAATCTGAGTGAATCAGTATCATGGCATCGGATGATCTTAATAGCTGGATCTGTCATTCATCCATAGGCTTCTGCTCAACCAGTCATGATCGCGTGTGGGATCATCAGCCACCATAGACCGCCAAGGTGCATCTCAAGAAAGATTCCAACAAAAATACCTGCACTGCGCGCTGGACATGGATGACACCAGAACTGGAAATGTTCGTGTGTTGCAGTTGGCAAGCTGGTCAATGATGGTGATAGTGTGGATAACCACACGGGTTCATGGGATTAATATTTGTTGATTGATGGTAGATTTCATTAGTTTTGATGGATCATGCGATGATGAGTCATGATGAGTTGGAGGCGATATCCATACTGTGAGTATTCTTTTCCAAGCAAAGCAGATGGTTGACCAACTCTCAAAATCACTGACCAAGCACCCACTGGACCAACCAAGCCGAAGATGGGCCAACTGACAGTCATTGGCAGGTGCAAAGTGATAGCACAGGCGCGGGGCCTTTGTTGTTGAAAGATGGGTCGTTTGGATTAAGTGAACATCCAACCAGACGCAACGTTGGTGAAAGCTTCTTTGTTGCTTGATATTGGTCGAACATCATATAGAGGGTTGTTATTATATATTGCTATAATTTGTAAGGGTCATGATGATCTTGCTCACATAGACATATCCATACCTTTTGCTTGGGTGTTTCTCAAATATAGGGGTATCTGAAATCATCCATTACCAACCATCTATATCATTTATAGTAATAAACCAACCCATTTGGGTGTCCTTCATTTTGAGAAACCACCATTTGTCATTGGGTGAGTAGTAAGTCATGATGTCTGATAGTGAGTCACCATGTCGTGAGTGCCTTACATGACGAATTGGTGCCTGGGTCCTACCGATTGCATCATGAAATTCTGGAGCCACCGGACCTGCCGCAAGCGGCGGCCTGTCCGAGAGTCGGAGGAGCATGGGACCCATGGCATGACGAGCGGATGATGAGGCCCAAGCTCCGTGGTGATTCTGACGCCCACGAGGCGAGGGCCATTTGACCTGGCCAGTGGAGGCTGCCACCTGTACCATTATCTAAGATGCCTGGAGCATCCTGTGACCTCAACATATGACCCATAAATCTTTTCATTAGATGAAATGTTTATCATTGATGAATAATTTTCTTGTATGGAATTTATGGTTATACTAACTTTGCCACCATTGTCAATTAAAAACTGATTCCTCAACCATCCCAAAACTGTTTCTTGGCAGATGGCAAGGGGTCACAACATGTCACAGCGTTAAACAGGTTTGTGTCCATGAATTCCAAATTGGTGCCTGGTTTCCCGACTTACTTGGTATATTTTCAACCAAGGCACCAACCTAGTAAATTTTACCAACTGAATATATAAAAAATCCTGAGTTTCCTTAGTCGTTTACTTGGTTTCCCGAGCTACCATCATTTTCAAGGGCACTACCCTGGATATATCGACGCCGGCATTGGCTTCCATGGTTGGTTTCGTTTAATCAGACCCAGACTTCACCGGGAGAAGTGGCAGATCTCACACAGCGGGGCAACAGGGTTACGCCGCAGGGTGGCACCCGGAAGAATCATGGCATTGAACGATGATTTGAGCATCATTTGAACATTTGGATGATCATTAGTTCACCATGGTTATATCATTTGCCAAAAATAGGTAATTGTGAGTTGATTATTCATCCAAGACAATCATTGAATACAATGAATATTTATTAGCTATTCTTCATTGGTTAAGCATGCTGAACCATCACTACTAGCACCTTATCAAACATTGAAAGATGTTGTATTGTCGATGAAGCTATGTTTTGTGCTTCATCCTGCGGTGCTTGGAGACCTGTGTCGCTAGCACGTGAAGCCTGAAATGGTGCAGCCCAAAGATCTATGATTTCTCAAGATAAAAACAAGGGCGGCTGAATGCCACCATGGCAAACTCTTTTGTTACAACACTTATAAATCTTATGGTACCTGTACGTGTAGAAATTGATATGTGTGTGCATATATACATATACATGCATGGTGTGTAAGACAATACATTACAACCACTAACATTGGATTGTCCTCATGTCGCACTTTTCGTTCTGCAGTTCGATAATATACCACCCAATCATTATTGTTCAATTATTCTTAAATATATGATACATAATGATTCCAATTATCATCTTCACCAGTTTTCATCCACTGATTTGCGCCACATTCTGAAACGGCAAATGATGATATCCCCGGGCGGGGCTTCCGGTGCGTTCTGTGTCCTCCCACGCTCCAGGGAGCTTGCCGTGCAGATTCTCGCAGAAGTGGAAGACCACTGCCAAGGCGAGCGAAGCGGCGAGCGAAGCGGCGATGAGCAGCTGAAGCCAAGAAGAAGTGATGAGTAATGACTAATTATTGGTTATGATGATCGCGTTGGTTATAGTAGCTAATTGGACATAAAATGAAATAAGCCAATAATTAGTTATAGCCATTAATAATCAGTGGTTCCTATTATTTGGCTTAATTTATTATAATCACAAGTGATAACTACTAATTGGTTTAATAATCTTAATAAGTGATGATTGCTTAATTTGTGATAACTACTAATTGGTGATTAGTTAATAGTGGTAACGATTAGTAGCTATTCATTGATTAGTCACTATTAGTCACTAGTGACACTAGTGATTGGTGATTAGTTATTACTTCTTACTTGTTAGTGATGTCAGTGACTTAGTGCCTGCTGATCAATCCAATAATTCGTGATGATGAGAAGTGAATCAATTATATCAATTAGTGATATTGGTTAGGAGTGAATCATTTGTGATTGGCAATCATCTTTTGAATATCAGTTCAATGATTAGGAGTGATTAGTGAATTATCAGTGATTAGTGATCAGTGACTAGTGATTGGTGATTGCTGATTCGTGATATTAGTGAATTACTGGCTAATGATATTACTTATGAGTGATATTAGTGAATAACCATTAGTGATATTAGTGATTATCAGTGATTAGTAGTGATTAGTCAGGAATGATATTAGTTACTATTGAATCATCAGTGATTCGTCATTCAATCGATTCGTCATTCAATCATCCATTGCTTCACTCGTCCTTATTGTTAGTCATTATGATTGGCGATCAAGCACTGTTGACAGTTCCGATTGATCAATATAAACTTTGTCATTATTACATAAGCATTGCTTAGAGGTGATGAAGCAGTATTAGCCATTATTGGCTATTAGACATTATCAACTAGGCTGGTTGTTGGTCCAGGCTCGTTATTAACCTCATTTACCCTTGTCCACTATTAGCCATTGTTTAATGAACCCGTATCAACCATCCCTAGCCAGCTCTCGACTATTCATAACCATTATAAACAACTAGAACATACCACAGCTATATCAACTCATGTTTGTTCATCATCGTGAACCCATGTTTACATAGTAGTTTGCGATCCACTTCTCCACCATACACCATAGGTTCTCATAGGTTGTCAAACATTTTCATTGGTTATTATGCGAACAACTGAACACCTATTACCCATTAGTTATCAACCACTATCCACCATTCACATGCATTAACCGTTAGTTATTGACAATGTTAACTCATGGTTCCACTTGTCCACCGTTAACCATTAGGTATCAAGCATCGTCCACAATTGGCCATTAACCATTCGTCACCAACCATTAGTTGTCATCCACTTGTTGTCAATCATCAACCATTGGTAAACTCATTGGTTCCATCTTTAACCATTCCAATGGTGTTTGCCAATTAGTTGTCAGCTAGTGGTCAACTATTAACATGGTTAACCAATGGTCAACTCCATTTTTAACTGGCAGTGAGTCAAAACCCTGTACCCCTGGTTCCCTATCATTAACCATTGTTTTCCCTATGAAATTGTTGCTTAATATTGATGGTTAATATTGACCCATAGCCAACTCATGGTTGTTCACCATCCCAGTAGTCATCGCCGGTGAGGCATCATTGCCTTGGTTACCTTGTCTGCCCGGGCCTCTTGGTACACCCTGATGGATGCCTCCGTGATCATCGGCACACCTGCAGCCCCTTGGTGCCGTGAAGAGCCTGGAGAGCCAGGGGCCGTCATATGGGAGTCATAGGAGATCGTCGTAGCCAAGGGATTCTTCATAGCTAAGGGTACCCCAAAAATGGTTGGTTTAGTGGTAAACAATGGTTGGTATGGGAACATTTCGGGATACCCCCATTTTGAGAAACCATCATATAGGCAGGGTAATCATAGGGCATCATAATTTCGAAGTGGGATGACACGATCAACTGTTGATATTCCAAATTGATGACCGTAGAGTCAATGTTTGTGATCCACCATGGCAAATGGTTGAAGGTGCTGTTTCAATGCTGGTCAATGATAGAGGTCAGCAGCCCAGGCCAATATACCAACTGTTTGCGGTTGTTAGCTATCCATTGGGTTGATCCGATGGGAGAATTTTGCACGGCAGTGTGGCAAAAAGTTCGTGGTGATCACGGCAAGTTATTGGTAATGGGTACTTTGTTCTAGTTCCAGTGTTTGATAGTGCTTATTCAGATATTTACGTTAGTCAGCATCAACAGGGGACTTTCCTTTGATTGCTCAATGGTGCTTAGGACCACGCTTGAGGTAGATCTTGGCCAATTTGGATCAACTTGGGTATGCGTCAAAAGCAGATTCACCTGGATGTTTGACCTAACCCAAGCCATCGAAAAATCAGGCACTTCCATCTCGCCATTCACAAAAATGAGTAGGTGACCGTTGAAGGTGCCTGCTGTGTGTTTGACCGACCTACGACCCAAGCATTTACAACCAATCCGAGCTGCATCGCCATCATGTTCTAACGCGCAAGCATGCACGGGTTATACGTATCAATGGCTGTTCGACCACTGGCAGTCGGCTTTCTGGCGCCTTCTGATCCGTCACCCCATACCTCCAGTGCGCCCACCAGGATATCCTGGAAGTGTTCGATGATGAAGATGCTAAGGACTGCCACGACATGGGACAGGTTTGCGCTTCGCCACCATCTGGGTGCCAGAAAGTTTGAGTGATTCGAAGTGCCGCAGGAAGTGAAAGATCTCCTGGGCAGAGTGGAGGCATGGGGGCGACGTTGGTGCAGTCGTGGCAGCGATGGGTGGGTTATGTCCATGGCTTGGGTACGAGCTGTTCTTGGGGACGACTTTTGGTAAATCATCACTGGTCTTTGGCAAATTTGGGTTGGTTTAGAGTGATTTCTAGTAGACTTAAAATCATGGCGGCTATTTGACACCAAATCATGAATAGTCTACTATGTGACTATTTGCTTTATTGTAAGTTGACGGCTATTCATAGGAGACTTAAGTGTGTGACGACAAGTGAGGTCATTCGATGTTGTTAGTCCCAAACTGACACCAGTCACGATGAGAACAATATGGTGATAATCATGGTACGGTGGCTTCTTGAACCCAACCTAGAACATGCCATGTGGTACACCCAGTTACAGTAAGTAAAATATCCACGTTTGTCAAGGACAAGGATTCCTGGTTAGTACTGGCGAATGGTACTTACTGTCTCAAATCATGCTTGATCACGATACACTTTCATCATGGGTAACGACGAGCTCAAATTCGTTTGTAGACAACTTCTTTTTACTCTTTCACGATTTTTGATACTCTTGCTTTACCTCGCCCGTTGTTGAGCTTGAAGTACGTAGACTGGGTGAACCCAGGGCGTCGCTTCATGCTGTAGGGGTGGAAGACGCGCAAATTCGCGCTCTACGTGTCATACTTGAAGTCTGGTAGGAAGCAGTTTCAGCCTGACATACACATTGATCACATCTCTTCAACAAAAATCATCCTCAGCAAGTTCTTGATTTTGTCCAAATCTTTGCACTTTTTCGAAAAAAAATAAAACACAGAAAACTGTGGGGTCAACACGCCGCCGATCAGTTGACGCTGATGTTTTTGTGCCAGGTGGTGATTCTGGATGAGTTGGATGAGTCGGGGCCTGCTGTGGCGATGGTTAGTGGTGGGATGTGCTGGGTAGGTGATATGTATAGAAAGGGATTCACAAGGGCAGTCAGTAGTGATTATAGAGTTGATGGTTTTAGTAGGGCTACACAAGGACTGATGGTGACAGAATGGTCGGTAATTGTTCATCTTGATTTCATAGTTCATTATGGTTGAATGGTTTACCCCAAGTATCGCAAGCATCCCAAATTATCATATTCAACTGGAGCCCCCGACAAAGTGACGGTTTATACGCGTTTCCATCGCCCAAATGAATCTAGACCAGCGGTTGGAAGGGAAGGCTGAAGGCTTTCCTTTTCAGGCGCCACTGGGAGTATCCAGGTGCCCTTTTCAGACATGCCTTTCTCTACCCAATCACCTGAACTTTTTGGGTAATTACAACCGAGTGTGGATCAGAAGCAGCCGCAACTGGAAACAAATCATTCGCAACTGAACCAGATCTTCAAGGCGAAACGATCCACTTGACCCAGATCATGGCCTATATCTAGTTACTTGCTATGGCAGCCTGTCCAAACCTGGATTCCAGCTGGGGATACTCCAGCAAGGAAACAAGGAAGCAAGGAAGCAAGGAAGCAAGCCAGCAGGCAAGCAAGCAAGGAAACAAGGGAGCAGGAAGCAAGAGAGCCCTAAAACCATACACCCATGGAAAATGGAAGGTAAGATGTCCCAAACCCTGCAAATACCGTCCCGAACAGAATCAAAAAATAATTCAAAACAGAGAGTAGCAGTCTCAAATTAAAGCTGCGCCCTTTTCCTTCTGTTATGGAAAGTCATTTTTTTTGATCCCTGGCATTTTTTTTGTTGATACCCTTCGTCTTGATAAATGGTACTTTCTCCTTCTGTTTTGGGAACTCATTTTTTTCTTGATGCATCCCATTTTTTTGATCCTCCGTCCTCATTTTTTTGATGCATCCAATTTGTTTGTTGATCCCTCTCTCCCTGAAGGTGGGACAACTGATTGACAACCAATCAATGATATCAGGAATTTGGCAATCCTGCAACTTCCGCTCTGGTGGTAGAATAATCCAATGACAGAGCTCCTTTGGGAACAGGATATGCCCTGAGACTGGCTCATGGCATAGGCTGTTGCCCAAGCAGAAGTTCACTGGACGGAGGTTGGCAAGGCTATCCTGGCGGGGGGCAGCGAGGCAAGCTCCATGGTGATCAATGAGTTATGAGTTATTTTGTGATGGCTGGTGGAGAAGCTGGTAACGCTTGATGCTGGTTGAATAGTGGGGACACCATTTGCAAATGATCGGAATAGGCAGGCCATATCTATAGATGAGGCGCCCCTCATCTAGATGATACTACCAACCACCACACTAGGGATGCGCACCACTAGCTTCGATATCCAGGCGCAAGAGGGCAACCTGGAATCTTCTTCCAATATTCAGAGACCTAATTTGCCACGGTCATGGCACCCCTCCCCCAACCAACGTCGCCAACAAATAAGCAGTTCTATTCTATTCCCTGAGGTCCTTTCATCAGCTTAGATAGTCGGGAATAACAGCACCATATGGGCGGTTCTCCATCTTCCAATCACTGGCAGAGATTCCCCAGGGAGCAAGACATCATTGTCCACGCCAAGAGCAGAAATGTAACATTTCTTGAGCTCAAGCAAGATGAGCCCGATCAACTTGACTCGTTCATCAAAAGAAAAGCAGGTGAACATGAGGAGAATAGTCTCCGAAGGGAGATGAGCACACACCCATTTGTAGCATGAAGCTCAGCCCGTATGTTGCCACCATCAACAATTATCAGGCATTTTTGACCATTTATATCGCCACTTAGTGTCTGTCAAACGATTGTCCGAACGATGTAACACTCACACTGTGAACACCACCGAAAATGCGACCGTAAACGCCGCTGGAAACATCACCATAAGCATAAGCACATATGGCTATGGGTCAAAACCCCGCACCCCTAGTGCACCATGATTAACCGACTAACCATTGCTTTCCCTTTTGTTGTTGGTTATTATCCCCCGTCAGTTGGTTGGCAAACTGCTTGACCCGCAGCTATATATAAACACCATATGCGCCATCGTGAAGCATCGGTCCGGATCGGTCGAAAGTTTCACTCGGCTTCCTGGTGCCTCCCAGGTACCAGGATCCTGGAATGTGGCCTGCGGAAGGCTTTCTGAAGCGGCTCATGAGGAGCCGATGAATCCTCAGCTGTTGGAATGTTCAGCTGTAGATATCTATAGATAAAGTATGGGAAGGTGATAAGGATAAGGTTACTTGTGGCAAGGTTCAGCTATGTTACAAGCTGTTTCTGGTTTGTTTTGATTGTATTACTTGGTCTTTGGCCCACGAGATGCATCATGCAGACACAATCGGCATGGATCACCATGTTTTCTGCTGGCTCGCAGGAACAATGACCGAGAATCCTTGCAACTGGTGGCTGCTTCTGCCACAGCTTACCTTACCAGCCGTCTGAGGTGCGACCATCGATGGGACCCAAGGAATCGCAAGGACAGTCCTCGACTTCAATGTTGATGCACCCAACACAGCCCAACAAACTAATTATCTCATGCGGATCGTAGAAGCTCAGCTTTGACTTCGGATGTTCAAAGTCACCAACTGCTGTTGCTCGGGACCCACTGTCAAACGGCTTGGCTTCGTGAAGAGGGAACAAACTTGTCAGTTCAACCAAGCTGGTTGAGATGCCGTCGCTGTTTCCATGGTTGCTTTAGCCACCTGCCCTGAGAGGCTTGAGCGGGTGATGCAGAGAGACAAGTTGAAAAGATTTCCAGTGCCCTTGCCAAAGTTAGCCCCTTGGCGCGAAAGAAACATCCCAGGTGATGGTGCCTGGTTGTGTTCTCCAACCGATTGCTGGAAACACACCAGAAGGGCCTGCAGCTTGCAGATGCAAACGCAGCATCTTGCAGTAGTTTGAGCCAAAGAGAAGATGCCGCTCAAATATTGCAAGCAGGACATTATGTCTTTTGTGAGATTTGGTATGCTGCAAGCTCCACATTGTCCATTTGGCGGCGGTTGACTGTCTGAGTCCAAGTCTTGAGAACATGTTTTGATTCTTTGTTTACATCTATCAAACATATTCACAGAATATGTCTTTTGCTGTACGTCATGTAGATATCCATTGCACAGAATGACATAGAATCACTATACCTACGTCATATCGGGATGATTATTTGATGTAGCCTACTTTGCACTCTAGGATATATATAAGATACTGCATCATATCATATCATATTTCATATCATATATCATATCACATGACCTGGATGGCTTATACCCACTAATTCTTAGGTTTTTAGTGTTTTTGGGATATGATTGATTTACCATATATAACCACTAAAAATATATATTTTTAGCAAGGGATCTAGTTCAGCCACCAATTGACTCAACATTTATCTCCACATTCTGAGGATCCTCAGAGGAGCACTGCTGCCGTCGTAGAAGCCGCAGCTGCTGCCCTCAGAGAAGCAGAGCCTGGTGATGTCGAGGCCGACGCAGCAAGGTGCGATTCCCCGACGTTGCATCAACGTGGATAGCAATGGCGGCATCCAAGTCATCAAGCGGAGTAGGAGTGAACTGGTGGTGGTTAACAGTCGTTAATGGTTGGTTTAGAGCTAATAATGGTTGATATTGGATCATTTAGGATTCCCCTATTTTGAGAAACCACCTGCTGACCTTAGATGTGAACTTTCAAACAAGGGATTGGTGGTCGATGATTCGCGTTGGGGATGTGGTGACATCCCCACGTGGATCGCGCTCCACTTAGTTGACGTTGGTTGCTGGACATCGTTTCATTGCATGGCTGGTGCTTCTCCCCCCTGAAGTGCACACATGGTTCCATGCCATGACGTCTTTGAGTTTGACAGGCCCCAGGCAAAGAAGACGAGGGAAAACTATCACAGCTATCAGGCTTTGCCAGTGTCTTGGCACGTGACTGTTTCCACATGGAAACCACCAAGAAATGCGAAACATTGCCATTGGCAGTCCAGAATCTTTGATATAAGATGCCATTTATGGAGGAGCTGCCCCTGATGTGTTCCATTTAACATGGAAAGTAGATGGATGGCGGGCGGTTTGGGCCAGGTTTGTTGTGTTTCAAAATTGATGCTTACTGACGGCTGTTCCTGCTGGTAATCAACAAATAGAAACACAGGCAAACATCAGGGATTATGGGGACGTCGGAAATCACAATGGGAACTGATCTGACAATCACTAGCAAAATGACAGCTCCGTGGTTGAACCTCCATATTTGCATAATTTGAGATCCAGAGCATATAAGCAGGATCCCGCTTGGTGCCCCGTGCCACCTTTCATCATCATCATCATCATCATCATCATCATCATCATCATCATCATCATCATCATCATCATCATCATCATCATCATCATCATCATCATCATCATCATATAACGTCGTGTTTGGCATCATCATGGCTGGACGGCGGGGTGGCCCGGGGGAGTTCCTTTTGCCACACTGTATTGAAAACAAATAGTGCAATTTGCCGTTCAAGTGTGTTAGCGCAAAAGCTTGTTTTGTAAAAGTGTGTTGGTGTAAAAGTGTGATGGCGCAAACGCGTGTTGGTGTGAAAACTTGTTGGTATAAATAACAGCTTGCTGAAGTAAAGGCATGTTGGTGTAAAAAATTGGTGAGGCAAAAGCTGGGTGACTATGATGGAGAAACAAGTCAAAATTGTAGATGCAGAGGAAACACGCGCGACAATATGGTGGAAATGCATGATCCGACTGGTCAATTTTGATCAATCATTTCCAATTGTGAACATTGGTGAATAGTGGGACCTTGGTTGACAGCAGCAAAGGAATTGAGAACTGCACTTTCTCACCCCTTCCATTTTTGCACTTTCTGTTAGAAACTTTGGCGATACCTGATCATGATAAACCCACATAAACCATTATAAACCGATAGATATAAAACCATACAAACCCAAATAAACCATCATAAACCTATACAAACCACTATAAACTACATGATCATGTGCGACCCCTGATCCTTGCCCCCAACCTCTGCCACCAAAGCATTGCGGCGCCACCGAGACTGGGATCCAGCACTACACATGGAAGGTGGCTAACACGGAATGGGTCGTCGTGGTTCACCGAAACATGGAATCGTTGAAACTGGTTATATGGTGATAATGGGGAATAGTAACAGGGAAACTACTAGTGGTTCTTATCGTTGGAATCGGTATTACTGTTTAACCAATATTGGATAAGAGGGAAAATCACCAACAATGATGGTGAAACAAGTACTATATGGTTGGTTTCTCAAAATTGAGACCCCAAAAAATGGATGGTTTATTATCATGATACTTGATATTACATGATTTGGGGGGTCCACTATTTTCAGAAACTCCCAAATTGGGGACAGGGAAATGATGTGCGAATAAACTTCCATGCTTATTGTATCAAAGATGGTTGCATTCAATTGGCAAGCAACTCTTGGGAAACCACCTGAAAAATATTCAGGACAATGGTTACCATCAACATCGAAACATAGTGAAACTGCAGGAAACCATGTTCCAAACTACGATGGTTTCCTGATTTATTTTCACATTGTTATATAACTCCAAGCTACGAGATCCAGCAACAGTGCCGCTTGGGATGGATATCATCCTGGCAATTGAGTCAGATGGTACATCCATGGCGCATCCTTCTCGACGGATGGTCGAACGCCCTTCCGTTGGCTAGAGCGCTTTTGCACTGGACCCAGCTATGAAGTGCCATGATAGCAGCTTATGAACTACCGCTTGGTGAGTTCAAAATGGCCATGGGTCAATATCAACCAACCACTAATGGTGGTTAATACCCAACAAACTATAGGGAAAACAATGGTGAATGATAGGGGAACCAGGGGTACAGGGTTTTGACCCACTGCCCAATTGCCTCCAATTGGTTGGTTGACTCATATTTTTCATGACGGGGTTCAAACCACCAGCCAGACTGTGGTTAACAAAGGATGCACCACCGTCACCTGTATTTCAGGAACCATCACTGAGCATGAGCAACCATGACGAGCCTCATTACTGCAGTCATGGTCCTTATCAACCTACCTAATTTAATCTAATTTATTGGCCATAGATTAAACATCAACAAGCTTCATTCAACTTTGAATTCACCATAATTAACCTTCAATTTGCAATCATTTGGTCATCAATTCACCTCCATTTGGTGGTTTATAGTAGTCATTTATAGTAATAAACCAGCTATAACTTTGGGGCCCCCTATGGCTTGAGAAACCTCCATTTAAAGATGAAGTAGCCATCATGGTCAGCATCCTTCACCGCCTTCACCGTACATTCTCCCGGAGGTGCCTCTGAGCGGAAGCCACGCGGCTGCCGTGGGGGCAGCACTGGACCTGTTGCGACCAGAGTCGGCCCTGATCTTCGTGTGTCCCAACGCCGGAGAAAGCGCCACTTGCCGCAGAGTTCATGGGATGGATGGCTGGGTGGATAGATGGTTGGGTTAGTTCCTGACTATTGGGAACGAAGATCAGCTGTTTTAACACACTGTCGTGCGGTTGATTGCTTCAGCCAGGCAACAACCTTTGTTGACAATGTTTGTTGGTTGGTTCGAAAGGAGGAATCGACACTTAGCAACGACGACCACAAGGTGAGAGGGATATGGCATCAAAAACTACTTGGTAGATTGGCTGGCTCGCGAACTGCATGGTTTTTCTGTGAAGGACATGTTTGTAGGTGAATGCATGCACCTCTGTACATGTATTTACATGTATGTATCATATGCATTTAAAGATATATGGATGAATACATTCGTATAGCATGTATACATATCTATGCAATTGTTTGTGTTTTTTTCCGATTGTTCAGTGCCCATCTTGGATGCTTGCCATAGTTTGCCATTTTGAAATACAAGTGTCGATTGGGACGGTATCTCGACCAGACCAAGGGCTGTATGCTTCTTTGAATTGCCCGATCTTGAACCATGGCTGTTTTCCGCCGCATAAGCACTTTTTGGGGTTTTCAGATGGTGGCCATGCTACGGACTTGAAGCCATATGAAGAATTGGAAGAATGTTATTGCCTTTACCACTAGCAACAGCCACCATTCCAGAACCCCCCTAGTGATCAGCGAGAACTCTTGTCAGATGGGTTCCTCTCCACTGTTGCCATGATGTTTGTGGAGAAAGGGGTCGCCACCCGAGACTCCTCTCCCAAGATCACTCCCTGATTTCTGAAGGTTTCCAGGTTTGGCTATGGGTCAATCTTAACCAACAACTATGGGGGATAATGACCAACAGTATCATAGGGAAAACAATGGTTAATGATAGGGGAACCAGAGGTACGGGGTTTTGACCCACTGCCGTTTCAAGATTTTCGTCAGTTGTTTGATCCTTTCTTAACCTGAACTTTGGGGGCTCACAAATCTCTCCCCGTGCATGCCATCGGCCAGGTAAAAGGTGTAGCCAAGGCGGCGGGTTACGGGGGGAGGGTGGCCATCAACAGCAGCTTCACGGAGCAGGAATTAATTAAGCAAAATCTTGATGCTGAAGTCTTCACATTTGGTTATGACAAAGTTTCATGACAGGGGTTGATTGACACAAGTCACATTAGGACATTAGGATACACGGTGTATTGCAGTTGTAACTGCGTAGTGCCAGGTACACAACCCACAGGGATGAGCGTAGATCGAAACTAAGAACCCCAGAACGATATCAGCCAAATCTATTGATCTTTACCTGAGTCTAATTAATCTTGTATATTTTGTGTGGTTTGTTTAAGCCCTTGTTTAATTGTTCATGTTCCTGCGCTTGCTGTTGCTTCTGTTGTTGTGCCTGAAAGGTTTCTGTTTGTTGGTTATGTTGTTTTTTATTTTCAAAAAACCAACGAACAAAAACACAAAGCATAACCAGACATGTAGTTGTAAGTTGTTTTTGTTGGTTATACGATTATAAGGGTGTGTCTGTTTCAAAATTGGGGACTCCCACCTATCATCCTTTATTAACCATTCGTGTAAAGTAAGAAACCAAGCATTTTGGGGGTACCCTATTTCAAGAACACCCCCTATTTGAAAAGACCCCAAAAATGGTTGGTTTATTACCAAAAAGATCCATGGATGATCTGGGCGATCCCTCATTTGAAGAAACCACCATATTGGTGTCATTGTTGGTTATCATCCCTTATTAACCACTATAATCCCCAATGAAAACAATACAAATCTCCTATAAAACCATGTAAATCCCCCATGTTATGCAGCGTTCCCCATCATAAAACTTACAAATACCATGTAAAACCATGTAAAACCATGTAAAACCATACAGATCCCCTGTTTCTTTGTTCCCCCCGTTTCTTGTTTCAGCTCCTGTGTTCCTCTCGCAACACCCTGCGGTAGCTCCGCTCGCACGAGTGAGTTTCGTGGACAGGACCTCACCACAGCGGGATGGTCCAATGTGGACACCTTGTCCCGAGCGTTGGGGTGACCCAGATGCCAGGCAAGCTTAAGACGATGAATGCTCGGAGTCAGGATGGTTTTAATGATGGTTTTAATGATGTGGCTTTTAATGATGGTTTTAAGGATGTGGCTTTTAATGATGATTAATGATGATAGGTAATCCTTCCCATTTTGGGGTGAACTTTCAAGAGAGAAGCCAACCATGGCTTGCGGTACCCTGCCATTTCTGGATACAACTACCTACAATTTGATTTTGTAGTCCAGGAAAGTCTTTTTGAAATACACCATTCTCACTGAAGTTGGTACATGGGCAAAACTCGCTGCTGACCAACACCCAGACGCTGGCAAGGGACCGTTTTGGGAAAGCCAAGAGGTGATGCAAATTTGCTGCTGAAGTATGAAGCTTATTAACCATTAGCCATCATTGGCCATCATTGACCATCAGATTAACCATCATTGACAATAATGAACCACTATCAACCATCACTAAAACTATCATTAAGCATCATTAGCCACCATCGACCATCATAAACGATGCTTACCCACCCATTCTTGAAACTTATTCATCTCGAATCCAAAGTGGACGCTGCCATCTCACGATTGCTCAAAGCTCTTAAACTGCAGCAAACGGCACCAGTTAGTAGCAAGAGATACATCCATCATGGAGATACATAGCCGTGGTGGCTATGTGGGACCAGCATCTGATGACGGTACCCAGCTGGTTGAGATTCATGTGGTGGACCTGAATGGTGAAGAAGCATGCGTTTTGAGAGTTTGCCCTTCCACGTTGGGAATGGAAGTAGCTCAGATGATCTCTAGGAAACTCTTGCCAAAGAAAGGTGCAAGGCCTATTTTTCATCACCTTGCTTCACCGATCACGCTGCACCAGACACTACGAGAGCAAGGGGTCGTTGGTGAGACTGCGACATTGTCCTGCACCTACATTCCAACTGATCTACTCGCGGCATGGAAGTCTGTCAACGATTTCCAGGTTTCAGAAGGAGGCGTTGCACTGGAAGGGGTGACACACATTGAAAATGCATTTTTCATTGGTTGCTTGAACCATCTGCCGCAGAGCCTAGAGACCTTGATTCTAGGCAATGATTTTTACCAAAGCCTGGATCGGGTGACTTTGCCAAGCAACCTGCGAACTTTGACTTTCGGCTCTAATTTCAACGGAAGCCTTGATCAGGTCACCCTGCCAAGCAACCTGCAAACTTTGACTTTCGGCTCTAATTTCAACCAGAGCCTTGATCAGGTCACCCTGCCGAGCAACCTGCAAACTTTGACTTTCGGCTCTAGTTTCAACCAGAGCCTTGATCAGGTCACCCTGCCAAGCAACCTGCAAACTTTGACTTTCGGCTCTAATTTCAACCAGAGCTTTGATCAGGTCACCTTGCCAAGCAACATGCAAACTTTGACTTTCGGCTCTCATTTCAACCAAAGCCTTGATCAGGTCACCTTGCCAAGCAACCTGCAAACTTTGACTTTCGGCTCTAATTTCAACCGAAGCCTGGATCGGGTGACTTTGCCAAGCAACCTGCAAACTCTCACGTTGGGCTACATGTTCAACCAAAGCCTGGATCGGGTGACTTTGCCAAGCAACCTGCTAACTTTGACTTTCGGCTCAAATTTCAACAAAAGACTGCATTTGGTGACTTTGCCAAGCAACCTGCAAACTTTGACTTTCGGCTCTCATTTCAACCAGAGCCTTGCTCAGGTCACCCTGCCAAGCAACCTGCAAACTTTGACTTTCGGCTCTAGTTTCAACCAAAGCCTGGATCGGGTGACTTTGCCAAGCAACCTGCAAACTTTGACTTTCGGCTCTAATTTCAACCGGAGCCTTGATCAGGTCACCTTGCCAAGCAACCTGCAAACTTTGACTTTCGGCTCTCATTTCAACCAGAGCCTTGATCAGGTCACCCTGCCAAGCAACCTGCAAACTTTGACTTTCGGCTCTAATTTCAACCAGAGCTTTGATCAGGTCACCATGCCAGGCAACCTGCAAACTCTCACGTTGGGCTACGTGTTCAACCAAAGCCTCGATCAGGTCACCTTGCCAAGCAACCTGCAAACTCTCACGTTGGGCTACATGTTCAACCAAAGCCTGGATCGGGTGACTTTGCCAAGCAACCTGCAAACTTTGACTTTCGGCTCTAATTTCAACCGAAGCCTGGATCGGGTGACTTTGCCAAGCAACCTGCTAACTTTGACCTTTGGCAGTGGTTTCAACCAAAGGCTGGATCGGGTGACCATGTCAAGCAAGCTGCAAACTCTGATGCTCGGCGATATGTTCAACCAGAGCCTTGATCAGGTAACCCTGCCAAGCAGCCTGCAAACTTTGACTCTCGGCTCTAATTTCAACCAGAGCCTTGATCAGGTCACCCTGCCAAGCAACCTGCAAACTTTGACTTTCGGCTCTCATTTCAACCAGAGCCTTGATCAGGTCACCCTGCCAAGCAACCTGCAAACTCTCACGTTGGGCTACGTGTTCAACCAAAGCCTCGATCAGGTCACCTTGCCAAGCAACCTGCAAACTCTCACGTTGGGCTACATGTTCAACCAAAGCCTGGATCGGGTGGCTTTGCCAAGCAACCTGCAAACTTTGACTTTCGGCTCTAGTTTCAACCAAAGCCTTGATCGAGTGACTTTGCCAAGCAACCTGCAAACTTTGACTTTCGGCTCTAGTTTCAACCAGAGCTTTGATCAGGTCACCTTGCCAAGCAACCTGCAAACTTTGACTTTCGGCTCTAATTTCAACCAGAGCCTTGATCAGGTCACCCTGCCAAGCAACCTGCAAACTTTGACTTTCGGCTCTAATTTCAGCCAAAGCCTTGATCGGGTGACATTGCCAATCAGTGTTCACAGCCTTTGTTTCCATTCTTTGTCAATAAGGGTTATGCGGTGATCGGATTTATGTTTGCATGAGCTTGTAAAAAAGGTCGATCGCGATGCTCCACGTGGTTGTCGAATATGAAGCTCTTAGATACCTTAAGATATGAATTGAATTTGGATGGTTGTGCAAAAGATGATTCAATTCTTGAGTGATTCTGCAGGGCCGCGGATGTGTTTCTCCCCAGGAAATTGGTGACCCTTTATGTGGGGGTACCCACCAATCATCGAGGGTAAACGAGGTCATTTTGATATCTACATAACGAGGGACCGTGGATCGGTGTCCAATGCCCTGGTATCAACACAGTTGTTTCGCATGACAACCTTTCCGTTTTTCCCGATGGGGGTCGATTGCAATGTCTCTTCAAAAACCAAGGTACGAAGACTTGCTACACACAACAGACGAAATGGGAATCGGAATCATTTCGGAAGCAAACTTTGACTTTGAAGCTATCAGTGGGCAGTGCCCGCTAGCTTGATTGGGGAATAGAAGCTCATAAACAAAAACACATGGATCACGTGGGCCTCGTTTGAGACGGGTTGATTGTGAGCTGTTCAGGCCTTTTTGCCGACGAGTATTTAAGAACTCTAGCAAGGGACCAACTGGTGCAAATAGCAACATCCATTGATTCTTGGACCATTACTGCATCATCGACCTTATCATCACCACAGGCAATTGCCAATCCTTACCCACCATCACTAAGCATGAAACATCTATCATTTCACATTCACCAGCCATAACATGAACTACTAAGCATGATCAACCATCAACAAACCATTAGTTAGCATTAGTTAGCCAAGTAGTTAGCTATCAATTCAAAACGAATAAACATGAAGCAACCAAGCTCGAACACCCATTCATATTGAAAGTGTCTTCAAACATCAAAGTTGAGTTGAAGTATCTGAGTGTATGAGAACCCGTATCTTGATCCTTTACCTATCATGACTTTCAAACATTAAGATACACCTTAAGGATCCTTGGGGTGTATGAATTGTAGCAAAAGTAAGTGGTTGTTGATTGACATCCCTCGACACCGAACCTGTCCCCAAATCTCGAAAGGGGATCCAGATGTCGTGGATTGTGATGAATCCCCCAGCAAGCCGTATGCGGGGGGGGGGGGGGGGGCTGATGACGGTCAATCGTGGGGTGACAGTATGGTGGTTTCTCAAGCCATAGGGAACCCCCAAAATGGTTGGTTTATGCTATAGGCTATGAATGATTGATATTATTGGATGATTTTGGGGTACCTCTATTTTGAGAAACCCCTGTATCAAGAAAAATTCAATCCCCTACCAATCACCGGTATGTCCCAATTGGTGAGCCCTGTGGAATCACGCTGTGGCCTTTTTAAGCATTCTTGAACGCACTTTTGGGTCCCTGACGTTTGGTGACTGGTTTTTGCCCTGTGATGAAGAGTGACAACATGCGACACCACAGTTTGTATATATATATATATATATTCTGTGCATGTTTGGTCGAATATACCAATCAGACAACGTGCCGGGATGTTCACTTTCTCCATGCAAGCTGTGTTTGGTTTTGATCTGTACCCGCCGATACAGCCGTCATCGCTGTTTCAAACGAGCTGCCCATGCTTGTAGTTTCTTGACAAAGACACAAATACAAATCATATACCTTCCATGTACACTTTACACTTGCATCTATGTATCAATGAATATACACGTGCACAGGTATGTATGTGAATGAATATACACCTGTAAATGTATTTTTATATACAGTACATAATGTATGTCTCTATGTTAACATAGACGAACAGGTGCGCAAACAGACACAGATGATTCTGTTTGGCAAATCTTCCCTGACTCCAAGCTGCCTCTGAGGCTCTTCCCTGACTCGCGCAGTACCAAAGCGGGGAAGAAGCCGTCGCAGGTCAAGGGCGAGGTGCCGTCGCGGCGGACGCGGGGAATGGCGTCGGATGAAGGGCAGGCGAAGCATTGAAGGGTGATTTTTTTATAGGGAAACCGTGGGATTTTCTATGGTTAACCGTGGTTAATGGTGACTTTTATAGGGAAAATGCTCAAGATGATGATCTGGGAAACCATGGGAGTTTCTATGGTTGAATATGCAAAATGGTGGTGAATTATAGGGGAGATATCAACAAATAAGTCCGCCGAAATGGAACATGATGGAAATGGAATAAGCATAAAAGCTGCAGCAACGTCGGCAAGGTATGTCATGAAAGAGGGGCCAAAGCCTTGTAAAATGAAGGCGACCTTTTGCAACGGGAAAGATGATACTATGTTCCATTTTTGTTCGTTTTCATTTTGGCAGTCGCTCATATATTGAGACCCTGAATATTGCCACCTGTATGTTCCCGTGATTCTCTTCATTTGGAGGATGTTCACTGGGGTTCTGGTATTGGTTTTGTTGGTGATTTTCATTTCTGAGGTCAAGTTCGATGGGTTGGTTTCCTCATCCTGATCTCATTGACTGATCAGAACAAGGATGTAGCTGCAACTGGAGGATCAATGATTGGTCCCAGTAGAAGTGGATTTCTTAAAAAGTGTCGTGTCGCGGATCGATGGTTTGAGATGATGCTTTGCATGGATTGTCAGAATCAATTGTAAGCTGTGTAGCACGCGTATCAATTGATCCAGAGGTCTCGTTGAGAATTGTTCACTTGAAACCAGTGTGAAGTATGGCTATTGACCAATCAAGCAAGCACCCACAATAGACACAGCCAATTATTAACCACCAGCTTCTGCTTCTGGGTTCGTAGCCAGTCATTGATCAGCCTGTTGTTGACCAGTTGTTGGTAGAAGTCTCTGCAGGCCTCGATCCGTTTCACTCAATGTATGGAAGTTAGTACATTTGCACTGTTTGCCAGTTGTTGGTTATTAGCCATGAGTTCTTAGCCAACATAGCCACCTGGCTGGTATACTAACCATTAGTTTCTTTTCAATTGGTTTACTATGTTGGCTGACTCTTGACAACTAACCAGCTGCTAGTTCTTAAACCCACTAGCCGTTAGTTCTTAACACCACTGCTTGGTTAGTTACTAACCACCATGGCCATAATTGACCGTTAATGATGTTTACCGACCAATTAGCTACTAATTGTCGGTTGTTAGTTGTTAGCCACTAGTTGTCGATTCTTAGCCACAAGAACTAAAAGTTCCAGTTCCAGTTGATTCAACCATATATTTTTTCAAGCAGAAACTTGATATGTTAGATGTTTCACCTATATTTTTGTATAAACAAATGGTTTTCAACTAAATATTAACTAGATATCAATTCTAGATGAATTATATCTTAACTATACAATATAGTTTAACCATTTATTAACCATAGGTTCTCCTGAGCCGCATCGTGACCCCCTGGCGTCCGGGGCGCCCTGGCGAGCGAACCGCCGCAGGCCAAAGGATGGCGTAGCGCCAATCGCCTCGTGGAGTTGCGCGATGCCACCAAGTGCCATGGCAACCGTGGATGGTTGACCTCTCCATGGTCAAGGCCAAGCTTCACGTAGCTTCGCGTGTTAACCGGGATACCGCGGATACCTTTTAGCATGGTTCATTCCTGGGCGCCCCCAGGATACCATGGTGATCAGCGCCAAGTATGTTGTTGATCTCTATGAACCATGAGTAAAAATGGTTCACCAAATATCCATGCTTAATGCAGGTTCAGAACAAGTGTTGAGAAGAGTCAGCAACCATGGTTCATAAACAGTAGGCAGCAATAGCCAGTACCCATGGTTGAGCACGGTCAATAGGGCTTCATCATGATGGTGTTTGTCCACTGTAATGCTGGTCAATTCCGTTTTTCTTATGATTAATGCGGAGTATGAGTGGTTCATTGTGGCAAATGTCAAGATCAACAAATTGCTGATTCTTGGATGTTCATCCATTCCTGGAGATGAATCATTCCTAGTATCCATTTGAGTATGGTATGGGTCGATATTGTCCATCCTAGGCAGCAGCCAATGTGCATTTTGGTGCTGGTTATGATCGCGAAAGAACCACTTTCAGGTCACAATTTGTCAGTGAAAAAGGAGTTTACACTTAGCAGAACCTGCAGCAACACAACTCCGAGTCATTCAACCGTATCTCCTCAGTAATGATGGAACCATTCGATGATTCCATGTCCAAGATTTCAAAGCAACAACCCAGATGATCCAAAAGGTTGACGAGTCCCTAGGCACCTCCAAGGATAGAACACAGATAGGATAGCCATGGATAGCCATGGATAGCCAATAGCCACATAGCCACAGTCACAGGCACCTCTCCAGCGTCTTTCAACAGGCGCACTACGAGTCCGTTAAACCTGTCTTGTCTAAGGCGTGGATACAGTCAAGAGGGCGACTTCTATCGAGAGGTGCCATTCTGGTGGCACCACAAAGGGGTTACCCAAGTGGGTTCATTTTAGTCATTTAAATCGGGGGCTTTGGTGGTTTTTGGGGTACCTTCGTTAATAGATACACGCACACATACATATGCTTGGATATACATACTCCCAGTCGATGTATGCACATGTTTTCTGGCCTTTCAATGTGACATGTTGATGGGAAATACCCGCAGAGAGCAGGGACATAAAGTAATTGGGCGTGAATGACCATGGTGTATCCTACCATTGCTGTTGTTGGTCGACCCAAATTGCTTGCTGTTTGTGCGTGTATGGGGAGTATCAATGGCACGTGATGTCTGGGGTCGAACCCGTATTAAAGCTTTAGATTTAGCGTTCTAAAGTTGATATTTTGCATTATTTTTCTGTATTCTGCAATTGTAAGTTGTGAGCATGGGCTTTTGCTCATGTATATATGCCGCGATTGAGCGAATGGATTTTTGTTTTGTCAGCATACCGGTGCTTTTCGGCACTCGGCGTTGCTATGCCAACAACAACAGAGAAGACAGGGAAGGCAGGGAAGACTTGCCTACCGGCTTGCATACCAGGACCGTGTGAAACAGATGGTGTAGTATAACCCCAGAGGTTCACACTTGAGTTTTCAGATTTTCAGAGGTCTGTTCAACAAGTATCAAATACCGAGTCCCCACAACGCGGCAAGATGATATAACCACACTCATGAAGATTTCACAGTTGGGTTGACCGTGTCATGGAGCCCACAAGTCACGGCGGCATGAGGAAAATCAATTGTTTTCAGTGTTCCAATACCTTTCTTGAACTCAGTAATATGGTGGTTTCTCAAGTCATAGGATATCCCGAAAAAATCACCATGATGCTTGGCTTAGCATTGAATGTTAGTACCCCCATGGTTGCTGTAAATGGTGGTTTCTCAAAATAGGGTACCCAAAAAATGGTTGGTTTACTATTGTAAATGGTTAATATTGGATGATTTGGTGGTACCCCTATCTAGAAAAACCACCGTTTGGTAATAATGGTTAATGGATAGTGATTGATGATTCCTAGTAGTGCTTTGTATTTGTAATTAGTGATTATAGATTGATAATTGATATATTAACCAATTGAAAGATTATAGATTGATTATATTTTGAGAAACACCCAAATGGGTAATGAACTGGATGATTGGCCTGGGGGTAGGCAATGTTCAGCCCAGCTGTAGGCGCCAATCTTTGTCAGTGCCGAGGACTGCAGTAAGTCGACGCCAGGGACCCATGTTTCCCCCAATACGGCGTGCATGTAGACGCTCTATGGCGACCCTGGCGGTTGTGCTAGGTTTTGCTTGGTCCCGAACTTTGCTTCAGAGTGAGTTCCCAACATTGAACCTTTTGCCGTTTTGGTGGTTCCTCCACCAAGAAGTTTGGCAGGTCTGAGACTTTGGAAACAAACCAACAGGGTTCTCAAAACCAAAAGAGCTGGTGGGTTTACGGCGCATATCACACATACTGATGAATAGTGTCTATACCTGTATTTGAAATGATACTCATACTGTCAATATATTTTTGTTTACATATATGTTAATCTTGTCTATATGTTTATATACGTATATTTATATATACAATATTTGTTTGCAACTCAAAGGCGCTTATGTGTTACGAACGTTTGAACAACAAAGCCCAAGATGTCAACCAAACCCAGTGCAATTGAGCAATCGGAGGTCCACCTGAGGGTTGTAAGGTTTGGGGCTCTTTCTTGAAGTGTTCAGTGAAGCCACCACCGAGTTGTATGGTCGTTGTGTGTTGTTGGGTTGACTTAGGTGGTCAAGTTATTTGGTTTGACGCAGATTGTGCATTCGTTCATGAATCGGGAATTCCAGATTTGACCAGCTAGTTGGCCTTGGGGGTTTGGGCAGTAGCATGGCTCAACAGCACCCCACAATGATATTTTCGCCAGGAGTGAACAATCCTTAAAAACAATTTTTGTTCAGCCCTCCCAATGAATCATTGGTGATGATCATAAAGCAATAGAGTATAATTTAGCTTAGTGGCTAAGTGCAATGCACTATGCAGTTCAATACCTCGTTTCTCCGACATGTCATCATGAACATCAACAATGAACAATCAACCGACCAACCAATAGCCTATCATCCCCTAGTATTAACCATTGATCAGCCAGTTAACCATTGGTTGGTTGGTTGGTTGGTTGGTTGGTTGGTTGGTTGGTTGGTTGGTCAATATTGACCCATAGCCATCATAGCCACTGGAGGTTTTGGTCGGCAAGCCCTCCATGTGGAACCCCCTTCCGCGGCAGCCATTTGAGCCAGGAGTCCGTGCGAGGGTTGCATCTGGATGCCGTGGAGGTCGCGTGGTTCCACCCAGGGAAATGGATCTGACAACCAAAATGGGGTACCTTCGTGGGCCACAACTCCACTACGATCGCTGTTATAATTTCTAACCAGTGCAACCAATGGTATAGCTATACTTATGATAAGTCAAAGCGAACAACAGAACGATCAACAAGTGTGATAGAAGTTGATAGCTGTACTGGTATAGGCTGTGGCTATACTTATGATAAGCTAACAAGATGATCAAGGTTCAGACCAGAGCCTACTCTTAGGACCTCGACAGAACCACCTGTTGGGTCATGATTCCGTCATCTCGCTGGATTGAAAGCTGCCCCTAGTGGAGCCAGGGCGGATCAAGGAAGTTGAAAATCAGTAGACTCTATAGATTCTCAATTTCCTTGATCCGCCCCGTAGACCAAGCAGGAAAATCATAGAAAATCTGATTCCTACAACTGCAGGACATTGTAGGTATACATCGTATCTTATATCTATAGTCATATCTATTCACATCTGCACAATTTGAAGGTTACTGATTGATCCACAATGTCAGTACCAGCATGGGGACCTGGTTGAAAACATGACCAGAGTTGAACGGATATTATAAAGGGCAATTTATTGACTACCATATCATGTCTGTGGCAAACTTGTAGACAAGACTTGACCAGACATGAACCGGCCAACTGGTCATGGAACGTTCAGGTGGTCTTTATCCTTGGAATGCCCAAGACGTCCTCGTCCTACGTCCATATGGCGGGACCTGCGCGAGCGGCTGGTAGTACCGTTGTTGGGGGATATCTGAATGGGGGGTACCCCTAAATCATCCAGTTTATTGACATTTATAGCAGGAAATCAACCATAACTTGGGGGTACCCCTATTTTTTCCGCAACCACCACGTGAGCATTCAACTGGCAAGTCGAGCTGTTTCCAAGAATTGTGGAGCTCGGTATCAGCAACTTGCCACCATGGGAAAGATCCGAGCCGTTTCACAGTTTTCCGCTGACTGTTGCACTAGGGCTCAAGCAGTCCTCAAGGGTCGCAAAGTTCGACCTGTAAAGTATATATATGGCCTATGGCTATGGCTATGGATTCTCTCCTGATCCATGGGAACCCAAAATGGTTGGTTTTGGTCCGAAAGTTGTTATGTTTGAGCCTCATCCACATGGCTTCAGGTCAAACCTATGCAGGCTTAATTTGGGAGCCTTGTTTATGGTTTAATCATAATCAAAGCGTTACGCATCTACAGATCCAACACTAACCATGAGCCTGCAAAAGAAATCGGTTTGAATATGCACAGGTTCTCGAGCAATCTTGGAGGTCGCTGCTTTCAAGGTGAAGAGAATTGACAAATGCTTAGGCTGTTCACAAATCAAACTTCTCCCAAGCATCCCACCACCAACACGAAAGTCAGCATCCAATACCTCGGGGCCATGCTCCATGCGAGCGTGAGTGCAACGGCCTGTCTGCTGGCGGCCTTACCATGGGTCCGGCTGCCTGGAAAAGCCGAAGAGCTGTGAACTACTACTGACATCGGTTATATAACAAGCATCAGCTTATCTCACATTCCTCGCTGACTATTGGGTAATTAGTATACTTGAGGTTTGGTGGTCATTGGTTGGATTCTTGAAACTGAGCCATTCACACCGCCGTCGACCATAACAAATAGCAACGAGATGCAACGAGTATCATTCACCACAACCCACTATGTATTGTGCCATATTGTGCCATAATAAGAACACACCCAATAAAGATCAATAGGTAAATCATATGGCAGTGGGTCAAAACCCTGTACCCCTGGTTCCCCCATCATTAACCATTGTTTTCCTTACTATTGTTGGTGATTATCCTCCATTAGTTGGTTGATTAATATTGACCCATAGCCATATTAGCTTATCATTGTTACCTATTTGTTTTGTACGTTGAATCAAGGGGGTAAGCCGTGTCCAGCTCCAAAGGGGTCCTTACTATTTCGCACACACGCGGATAGTGTGGACAAGGATGGATTCACGTAGGATATCCAAGATGATGCCACCCATTTGGTTATCAAACATTCATGGACAACTAATGACCATTTGGGGATGAATCATCTTCCAGCAATCCATTAAATAGTCCACGACATGGAGGATTTGCGAGCTGAAGCAAGGGCTTTGGAAGCGTGGTGCAAACGCTAAGAACCTTGAAAATTGATCTTCGACAGCTGAACAGTCAGTGGGCCATTACTGTAAATCCTTAGATCAACATCATATAAATTAATTATCAGCCATTTCGATCAACCACTAGTCGACCAATATTAAGTATTGCTATCATTGATGTAGAAGTAAATCATTAGTTCAATCTACTAATCTTTCATGGACCCCGGCTATGAATTATCATTGGTTAATATATCAATCATCAATCTATAATCATTAATTACAAATACAAAGCACTACTAGGAATCATCAATCACATCACTATCCATTAACCATTATTACCAAACGGTGGTTTTTCTAGATAGGGGTACCCCAAATCATCGAATGATTTACCATTTACAATAGCAAACCAACCATTTCAGGGGTTCCCTATTTTCAGAAACACTCAACAAACGTACTTGTTTAACCATTATTAATGCTTATTACCCCCTAACTGACCACAAGTTAATCCCCTAGTCAACCATGTGAATCCCCTATAAACCTATATAAATCCCATCCCATATGAATCCTCATAATAATTCGACCATTCCACCGGTGCCACTCCGCTCACCGCCGAGGTGCCAAACCCTGCATCTGCGGCTTGGCACTGACGATGATCCATCCGGACGATCACTCTAGATCCACCAGTTGGCTATATTTGTAATGGTTAATAATGGTTCATAGTGGTTGATATTTGTTAATTAATAATGGTTCATAGTGGTTGATAATAGTTAATTCATAATGGTTCATAGTGATTAATATTGGTTAGTAATGGTTCATAGAGATTAATATCGGTTAGTGATAGGGAACAATAACAATGGTTCACAGTGATTAACATTGGTTAGTGATAGGGAACAATAACCAACAATAATAGCTAAACAACTACCACCTGGTGGTTTCTGAAGTCACCTTGGGGTACCCCAAAGCTATGGTTGGTACTATAAATGGTTAACATGAAGGATGATGTGGGAGTCCTCTATTTTCAGAAACACCCAGCTAGTAGCTTAGTACTCTAACTGGACTTGTGGGATCGCGCAAGAGCAACAGGGCGACTGCCCACTTGCAATCAAAGAAGGGATGAACCATTTATAGCAAATCAAAAGCTCAGAGTAGCTCATGTATAGCAAGTGAATATGAAGCATCCAAAGATTTCGATTTACCACCTCCCTACTCTTGTGGATTGTCTCTGATATTTGACTTCCATACTACTGTGGATTCTTTATGAAATTTCAACCACGATTCGACAATTGTTGTATTTGAATACATTGGTCATCTATGTATACCCACCGACCGTATGGTTGTTCCATCAATGAACTTTGGTGCCGTTCTTGCTGCTTATACTTGCACGGGATATCCAAATGCCCATGGCGAAAGTCATCAAAGAGAATCTAAGCACTTGTAGGATCCTTGAAGAAAACTTTGCTGACCCTTTGGTTAAAGTATGGTTAGGTAGCTGCTTAAACTGTCGGTATATGGGTTAATGATCGTCTACATTTCTGCTGAAGTGGGGTTCAACCCGAGTTTTCCTGACATGAGCAGGTAGGTAGTCTACCATAATTCACTGTCATTAGCCATGACGAATCCATAGTAGAACCCTTGATGGTTGGCTTGGCAGAAAGGTATCACCACCTGTTGCTCCAGGCGTGCTACGGGCGGAAATCGACTGCCCACCGCCCCGCCAGAGTCTGAGGAACCGGGAGGAAAGTGGGGTACTGACCGTTGCTTGATATGGCGAGCTGGGTCAAGCAGTGACCAACCAATTTCATGGGGGATAATAACCAACAATTTCATAGGTAAAACTGATGGTTAATGATAGGGGAACCAGGGGTACAGGGTGAACTGACCCACTGCCAGATAAAGATTTTGATATTTCAGATAATGATATATGACCATCGGGCTTTCTGACACATAATTAGATGGTGCTGGTAGATCCAAAACGATTTAGATGAAACCTTAGAAAAGATATTCTACTGCATTTAAATCTATTCAATCATGGCATGCAATTTCTAAGATTTATCATTTCGTCCAATGATTACTAGCGATATTATATGATATATATACAGTATATCCAAATAGTTGGTGGTATGTCAATTAATGATATGCACCCAAACCTTTTTGCATACCCCCAAACTTTTTTTGGATACACTGGAACTACTGATGGTAGGTAAGCGTGTATACCATTATCAATGGATCCAAGATGCTAGTGATTGCCATAAATAATATGCCATAAATAAATGGTGATGAACATATTTGGTTTCTGGTATACCAGATGGTCAAGTTGATACCAAGATGATTTCTTAACCAATGATAATGCTTGATAGAGAAAACAATGGCAATCATCGTCATGGTTGCTATCTCAATATATCTCAATTACATTGGTGAGATATTGGAACATGGTGGTCATTAAGCGGGGCGACAGTTTCGGATAATGGTTGGATATCACCAAAGGTCATCAGGTATAGTAGGGATACACAGTCAAATGAGAGGATGGTAGGTAGCTTGGATAGACTCTGCTTCTCGTTGTAAGAATCCACTGCTCGGCCACCCGGATGGAACGAGCCTTGAACGCCGCTCGTCGTGATGCTATGGATGGACCCTCAACGTCGGAACCACCTCACACCACACCGGATCGGAGGTTCACCGCTGCACCGGAAAAATCACCCACGTAAGCAATCAGGTCAGCGATGAAAGATGATGAATCGGATGATTATCAGGGTAAGTAGTCAATTCGTGTCAATTCTGTAGCCTTGCCATGCCTTGCTATGCCTTGCTATTGTCCATGGCGGCATCTAATGATTTTATGACGTATTACAACCAGTATCAGCCAATCAGTACCCGTATCACGGGTGTACTCACTATATCCCTTTATCATTCTTCATTAGAACATATGTGTGGCAGCAGTGGTTATTGAATCCATGTTGTATACCATGATTATTAGTCATTGGCCTTTGGATTCCATATCATCGTTGATAACATCCATGATCGCTTGGTCTTTTTCACTTGTGAACTATTCTTGGTGATGTCCAAGCATGACTGTTGATGCTGACACCATCTACTAACGAACCATCAATATTAGCCAACACTCACTTCTCATTTTTGCGGTTGGTACGCCAGCGAGGTCTTAGTGATGATTGCAATGACAATGACTGCAAAACAAATCCATCGAGTTGTTATCCCATTAGCTATGAACCAATGCAGATACATTCCAGCTATCAACCTTCAAGTGATTGATTTATGAGCCGCAGTTCAGAATGAATTGTCAATCAAACACAATTCAACAGCCACGACAATTATGTATGATCATAGTTAATTAGCCATAGTTGATGACAATGGTTCACAAGCCATTGTCACTGCGATGAACTGTTCTTACTGAACATAAATCATGACCCACTTTGTGTACCATGTCTATTTAATTGACTACTTCAATCAACATTAGCAAAAGTTGATGAATAAGCTGCCGCCATTATGCAAACACTACTGCCATTATTAACCACTGGTTGTAGTATATATCATATATAATATATCCCTTCATTATCAGCCACTAATATTTTGTGAACTATCAGCTCCATACATATTGCCATTGCCACTATATCATATCCCTTCATCAACTGATGGTTGATCACCATTAACCACTAGTTGTAGTATAAACCATCTCAGTGGTGAACCATAATATCACTAGTGGTTATATATACCTTCTAGTTACTATGATGGCAACAGTGGTTATATGACCAGCCAACAAACCGTCATAGTTATTGTGGTTATTGTGGTAATAAACCATCACAAGTGGTTATAATATGCTTTTTTTATGCGCTGAAAAAACCTTCTAGTTAATATGTTATATGTACCTTCCAGTCATCATCATCAACCACTAGTTGTAGTGGTTAGATAACCTCTTGTCGTTGCGTATTCATCACTCACCAATAAACCATCCGTTGACAAAGCATCAGCCAAGCGATTGATGACTTCCCCAGGTGATCGCTGGAGCTGCTGCGGTTCCGATGCCTTTTACAGGAGCGGTGACAGTGGGGCTGGCAGGTGGCACGGGGCCATGGAGACAGGGGAGAAATAGATGCCAATCAGATCCAATAAGACTCTGCCAGAGGTTGGTGGGTGGATGGGTGGTTGGTTTCTTTGTTTGTTTGTTTGTTTGTTTGTTTGTTTGTTTGTTTGTTTGTTTGTTTGTTTGTTCTCAGATCAGCCGTGAATCAGCAGCCTCCACTCATCTACATGGACGCTGACACGACCATATGCAAGCAACATTGTTTGTTTGTTTGTTTGTTTGTTTGTTCTCAGATCAGCCGTGAATCAGCAGCCTCCACTCATCTACATGGACGCTGACACGACCATATGCAAGCAACATATGGGCTAACATCAATCCCTGGGGGTAAGCATTTGTGTATTTGCATATCTACATGCTTAACCCCCGGGATCCCCAGCCTTCACCCGCAGGGATGAGTTCCTGGAAGAGGAGGCTGCAGCACCCCAGGCGGGTCCTCAGCGCTGAAGTGATACGCCTTTGTATCAAGAACATGGAAACCATTAATACCAACATAGGTATACATATAATAATGGTTGTATACATAATTCTCAAATGAACCAATGACAAATTATTACATGTATACTTATGTTTTTTTATTTTGACATGTCTATACATATATTTGATGCATATAATATTTGTACATACATGGTTTCGTGGCATGCTATCTAGTGATACTGTGGCCTGGTCGGCCCAGACCGCAGCTCGTCCATCTTTGATAGACCAATTCAGATCTCATGTCACTTGTGAGCATCAGCCCTCTGTACCAATGTGATAGGATCTGTAAGAAAAATCCTCTTATGAACAGCCTTTCATTCGGGATGTTCATCTCATGTTTGGTGATATTTGATGCCAGGATCAATCCGTTTGTGAATTACTTCTTGTTGTCATCCCCCAGTTCTTTTGCAAATATATATATATAAATACATATATATATATGCATACATCTATCCCCATTTTACTACATTTGTTATTAGCCCTTAGTTGTGATTCTCACTCCCTATTACCAGTACTTATTGACATCTTATTGTATTCTGATGTGTTATGTAAGGCCAGTCTATTGTACTTCCAAGATAAATAGACTTTGGCGGTTATCATCCGACCACTTGAAGATGGCAGGTCATTTATATGACCTTCATTGCTTATCCACATATTGCTGTCGCTTATGTCCTCATATCTGACCGCTGCATATCATGTCGTTGACCTCCCGACCGTCCCCACTTATGATCCCCTGTGATCCCCAGCCATCCCCAGTCATCACCGTCACCAGCAGTCACCGCCCGTCGCACCAGCCTCAGGCGAGCTTGACAGGATTGGTCTGCGAACAAGCAAGGCTGAAGTCCATGAAAGGCGCGTACCTCTGGAGGTGATCCATGGTGCACCAGTGTCAACAATGCGGACGTTGCCATGACTTGCTAATATGGCGGTCTCTCAATTCATAGGGGACCCCCAAAGTTATGGTTGGTTGACACTAATAATTCATATATCCTCTACGCTTCTATTATTTGACCTATTACTTTTGTATCCATCATTGTCATTATAACCATTAATCAACCACTTGACAGCAATGCAGTCGTTGTGGTCGGCATGTTCCTTAATCTAGTAGTTGGTGATAGTTGATCATGAGCCACCAGTAGGAAAGTTTGTTCAATTGGATTGGACGGACCCTTGGGCTGTCCGGAAATGCTGACACCCTCCCAAGATGAATGCACAAACCCATGTTTCGTGACACTTGAGACCTACTAGTACAAATATACATATCCAATGCGTAAAATGTACACATGTTGTTTTTGAAGCATACAAACGTCCAGATGCAAACATCAACACACCGAACATCCCTACAAAGTGGAGGAACATTCCAAAGCAAACGAACCACTGGACATATGTGGAAATTCAGGTGTTTACAGCAATCTCAAGTTAACAATCTCAAGTTAGCAATCTTGCTGGAATTTCAGCTCAAACTGCTGTTTCAAGCCATTTTTCTGCTGTTTTTGTTGGTTTCGGGTGGGTTCCAAGCGCGGCATCCGCACCGCACCGATCCCTCCATGGCTGAGCTCCACGACGAGGCCTGGTGTTTTTGGACTACACGAAGTTTTCGGCCGCACAGGCTGCGTCGGCGCCTGGGCTGAGAGGGATGGCAGGATGGGGTTGTGAATGGTTAATGATGGTTTAGAGAATGGTTAATAATGGTTAATGATGGTCCAAGTAATGGTTAATAACGGTTTAGAGAATGGTTAATGATGGTCTAAGTAATGGTTAATGGTTGATGATGATTTGGAGAATGGTTAATATTGGTAAATGATGGTTTAAGTCATGATTAATGGTTATAATGATGGGGTTAATCATGTAGTTGATAATGGTTTTTAATCATGGTTTAGATAATGGTTAATGATGATTAATATCAGTAAAAATGGTTATATAATAACGATTGATAATGGTTTAGATAATGGCTTCATAATGGCTTAAAGAATGGTTTATGACTAGGGTAACTACTAGTTATCGTAGATATGGCTATGGGTCAAGCGGTTAACCAACCAATAATAATAGCTGGTTTAGCTGGCTAATAAAGCTGGGGATGATAGCTAAGAATTATAGGGGATATATACCAACTGTATGGATATGGGTCAAGCAATTAATTAAACAACTAATAGGGGATAAGTTCACCAACAAGCTATAGGGTTAACAAGGGTGAATGATGGGAAACCAGGGGGACCAAGGGTTTTGACCCACAGCCATAATGACAAAGAACGACAACTTCAATGATGATATAATGATATATATATATATATATATAATGAATATTGGATTTGATGTATTAAAATATACGTAATCAGAGATTTAGCAAGGATCTTGGAGAACAATCACAGTCAATATATGATATGTTATGTGTACATATGATTAGAGATCTAGCAAGAATCAGTGAAGAGCAATCTCGGGTAACAAGCATAATTAATGTGACAGCAACATACACTGGGCATCTATCCAGAAATGGTGGGCAATGAAAAAACCTGGTACATTTCAGTACTGAGTATCTCGTCGAAGTATCCCTAGCACGAAGAAACCCCATTTTTTGTCGGGTTGAAGGAGATTTCTAGACCCCAAATGAAGTGTAGGCATCAAATCACAAAGCATAAACGTATGTATGATTAGGTATCTACACAAAACATCGTTTGCAGGCTTTGAGCAAGACTCTAGTATTTGAGTCAGACCCAAAGTGCCGCAACTTCAAGTGATGTGAATGACTTGATGGGGGTGATGCCATTTCATTACACCAGTTGGCAGTCACAAAGAAATTCTCACTTTCTCAGATTTTTTAGTGCGCATAGGAGCGTCTTCGTACCGCAGAAGGAGAGTTGGATGAAGCCTTGTAGTTCAGTCCGGGAGTGAGCGTAGACCGTGTCAGAAAGCAGGCGCGGGAGTCAGACAAACACGAGTCAGAAAGCACGGACGCGCGAGTCAGACAGGACAACGCGCGAAGCAGCCAACAACTCACTGCCACCTTTTTTTTCACGCCTCATATTTTTTCAACGAATTACAACGTAGTATAGCGTAACCTTCTCGGGGTTCCGGTGCCCATAGCCGGTGTAGTGCCGGATTGGCATTTCGAGAAGTTGCCTGTGATTGGCATTTGGTTTTGCCGGACTGACGCCGACGGATGCTACTAAGATCTTTGAAAGAGGTGAATCGGTGCAACGTTGAGGACTGAGGAGCGATGCCCATTATGTATTGCAACCCAGTGATTCTGCAACAGCATCCTCTATGATTTTTAGAACCTAATCAATGTGATGCCCAAGTTTAAAAAAGTACATTCAATTGACAGAACTTGCTCAAAGGGTTTCATTCTTCACTATTGTTGCTGAAGCGCTGCCAGATCACCATGGACTGGCAAAAAGTAGCCAAAGAGATTGAAATCGTACCATGTGTGCTCTGCCTGTAAGCTTTTTTCTTATATCTTGTCTAAGTGAGGATATAACATAAGTTACATAAGTTATATTGTGGATAAAGGATATATTAGTATCTATTTGTCTATGTGGTCTAAGTTGTTCACATACTTAAAATGCAAGATGGAACACTTAGGTGTCAACTTAGTGAAGCTTAGTTACACTTAGAATCAACTTAGTATACTTAGGGTCAAACTTAGTTCCTTGGAAAAAATCAAGACTTTGACAAGGCTGTTGCTGTTGTTGTCTCAAGCAAAACGAAATCTTGTGTGCCTGCTTGTTTCGCACCCATTCGGCTCGAGTGGGATGTGTTGTAAAACTTCTAAACAAAAGAGATTTTTGGAAGCAAAGCGAAAGGTCAGACCCTAGGAAAAACACTCAACAACAATGTCGGCGAAATGTCGGCGGGAAAATAAATAACGGTACAAAAGCTAATCTCCTTACATAATTCAAATATAGAGGATGTCGGCGGATGTCGGCGAGATGTCGGCGGATGTCATCACGCTTATCCAAGACAGGAGGACTGTGTGCGCCGTAGCTTGTGACGCTTCAGCTGACTTTGTAGCCTAGTTTGACTCTTCACCCGCGTGGTGGCAGCAACATGGCCAAATTCTCACCATGTCGCATTAGTTTGTAATTGAGTTTAATGTATTTACACCTGCAAGCAATGGTAAGTTAGTTATAACCTCGCTAAGTTCACTCCTATTTCAAAAAACTTACAGGTGCCTTGCGGGGAAGCGGATCTGTGCGGAAACCGAGTAGGTGCAATCGTACATCATCATAGAACGCTCGTTTCCAAACATCTGTGACGCAGATTTTTTCCTGAAAGCAACGCATTGCCACCATGTCTGCCCAGCCCATATCGGAATGGCGTGGATTGACCTGGCAAGCCGTGTTGTGGATGGCGACGGATTGGTTTCCTGGCAAGAAAGTGCATGGCCTTACAAAACTGAAGACGGCAACGGTGACGTTGGACTTTGGTGCGAAAAGTGGGAAGGCTAAATGCAATAATTGAAAGCAGGCGTTTCGAAAGCAGTCTACGCATTGCGTGACACCAGTTGGGTCCTCAAGGTTGTGCCCCGCAACCGAAGCGCGGACCTCGAACAGGCATTGCAAGAAACTAAGTTGCAAGAACAGATGACAAAGCGGCAGAGCTGGTGCTGTACTATTTCGGCGGGCTCTTCTGGACAGGAGACATGGATGAACAAGTGCGAGCTGCTGAGACAGTGCAGCTTCGGGAAGCCGTTGGAACAGTGCAGCTTTACAGTCGTGTGTCGTCTGCATCAAGCGGTAAATATTTTTTGGGCTGCTCATGTCGGACAACCTTCCAATTTGACTTTGAACGGCATCCTGTCAATATTTTCTGGCGCTCTGGACACATATAATGATGAAATGGTTCGAGGCCGGATTCAACCCCAAGGATTGCAATTTTCAGAATATTGGTCGAACACGAGAAGGAAATTGGGTGGCTTTGGATTTTGATCTTTTTGAGCGCATTCAGCCCCATGACCATGTCAAGTCCAAGTTCTGGCAGATTTTTCAAAAGGCGCTCAGCAATTTTGCGCGCTATTTGGTCCCGAACCGAGGTCCTTCTTGGGCAAGGCTGCTCGCGATGCTGGTGAATCCGTCCCGGCTTTGGTTTCGCGCCATCGGTCCTGATTCGGCATTGTGGTACAGAAAGGAGTGGAAGCCAGCTCAGAGCCTCTCGCTTCAGAACCAGATCGATGTATGTTTCCAAGGCATAGTGCGCGATAGAATCAGTTGGAAGGTTGGCATTAGCGCTAATTTTATTTGCGAGCATGTGAGCGAAAGGTTTGCCAAGGCTAGACAACAGGGTGGCTAGAAAAGAATTGGGAGACAGCTTGAAATGGGATGACCAGTTGTGAGCACGATTTGTGTTGGAAACATGCACTGAGGTCTTCGTGCTTATGCATATTTCTTTGTTTGTCGTTTTCTGTTTCTCTTCCTATTTCTATCTTTCTGTGTTTTTGTTTTTCTGTTGATCTTTAATTCCCTCGCTTTCAATGAAGGCCTGATTTTTCACCCGCCGGCCGACACACGTAAACGCCAGCCGACACATCAACCCAAATCTTAGACACGCAGACCATATTTTGCAAAGTGAGCTAGGCCTTGCCGTATACCAAGGACGGATTCCTCATCCGCCGGCTGACGCGTGACCACGCCGGCCGACACATCGCTTCAAATAGCGACACGCAGACTTGCCTTATTTTGCAAAGTTTGCCGATCGACAAGTTCCTTACCCGCCGGCTGACACCGGCCGACACGCCCGCCGTCCGACTCGCCGCGCTGCTCGCACCATGGCCGTCCGAAAGTAGGTTTTGGTCATGGCCCAGCAACTGTCAGAAATTGGCGTTGCCCCCCCGGTCATGCCCCAACCGTCCAGTGAAAGCTAAACCTGCCGGAAGTCGATTGGAAATCCTTAAGCGAAAAGTCACTGAATCAACAAAAATGACAAGTTTTGTTGGCATTTGACCTTTGAATGATGGTTACTTCAACCATCTTCAACCAGTAACGCGGCACGACCAAATCTATTGAGTAAACCATCATCATCAAGCAGTGTCAACCACTATTATATCAAGATTATCAACCATGAATGAATTCATCCACAGTTTGGTACCATCATCACCCAATTCCGGCGGTGAACCAATCATGGTTGGTGGCTGGATCGGAAGTATATGTTGCATACCACAACTTTGAGGGTTCCACGGAAGATGTTTCTTGCTAACTCAGGCTATCTCAAACTCAACTTGGTAGACGGTGACCCAGCTCAATGACAAGGGATTCTACCGAACTATCATTAATTGGTGGACACCAACTATATTCATCGAAAAAACAACTTACAGCAACAAATCAGATAGTAAGATAGCACTTACAATTTGTGGTAACAATGGACCCTTTTTATTTTGGAACATCAGCCCTTCGGATACGCCCGCAGCTCCTCGCAGTTGGTGGATCTTCATGGATGGTGATCCCTAACCAGCAGCAGCGCTCAATGTTGGTGGCTGAGGCCTTCAAGAGACGTTTCTCGAAGGAGGTTGTAGAGGAGGGACAAGGGCAAGACAGCGGTGTTTCTCAAGGCATTGACCCCAAAGTTATGTTTGTTTTTTATGGGTTTATGACTGGAAATGGTTAATGGTAGATGGTGACTGAGGGGTCCCCTATAGTGAGAATCCACCATGTAAGACCAGTTGCACGAAAGGCTCGGCTTTGTTGGGTTTTGCAGGAAGTGCAATACCAAATGGTCTTGTGCTACTTGTTGTCCATCATTGTCATCCATCCATTGAGAGCCCCGGAGAGCAGCGCTGAAATCCATGCTGTTCTCAGCTGCTGATTTGTTATTCCCTGCTGTGGGAATATCTGCAGACCAACCATTGGCAGCACGACAACTCGTCAGGAGAACTCCTCTGGTGCCAGTCAACATGCCGATGATTTGCCAAGTTTGTTTCAGTTTTCTTGGCACGGCTGATTTGGTTCATGTTTCCCTGATGGCTAAAACAAAGGTCAACCATTTGGTGAATAATGTGATGAATACTAGGGGATCATAGTAGATCAATCAACGATCAAGCAACTATAACTCATGTCAGGTAGGAATGATCTCTTATTGGTAGTCATTGATAATCAACCATAGATTGATCAGTAATTGGCCTTGAATTGGCCCTGTCAGTGGTGACTTGGTCAGTTCACAATATTGTTCAGAATCCTGGCAGGCTCCCTCAGTGTGATGAAGAAACTCATGGCCCAATCAAGGCTTAGTACTGATTCTTCAGCATAGACCGGTGAATGACTGCCATGGATGTTTGATGGTTGATGATGTTTCAGAATCAGAATAGTTGTTGATCAATGGTCAATCGCTGGTGAATCAATCCTCAGCGATGGTGCAGCACCAGGCCCATATAAAGGGTCTCTAAACAGGACGGAACCATGGAGGAGAAGCCATGACAACACCCACGATCCATCGCTTCCTGGCACCTACGATCCATCTGCATTGATCTGGGACACAGAACTCCCTGGACCAGGACCTGATCCCAGTGCCTCCCTCGCCCTCGAGCCCTACCAGCTGCTAGGTGGCACATGTCAATGGCAACCAGCCGTAGCACCAGGGACACCTATTACTTGATAGCTGCTGGTTGCTGCCAGGCAAAAGGTACCCAAGAAATTGGTTAAAAAGCTGGCTCCCTTGCACCAGCTTTGTGCTGGAGAGATCGGGACGTGGTGTTGACGGTATACAAGCTGCTGCCCCTGTGGTATTAGGTAAGTTCATGTACAAGATGCATGTTAAAACTAGTAAGCACATGATGACCCAGTATTGATTGTCGCTCACCATTATCATCCACGATTGTCCCACTATTGACCATCACAGCAGACATATTTGCAATGAAGAATAGCAGGTGTCCAACTGGATCCATCAAATCTGGTGAGCATCATTTCTTGCCACTAGAAATAAAGGAGGGTTGATGTTGATGTGGCCTCTATCGCTCTGAAACAATCTGGTTGGTACTCGGTAGGGCTTATAGCAACCGCTTGTGCAGGTGTGCCCCATGAGTGGGCTAGCCTGGAGTGTCCATACCAGCATACTTGCAGACGTGGGAGAACCCACTTCACAGCGTTCCATCCAACGACCTGCCAAGCTGCAAGCGGAACATATCTCACAGCATTCTTGCATCAATGAAGCCAACAACAGCGCGACTGCGCGGGTAGATGTCATTGAGATATGTTAGGGCTGCAGAGGCCACTGATATCCACAGCCCATGGGCGTTCCAGTCTTTGTTGGTCACTATAAGTAGGGCATCCAAAGTAGCTGAACCTCAAAACTGGCTGGGCAGCTCAATGTCCACAGTTGTTTTCTGTTGGTCAATATTAGCCGCGCTCATCAGAAACACTAAAGGTGCTGCCAAGTCAAGGAGGCGAGATCCATGATAAACAACCCACCCTTGAGTTTTGAACCTCTATGAACTACCCAAGGTATCTCCCCTGAGACCATTGTTTTTGAATGATTGAGCGATATTGAGCGGTATCTTCAATGCACAACACTATATCACACATATATATATATATTCTATATTCTATATATACTCCAGCAGCTGTATATCTGATGTAACTCTTTTCCCAAGTGGATCTCTCATGACCTGTTTCGCCCAACACATGATGCGACGGTAGACGAACCTCGCTGAGCAGCCACAAGGCCATGGGAGATCAACAGCCAGATGAGTGAGAACACCAGCTATACCAAACACGACCCAACCAGTATCGCTGGGTTTAACCAGTATAACTAACCAGTATAACGAAACCAATATACCTGGGTTTAACCAGCATAGCTGGGTTGATTTCTGAGTATGCTTACCTATCGAGCCAGATCCAACCAGTATAGCTGGGTGCACTTGTGGTACGACCAGCATGCAGCGCACTGAGCGCTCGAGACCCTGGTGGATTTTTCGACTGCGACGTGCTGCGGAGTAGTGATCATTTTGCAGGTTCGTGACTCACCAAGGAGTACTCTTGTGAGCCTTGAGGAAGGGCAAAAGTGCGGTGGATGACACTTGCATATATGCTCTATACATACCTATGCACTATGCAATGTCACATGTCTATATACCTGCACCATAGGTGGCTCCGCAACTGACCGCACCCAGAACGGCATTCATTTTAGTAGGACCAGTTCTAATTTGCCTCATCACAAATTGCAAAGAATGAAAGATTTGTTTCAATGCCGGCCCTGCTCGTGGATGTCGCAGATTCAGTGGAATGTTGCTAGTCAGTCACAGGTGGACATATTGGTATTCAGTGGAATATTGGCCAAGTGATGTTGGTGATGCCTCAGCAGGTAGTGACCCGCTGGTTAGAGGTAGCAGCCGGGTCCCACGAAACGACCTTTGGCTTGTTGATCTCCAGAGGCTTCAGTGGCAGTGAAGCGACAAAGGCGTTATGACCGGATAGCAACGGTAGCACGAGTTGAGATATGGCTAGGGGTCAAGCAGTTAACCAACCAATAATAGGGGATAATCACCAGCAATAGTAATGGAAAACAATGGTTAATGATAGGGGAACCAGGGGTACGGGGTGAACTGACCCACAGCCATATGGAGGGGGGGGTTCTCAAAATTAGAGGACCTCCAAAATGGATGGTAGGCGAATTTGCCTTGGAATAAGTAGCTAGGCTTGAGAATAGCTGACTGCATCAAGTTGTTTATCTTCAAAATGGATGGTTTATTACATGGCCAACTGGATGATTTGGGGAGTCCCATATTTTGAGAAACACCCATATATAGATACTGTATAGAATCTTTTTGGGCCTTACAGTACAACAAATCATGTTGATGTTTGCAACCACATGAGGACATATGGTATTATGGTAATTGCACCGAACCAGAAATGTCCCCTCAACAGTGTCGCTAGTGTTCTTCACCATACAGTTGTATCCAATGTTGGTTGTTGATTATTATTTTCTATTTGGTCTCGTCAATGTTGCTTTCCACTTTTGGATTTCTGGCTTTCTTTGAGTCCAGAAATCGTCCAGACACCAAAGTACTACTTTTCGTCAATCTGTCTCGCCTGCTACATGAAGTATTCAGGACTGCCTTGTGCCCCAGGGTCTACAGCTACAATCAATGCTCGTCCGAAAAGAATCACGTGGAAATCTGAAAACTGAAGCGGGTGACCGATGCCCAACCACTGATGTGAGCATATCTCAGTGTGTAGGAGGGCGTGGGGGTCTCGATGCAGCTCAGCTACTTGGAATCTCTCCGGGCCCTGGGGACAAGTCTGACAGGCTGAGATTTGCCACATGTTGCTGCCTTGAAGAAGTTGACACATGCGTGTTGCACAGAGATTTTGGGCAGCTTGTTAACACAGCCTGTAAAGGTCGCGTAGAGAGGTCCTGGTGTTTTTCCGCCGCCGGCAGCGCCAGACGAAAGCGACCTGGGCTTTGGGCTCCGTGTCTTTTGCTGCGCGTGGACCAGCGGCTAAGGTCCCTTCAACCGGACGTTCTCAGACTGGGCGCGGCTGTCCAACTGGGTGGGCAAAACAATGAAGGCAACTCGGCTGCAACAAGTTGGCCTGAGCGGCTTTGAAAGGGCCCGGCTGAAAGCTGAGGAGTGGAAAAAGCCAGGGCTTCCGCCCAGATCTGGCGCCCATTGGAAGAAAGGCGACGGTGAAGGATTGCAGGCTTGGTGGCATTGCAGCAGCTATCTGTGACAGCTGGCGGTGGGATTGGTCGGCTGCAGTAAGTCACACCTGTAGACTATCGGCTCTAGGGCCGTGTCTATAGGGAAGATTGCAGTCGTTGTGCACATCATTCTTGTTGATGGCCATAGTGCTTTTTGGTGAAGGTCCGGTGCGGCCCGGACTATGCGAGCAGACGCCAGCACAAGATGACAGAACCTGGCCATTTGCCGCTTGGCCGATTTTTCAAAAATATCTTTCTTCCGAATCAACAGATGAAACTTTTTGTGGCTACGGTTGCTGCTGTTGTGATTTTTTTGTTCGCGTTTGATTTTTGATGTTTGTTGTTTGTTGGTTGATGTTTTGTTTTTTTGTTGCATTTTTTCCGCGGACATATTCACAATTCACAGTGATTCAAGCATTGTCAGGCGTCCAGTTGCATTACCCGGCATTGCCCTCCATGTCCTTTCATTAATCAATTATTTTGAAACTTGCTTGATAATTGTTGTACGCTAATGATAAGCAATGAAAATTGGTTGTTTGTTGTTTATTGCCCCTTTGTATCCCTGTTCCAAATTTTTGATTATAGCCAGTATCAAACAGTATTGACCCTCCGCAAATCCACTACTCCCACCATGATGGCACATAGCAAACCATTCAAAAACAACAGGAAGCACACTTGTTGTTTTTAACCATCATTGAGTCTACCAGCTACACATGTCTATACCGATTTTTCATTGCTACTTGGTGTTGGAGGTTTGAAGTCGTCATGAGTCACCCATGAGTCACCCACAAGTCACCCATGGGACACCCATGAGTCACCCATGAGTCACCCGTGGGTCACCTGGGTCACCGGGTCAGGTATCAAACGTTGGCCGTCGACGCGGTGAAATCTTCCGTTCCGCTGCACAGCGTGTTGGGTTGCGCTGCGCTCTGGCCGAGTGGGGGCTGGCTGGGAGGTGGAAACTATGGCGTTTTGGTGGGCCAAGAAAAGCGTTTCTTAAGCCATGGGGAACCCCTATAGGTTAATGATTCATGGGGGATAGTAACCAAAAATTAAAAAGAAATAAAAGAATATACCAATCATACATGGTGGTTAAGCCCTATAGGGGACCCTCAAAACTGGTTGGTTTGCTATTGTACATGGCTATAAGTAGATGATTTGGGGGGTACCCCTTATGAATTAAGAAACCACCATATGTCCTGTATTGCCCTTTGGTAGATCGATTGGCGATAGAAAATAACTCATTTTTGGGTGGTTTCACAGGGTTTCCCTATGGTGATTCTCCATTGCCAAATAAAACTACTAGAGCAAACTTGGTTGATAGCAATGGATTTAGAATGGTGAAAGCTACATTTTACGATGATTATTCAGAGGATCTTCCCACTTACTTAGAGGTTCAGAACCATGGAGGATCAGCAAAAAATAGGGACTTGCGGGACTTACTCTGGCTCAGGAAGGCATACATACAGATCACCTGTTCGGGGGGTCCCGGCGCAAAATGACCGAAGGGGAAAAATGGAGATCCGCTAGCAACAGCCACCAGTACTGGTAGTATGGAATATATCAAAGCCTTGCGGGGCAACTCTGTTGACAGCTCTTGGTACCATGGGAGATCAAGGGCGGGCCGCAAATTTACCAGTAAATTGGTGACGGTGAAACTCAAACCAAGTGAATCAGTCCACGACGCCTTGAATGGATGGCTTGGATAGTTGATGACCTTTCAAGAATGAAAGGTTCAGAAGCCGAGTTTGTTCAACAGTAAACCTGTAGACCGTCATACATACGGTGGTCGTTCATCGCAGTCTTGTGCGGCCTGATCGTGCGCAATTCACATTGGTGCTATGGTATGCCATGATGGGATCACCCAAAGGAGCTGCTGGTTTCCGCTACATGTATTGTTTATCAATAGATCAGCTATATACACTCTGGTAGATTGTCTTCGCAATGGGAGATCACTCGTTTATCGGTACTGTAGTTGCAGGGTCTTCCTGTAATTAATTCTCATTTTTTGGGGTGTCTTGCACCGCCGAGCTATTTATCTCACTTCTTCTGTGTACTTCAGCACTATTTTCTCCTGGTTCACAGCCAAAACTCCATGTTTTGAGTTGAATGGTTCTAGCATGCATTCTATGCATCCATCCATTGTTTACATATTTTTGTCCTTAATCAGATTGCACAGGCGTTTGTGAATCGCTCATCTTTTGCGGATCATAGGTTTGCGAGTTGGTTGGGTGCTGATTCCCCCAAGAGGCTACTCCCCTTTGACCAATCTTCTGCTCAAGGTGTTTGGGGTGTGTCAGTACCATTGCATTACTGTATATAAAGGCCAACCGTAAATTGTTCATAAAGAAACAATACAGCACAATAATTGGCAAAACAGCCCATGTAATTGGATTGTAACTCATAGGCAAAGGTCAAAGGTGTCAACAGACGCACCGTATTTGCGTTCATTTGTTTGATGCTCACAAAACAGTGTTGATATCAACAGCCCATCATCTTCTGCTGTGGGTTTCTTATAAAGATTTGGGACCCACAAAATGGTTGGTTTATTACTACGTGGCTAATAGTGGATGATTGGGGGGTACCCCTATGACTTGAGAAACATCATCTGTTCTATCCCTTTGAAGGCTAGGGACCATGTTTCAGCCTTGAGAGATGTCCCACTGCTGTCCAGGCATCGGTGCCTCCCGCGTCACCAGATTCGCAGTGGACGCCCGCGTGTCCGTTGCCGCGGGTCTTGTGCATCAATGCGCCTGGGTTGCAGGCGATGGTGCTGGCCATTGATTTGTTGAGTTTTTTTTCAGGGCCGCCTCCCAGATGAGCACTGTCCAAAACCTTCCTTTACATGTTTCAAGTTCCTTGTGTCATATCGATGCTCGCGTAAGCAAACCCTCAGTTGCGCAAGGCCGCGTAACCTCCCCCGTAAGCTCCTTCTTGAATGTCTCCCGCGTAAGCTCCCGCTGTGGAGGCGTAAGCACCGGGTAAGTGAACGCGTAAGGGGATTGATGCGACATGGCAAGTTATTAGACGTTTTGGTCACCGCTCAGATGGTTAGCGGCTCCCTTGGTGTTTTTTCGGTGTCTCCGTCCCCAACATTACCTGGGATTCGACTTTGAATAGGGCACTGTCATTGGAAGGAACTATTGCAGTCCGCAGGCGAGTGGCCCTTTGCTGTGCCTAGTGACTAGTGAGTTGATCTCCTTTGTCGATAGCCGTATCCACTGGCCACTCTTGTGAACCTTTTTTTCCTGCCCCTGACTTGTGAGGTTAACCACTTATGGTACGCTCCAGTAATTTGACGTGGCAATGGAAAATGCTTACATTTTTGTAGAGAAATCCTGGGAAATGATCCATTTATGGCGGATTTTCCATTGCCATATTGAATTACCAGAGCGTAACCATGCTTAAATAACCAACAAACATCTGGGATGTGCTCAAGCTTTCCTTCCACAGTACCCCACCGGCCGAGTGGCTTCTGGTCTGCATTCACCAGCTGTTGGTTCGTAGCAGCTGGTGGTTAATATCTGTTCAAAACATTGTTAAGAATGGAATTGCAACCTACACCGGACCCCTCGTTAGTGATGGTTCTTCCACTTGGGTTTTTGACCGACATCAATCATCATTCTCCACGATTTGCCGACATGAGTACATAGCGGCATTCGACCAATGAACCCATTTCGCGCCAGTATTCATCATGATCCATGAAGCGAAAATCATTGAAAATCACCCCTAAACCTAATAAACTTCTCATGTTTTCAGCACGATTCCAAGCCTAATAAAGCTAATAAACCTCTCATGGGTCGAAAATCCCAATCATCACTGGGCTCCTTCTCGGACCAGGTCATGGCAGTGCCACCAGCGCGTTTTTCCTCAGGTGATGCTGCCTTTGTACAATCCCAAGAACCCTTGGGCCGTCGAAGATGGCGGGTGCAGCACCTCGACTCAGCGGCGAGGAGCCATGGGGATAGGGAGGAGCTACAACTGGCCAGGAACCAGAAATAGGATGACTGTATGTTGAAGTACGCCGTATAGCTATGTGGAAGTAGGTGTATCACTATATGTGCAACTATATGTATGACTATATGTTCAACATTGTTAAACTATATGTATGAGTATGTCTAAGTAGTACTGATAGCAAAAGGGAAGGATTCAATCAGACCGATCAGCAAGAGTTCATCGAGCTGTAAAGAATTGTGCAACTGAAGGGTTGCATTGCAGGCTCAGTTTTTACGAACATTCCGCAACAGTCAGTTGACAGCCGCTAGTGCTTCAACAGCAAGTTGGAGGACTTGG
>VSDK01025350.1:341823-360388 GCA_009767595.1 Symbiodinium kawagutii
TCCTGCTGAGTTGCAATCATGGATGTATTCATAGTGAGATAGGGGATGCGGTAAGTAATTCTTGGCATATGCAGCCCTAAAATAGACGGCACAGTTCAAAAGGAATGTCGGTGTGTTTGCTTTACATGATTGGGTATTTGGGCGGACAACGGCACTAGCTTCAAAACACCACTCCGGACTACTGTTTTTGGAGGCCGGATGGTCATTTTGTGGATTACCATGGTAAGCCAAGCAGTATCTTGACACCAATCTTGGAGCTCTGAAATGGATAACGGTAGTCAGGTAGACCTTCCTTGTGATGGATCCACCAGATCTCGGATCTGATTCTGTCAAAATCCGCGTCGTGGAGACGAGCCGAGCATAGCTTGGTACTGGATTTTTTTACTGGGCATGAGGAAGTTTTGCGGTGTATGTACACATACTGTATATATATATATATATTTATATATAAATATGTGCATTGTACAGTTGTATACAAATAGGTTCGATCCAAATTAATTTGTATGTATTTATATATATGTTTATATAGTATATATATCTATATATATGCATAGAATCGTACATACCGTTACGATTGAGTGTGCAATACCTATATCTAAAAAAATATCTATACAATATACATAGGTAAATAAGAAAATTATACGCGTATACACCAGAGACAGTCATTGACTTCAGGCAGGTGGTATATTTCACGGCGGTAGCAGAGCACCACGAATTCATCATAGCTGTTTGTGAGGAACCACTACTCTGGATGATTCACAAACCAGGATATCGCTACATGGGGGTTTCTCAACATAGGGGTACTCCCAAATCATCCAATAGTAATGATTATTAGTAATCAACCAATCATTTTTAGTAATGAAGCCATCATTTTTAATCGTTCTCTATCATTGTTAGTAGTAATGAACCAACCATTTTGAGGTTCCCCATTTTGAAAAATGTCCCCACATGGTTATGACTCTTATCCTGAGTCACTGCACCAGTGCCGCTGGTGAGCCTTGTCCCGAGGCTACGTGGGTTTCTTCGAGATCACCAACGAAACAGCAGCCTGGTGCAGCCGTTGTAGCCAGCAGCACCACGAAATGGAAGCTGTGGTTGCGAAGCCAGTCATGAAGCCTTGATCCACACAGTTGTATATACTGTACAATGATTGTCAACAGTCATGGTTGATGAATTCCCTAATTTGCTGACCTATGATTCACAATCGTTCTTGCTACCAATCGAATGCGGGTATCTGCGGGTATAAGTGGCCATTCAACCATTATCATCCTTGGTAATCAGATGGTTGTGGTCATGCTTACTTGATGATTAACAAACACACATCCTCTATGATCAGCCGTTGTTGACCGGTTGGTGATGGTTGATTTTTGACCATCGAAAAGAAATAAAGTTGCCATTTTTGCTGCTGTCAGCCATGGCTGAACACAATTTATCCATATTTATCCACTATTCACCATGATCAGCAAATATGATATGCATCATTAAACACTCTCATGATTATCAACCTTTACTGCCACCATCGTTGAACACTATCATTCTCATTATGAATTAATCGTTATCAACCACTGATAGTACTGACCATCGGACTAAGCATCACTCATCATCACTATCCATTACTAAACATTACCAACACCAGGTAGTTGAGTATGTATTACTATCCATTACTATCCATTACTAAACATTAGCTAGTATTACTGAACATTACTAAACATTACTAACCACTAACCAGTACTAACCACTAACCAGTACTAACCACTATCCATTACGAAACATTACTAACATTGCTAGCGAAAATTTCAACCAGTGTGAGCGCCGCCGCAAGAAACTCAGCTCTCAGGTGCAGCAAGTGCAAAGTCCAACACCTCCGCCCTGCGTCCCTTGGTGATGGACCTCCGCACCGAGCGCACCGAGCAGTTTCGCTCTTCCTGGTGATCATAAGTCCCTCGTAGTACCTGAGGGACTTATAGTAATTATCTGGTTGGTGGTTTCAAACATTTTTTATTTTTACTAGTAATCATGAACAATTGGTTGGTTGACTAATATTCTTTTTATAGGGGTTGAAACCACCAACTAGATATCTAAGACATATTCACCAGCATGGCTTGTGGTTAGCCATTGACCTGGTGCCGATTGACTGCACATGGATAAGTGCTTAGTGTGCAAGTCATCTAGAATTACTGATGAAGCTAGTTTAGGATTCTTTTCATGGGTGTTTTCTTTTAGCTGGACCGGTTTGTATAAGAAAGGCCAGATAACCCACCGATTACTCAACAGTCATCACTCACCACTCCGGAAAAATCTTCAACTTTTCAAGATGAAGTCAGGCTTGAGTAGGAATAAGTGATTGAACCTGGACTGGATGGAAGAATATCCCCCTACCAATAGTTGCTATTTTGTCCATCAAACTTATCGTATTTGACACGCCTCCGAAGAATCCCCAGCAGGTACGTAGACCATCATAGTATACAGGATACTGGCTGAACATTCTCCACAACTGCTTGAGAAAGGTTGATGATGGACAACAAAGTTCAATCGTCATTGATGCCACATATTAGACGTTCGACATGGCTGAAACATCATTCTGGTACTGTAGCAAATGTATGACCAAAATCCTGGATGAACATCCCAGTTGTTGATTTAGTGGTTCACAGCTGGGCCATCTGTATGTATATATACATACATATGTATAGTTCGTATAGGTGTTCATCCAACTATACCAATGCTACAAATACTTGTTCATCCAACCCAACCGTACCATCAGATCATAATCCGTCATTGAAGAAATAGTTGACTACTGTTATAGTTATAGCCACAACTTCACCAGGGGCACCACCTCGTACGCCTCAAACCAAGTAGTACTCGACCGATCACCTTTATAGTTGCACTAGTATCCACATCGTGATTGGCCATTCTCAATAGTAAATTCTCAAAATTATTATCCAACATTATTCACCACCAGTGAGCATTATTTATCATCAAAAACCATCATTAGTCCTGAAAACACCTCATCATACAACCACTATTCCTGACAACCAGCACGTACCATTGCTTTAGCAGGATGAAAACAATGATCAGTAAAATCCATTGTTTTGTGTGAAGATCCGTATCATGGTAACCAATCTGTTGTTAGCTATCAGTATAACGGTAGATGACAACCATTTGATTTGATCACCATTTTGTGCCTACTACTGTTAACACCTCTATATTCATACTATAATTGGTACCTTTTAACATCAAGACATATACTATAATTGTATTTCACACTATTGCTTAACACCTATATGGGTGTTTCTCAAAATAGGGGTACCCCCAAATCATCCTTCAATAGTCATTCAATAATAAACCAGCCATTTTTTGGGGTAGCCGTATTTTGAGAACCCCCCATATATACGTACTGGTTAACTACTAGTGATACTAGTGTTAACCCCCGTGGTTCTCTCAGTCGACTCTGCGATGATCTGAGGTGCAACTCTTCCGGCGCTTTTGCGAAGGTGAGAGCGGTGGCAGCCGCAGCTGCGGAGTGTTCAGTGGTGGATGGGAGGCCGAACCAGGCATTGAATGGGTGGTTCAATGGGTGGTTTCACCAGAGACAAATCATGAACTCGGATTAGTTGGAGACAGTAGACAGTAACTAAGAATATTGAAGATTCAATATCCATTCACTATGCAGCTGGTTGGGGCTCAATGAGCTGGTTCATCGGTGAGGGAAGCCAACAATCAGCAAGGCGTGTGGCGAGTATGGTCAAGTAGCCAGCCACTAAAAGGGTCCAGCCACCGGGATTGGTCAGCCATTTTGGGGGCTGCCCGTTTTATTTGCTGGATGGGTGTAACCAACCATCCGGGTATATGAAACTAAGGCACAAAAGGCACAGATAACAAACAACGAACAGCCAAGGATGACCGTGTGTATGGATTCAGAATTATTTCTCGCAAAAGCTTCAGTGGAATACCGCAATGATCATCACGGTATTGAACCCCTGTGATCCTTGGTTGATGTGTTGGCGATCCATCAACTATTTGACATCGAACGGTTGCGAACATCATCAGCAAATGATGTTCACACAAGCACATCCATCATGTCACAACATATTCGAACATATCTGAACAAATCATGCTGGTTGTTTACCATCCTGCCGCAATGGATGGTGCCCTCAGTCGTTGTTCCAGGGCGTCAGTACCTTGAAGCAAGCGCTAGATCCTCGATCCAAGCCATGGACATCCCAAGGGCAGTCCGTTGTTACCGAGCGCAAGTTGGGTCATTGTTTCAGCAGCTTCACCAACCATTAACATCCATCAACCAATATGATGCTTTCTCAAGTCATAGGGGTACCCCTAAACCATCCTGTACTAATGATTGAACATAAGAACCCAAACATTTTTTGTGGGTTCCCTGCTACTTTTTGGAAACCACCATAGTTGGTACATCCCCTATGATTGTGAGTCTATTATCCCCTATTAATCAATATGATAGTAATCAACATGAAACCACCTTTTGATCACCAAAGAACCAACTTCACCGCCATGAAACCAGGAGAGACCGGTCGCAGACCCAGGTTGGTCCAATCCGCGCCAGGACCTGCGGGATTTCCTGGCTGCCCCCTAGACCATCCAGATAGGCGACCGGTTTGTCCGGGGTCGGGGTTTGCGCATCAAGAACGGTGGTGGTGGGTCGAAAAGTGGAAAGAATGGGGAAATGACTGTAGGTTGTTGCTGATTAATAGCGGGTGCATCTGTATACCATGTATAGTTTAGTAGCTGAAAGATACGATTTTGATCGATTTTGGATGTATATCATATCGTGGTTTTAAAACCGATGCTTACAATGCAATTTCTGTTTGATAGCTGATGGTGAATCGTTGCTGTTGGGTTTTGAAAACGATGTGGTACTGGTGAGTTTTGTTCCGAAGACGTGAGCCCATTGAATTCATTGAGAAAAGGCATAGCTGGCATCATCCAGCACCATCTCCAAGCATCTACGGTGCTCTTCATCCGGTGCTGTAGTGAACAAGCGACACTCTCAGCACTGACGAGTCGAAGGGGAAATCTCATGGTGGACAGCCTCTCTTTCCTCACATGGGTGGCCCTCTAGGCCGATCAAGGCCGCCATGTCAGCGGTTGCAGGAGCATGTCGCGACGCCGCGATTTGAGTAAGTTCAAGGAGTCTGGGGCTAGGGCTGCGGGCCGGTTTTGTGCCACATGGGCTTCGGACTTGGCACTGCCGATTCTACATTGGGTGATGGCTCAAACAGGAGGGTTCATACTTTGCGATGGGCTTATCAGTTCTTACTCTGAGAAAAAACGCGGAACTGGCAAACGAGACTCGGAATTGGTATTGGTCAATCCAAATCATGACCAGCATTTGCAACATTTGCCTAAAGGAAATGTTGAAATCATAGATTTCTTTATGGTTCCGATATATTCCGATGATCTTGCTAGCTGGGCTGGGCACTACTGCTTGTGATCCACAGCTGATTGATCGACCCTGACATGATACTTACAATGCTACTGCGCAGATGTGGTGGTTTCTCAAAATAGGGAACCCCATAAAATTGTTGGTTTCCTACTATAAATGACTACTAGTGGATGATTTGGGGGACCCCTATTTTGAGAAACCACCATGTGGCTCAAATGCGTTGAACTACTTTTTGCAGATTCAGACCGCTTGGCTAGGGCTGAGCCCCTGAAGTGGAGGTAGTTTATGTCCATGGCATGGAGGAAAGATGATGAAATCCCATCTTTTGAATGGGTCCCTTAGATCATCCATTTAGCCACAACTACTTGCCGTCTCTTACTTCATTGGTTCTGAAAACATCAAGACATGTGTGAGTCCCAGGGTCCCACCCTGCATGACATATCATGCTTCTTTGTCCATAGGGACACTGTAGCAGACACCCAAACGAGCAAAAACAACCGCTTTCACCAGCACCCAATCAGCATCCTCTCCCAGCTGATTGGGCTAAAGCACCAAGCTGGGCGCCCTGCCAGGATATGGACACTGGGCTATTGCGAGCAGCTGGCTGGTGCTTGAACCAAGCAGAGCCACTCTGCGAACTAAAGGATCGGTTCAACCACTGATTTTACGCGTTTCGTTGTTGTTCTTTGTTGTTCTTTGTTGTTCCTTGTTGTTCCTTGTTGTTCTGTGTTGTTCTTCGTTGTTCTTTCTTGTTCTTTCTTGTTCTTTGTTATTCTTTCTTGATCTTGGTTTATCTTTGTTGCTCTTTGTTGTTCTTTATTGTTCTTTTTGTTGTTCTTTATTGTTCTTTTTGTTGTTCTTTATTGTTCTTTTTGTTGTTTTTTTTGTTGTTCTTTGTCGTTCTTCATTGTTTTTGGCTGCTGCTGCTGCTGCTGCTGCTGCTGCTGCTTCGTCCTCCTCTTGCTGCGGCTGCTGCTGCTGCTGCTGTTGCTGTTGCTGTTGCTGTTGCTACTGTTGTTGTTGCTGTTGCTGTTGCTGCTGTTGTTGTTGTTGTTGTTGTGGTGGTCTTCATTGTTGTTCTGGTTCATTCTGGTTCTTTTGGTCTTTCTTGTTGTTGTGGTAGTGATGGGGCTGGTGCTATGCTCTTCATTGATTAGATCACATCACCCATACTGTTTCGCATACGCAGAAATCCAAGAGTTAAACCAAGATCTTAGGTTGATTCCGATATAGCCATATAATGTCGTATGACTGGTATGACCACCTAGGAGGGAAGGAAGGCACTTATACATCTGAACATACATATATTAATTACATAACGTAACTATAACAACTACAATATGAGCAATTGACGAAACAGTGCTGAAGGCTCTCATTTTGGTCATGGGCTCAACCGTTGCGGACCCCACGATGCCAAGCCCCATTTATGCAAGATGATCTCTGGACTCTGCAGAGCATACCGACTTTAGGAAAGGATGGATGTTGATGGTTTGTAGCAAGTGCGCATTAGTTCTAGGACACCGTCCATTTTCCGGGGCAGCGGCAAACACGTTGGGCCATTGGCATCGTAGTGGTGTTCTCATCCACCTCATAGTTGAACAACAAACGTGTTGACAAGGGGGAAGCCGCCAGTGTAGCTGCGCAACATTCACCCTAAACAGGCCCGTGTCAATGTACCATTTCTGTCTGGAAAAAATCCCAACAGGTAAGTACTGTAATCCAAGTAATTAATCCATATGGGTGTTTCTCAAAACAGGGGTACCCCTAAATCACCCAATATCAATCATTTATAGTATAAAACCAACAATTATTTGGGGTTCACAATTTTGAGAAAGCACCATGGTGGATAGGATTATCCTATCCTCTTAATGCAACTAATCCAAGTAATCAATCCTATCAAGTTAGCAACTTGTTGCTGGTGGATTAATTACTTGGTAATCCAAGATATGGTCATCCTATATTCCATATATTAATCCAACAGGTTAGTAATCCATATATCATATATGGTACATTATCCTATCTCAGATGACCAGAGAGTATCCAGCTACGCCCAGGTTGGGAGTTCCGGAATTTCTTCATCAGTTCCTTGGGACTCCACGGGTCAGGGAAGCGCGTTTGGAAGGACATTGGACATCGAAGAAGCAACAAACAACGTGTGGGTTGACGGTTGAAGATGGTTGAAGATGGTTGAAGATGGTGAATTTTTCGAATAAAAAGCGTGGGTTGATGGTTGATGGTTGAAGAACCACAAGTATCCACGGATGATCCAAGATATCCAAGGCATCCAGGTACAAAATATGAAGAAATTCTCTCTCTCTCTCTCTGCAAATCTGATGATCCATGATGATCACTTCACATGTGAAGCTTCCAACGGTGCTTGGGTTGAAGCCTTTGCATCGATCTATCCAAGTCTGTCCGTTGTAGGTGGTTTGATTCCACACCAAGCTGCTTCCAAGCTATTCTTCCGCAACCTTCCAAGGTCGAATTCCTCATGTTTTTATAAGTTTGTATAAGTTTTTCTAACCAAAGGATGGAAGTTTTTACAAGTTTTCTTTAATCTTCCCTCCTTTCCACTTTCAACCGTCGTCCGTTCAAATCCATTGAGGTTTAATGGGAAGTCCTTCGTGATCGCAGACACTGGCGGGGGCCCAAGAGGCCTCTTCAGACTCAGACATTTGATCTAAGGTATTTGTGAAATATACGCTGTGAGAGTCTGAAAAATATGCATAGCCTTCGTTGCCATAGGACTATCTTGGTTTCTGAAAGATATGACATGGATCCTTGTTGGAATAGCCTCTAGGATGTGGGTGCCATATGGTGCCCTTAATATCATTCGGAAATGGACTGTTTCTCTTATTTCCAACAGACATTGACATGTTTAATTCCAACTCTTTAAGCATTTTTGTTGCTTTCACTTCTTGGACTATCACGGTTTCATCATTACTTTTGGCGAAATTTGTGCGCAAATTAAGTAACTTGCCTCCACAGCCTCGTGAGCCAATGAATCTGTGGGAAAGTCGAGGTTATGTCATCAAAGACCCGCACGGGGAGTGGTTAGAAGTGGGCCTGGATCTCAGGATGAAGGACCGATGGCACTGACTCAGTCAACTGGTTGGTTAAGTAGTGCGTTCGTTCGTGGGAGTCTTGGTTGGTATTCATTTTGTGTTGTTGTTTCGCTTGCTTGGCTAGTTGTTTGGCGGGTTGCTTGCTTTCTTTCTTACGGCTTTCCAAGCCATGGCAACGTACAGGCGACATACCCGGCAAGACAGTCTGTCATTGTCAAGGTTATGGGACCCCTTGAGTACAACAGAAGCGCAATCATTTCATAAGCCAAACACATCTGGATTGAAGCAACAATGGTGCTGGGATGCGGCAATAGCACTGCCAAATTTCACAGCACATGCTTATATGTTGATTTAATACGTCCTTATATGATCGATTGTCACGCTGTTGTGATGTTCACTTGCCAAGAACAAATAAGGTGGTGTGCCATAACAAGTTGATTGAGATGGCAACACCATCAAAATATCATCCTCTTTCCGTATTTTTTGGTTGGTGAAGGGGTATTCTTTGTGTAGGCTGTTATTGAACTACAATTTGGCACTAGTGGATGGTCTTTCTATAGCGTTATCAGATCATGACATTTGATAGTTATAGGTGGTTCACTGTACGAGAACCAGGGACACGTACGTGTTTTTTTGGAGTGATAGCGAGATGTTGGCAGCAGCTCACCACTGAGCGACCTCCCAAAAATTGCGGGTCTGAAGGATGACCTTCATTACCACTGAGTTCCGGGGTCGGTAACGCCTTGGGCGCACGGAACCCAGGCTTTGACGTGCGGAAGTTTCCCTTTTTATTTGTTGACGCTTGGCTGGAGATTGGTTGGAGAAGCTTGTGGAGTCTGTGGAGTACAAGTAGTCGGTCGGCTGTTTCACCGTGAGCATCGGTAGCGTAGTAACCATGATCATGACAAGCATCATCAAATATCGGCAATGGTGACAACCAGTTTATTGACCAAAGACGTAGATCTGGAATCTTCCGCCACTGCCTTACAACCAAGGCTGCTCTTCCTGGTCTCAATGCGACATTTGTGATTGATTAAACGGTGGGTGCGCCCAAAATCATATTATGACCATGTTGCACCAACTACCTTGGATACGGGGCTGACCTTCATTTGGCTGAAAACCGTGGTGCTTTGCTGGCCGAGCAGAGTCACTTGCTGTTGAGAACTGCTCATTGAACTCGTTGGGATTTGGCTGGATTTGTTGTTTGCTGACATTCCCATGAATTACATCTGCGTTTTTTGCCTCCATGATGTCAGAACATATACTGTGCTTTCGTTGGACAGGAAGCAGTGGACAAGTTCATGTAAATTAAACAACTTGGTAGGCCAAATCAACGCATCAGGTGGTGATATGAACAGATGTTGGAGATGGGGAAAGGCGTTGGTTTCCCAGCAACACCCATGAACTTAGCATGATAGTTTTAAAGCATCCTCTTGGGGAAGAGAGGATTTTTACCCATTGCCAGCAGCCAAGGCACCACATATCACAAGGATATCCCAGCAATGAATGACTTCGCCTGTAGCTTCCCACCTACGTGGACCTCCAAACGGCTTGGTTGATCCTGATTGACCAAAGGGAACAAGCCACAGGCCGTTTGCAACCGACCACAATGGTGAGTAAGATTAAGAATCAGCGATGGTGAAAATTGACAAAGTCATGGTTGAGTCATGACTGATCCCAAAAAGAATCTGGTCTATCTCGAATCTGGGCTCTACTTGGATGTGCAGCTGGGGTTATAGCCATGGTTATGAGCCCTATAAAGGTAGCTTATAACCCCCAAAAATAATGGTTGCAGTATTGACCACTTACTACGTGGGGGTGCACATCCAACTATGAGCTCTTGATTCACGAAGTTGGTTGGTCGTTTGAGGGTTTTGGACCTGGTCCAAATTCGTACACAAGACAACGGTCGCGTGACAGATGGGTCTGTGCCAAAAATAGGCTAACCAATAAGCCACCAAAAGTGATCATTTTACTAGGAAACCATTGGTTTGGGGTAGCACTGGTTTGGCACATACTCAGATGGATTCGAGTGTTCCGGTTTGGTCTCTGGGAAGAAATCAACCAAGAAGTTGATGATTGCCAGCTGATGATTATCCTGCTGAGCCCGGCCATTGACTTGAGGAAGTGCTCTACAACTTTCGTGACTTCATTCCAAAGGCGGGCGGCTGGACAACGGGGCAGAACCTGAGTCAGGGGTGTACAGACGGAGACATGTATGTCCAAATCCATGTGCCCCATTTTTGATCATGACACCGCGTATCGACTTTCAATTGATATGTGGATGTGAGCTGTCACTTTCAGGCTATTTTTGAATCCTTTGCCAAGCACCTCGCTTAACCCTTCTCCTACCCAGATGTTAACATTGCCCAATTGTGATATGGACTGCCAATGTTTGGTGTTTACAGACGCTTCAGAAGATACGTACTTTAAAAACACATCGCCCTGCCATGTCTTTGATACTTTTTGAGATTCCTCTTCAAGAGTTGTGAACTCTTCGATGTGGAGGTTTCGAATCCGGTCCTTGATTACACACGTTGGGTTTGTCAGCAGTTTCAATGATTGGTTTCCAGTCAAGTTTAGATGTATTTGACACTTGACGTAGTTTCCAGCATCTTCCTGATTGTCTGCAGCGTCAACAGTTCAGGCACTATGCTTTGGGTTTTGCAAGCATCCAGTATATTCACCACCGGAGATTTGGCCAAGGAGTTAAACCATGTTAAACCATCCCAGGATTTTGATGATCGTTGGTGTTGCTTGATGATCATGTCTGGGTGTGGTGGATTGTCAGTTGCAGCAGAGAGCCAGAGAAGGTAAGATATTGAGAGATATGTGCGAGGGGAAGATTGGCTCGGTAAAGTGTAGGTGGAGGGTGCGGAGGTCTCTTTAAGTGTTAGCCATCCAACTGTTGGCCATACAACTGTTGGTCATCCATGTTTCATCACTTTTCGCAGTACCAATCAATTTGCGAAGCCAATCAACCAACCCACCAACCCACACGACTCGCTCCTTCAGGCGAAGTGTCACTATGGGTTTGCTGTCCAGGTGGGCGCAGTGGGTTTTTTAGAACACTGACTGGAGGGTGTGTCTCTTGGTAGCAGAGATGATCGAAGATGTTTGTGAACAAAGGTGCATTTTACACGTGGACTGGACCATTAACAAGCGTATTGTTTGCTACCCAAAGATGGCAGTCAAACAGGTAACAGGAAAAGTTTATTCGTAAAGTAACCAGTAGTAAAGATTGCCCATTTGCACTGGTTTTGATTGATGTACCCGTTGATTGTTCGTTTGCAAAGGGTATTCCCAAGTTTCCCAGGCCATGTGTTTTCTAGTAGGAAGAATCCTCTATAGTGCTAATTCCGCCACTTGACACAGTATTGAATCAAATACCTAAGATTTTGAATGCAAAGATCCGACAATTTTTTTTTTGGATCACTTTTTTCAGATTTGCCAAAGAAGTATTGATACATATTGATACGCTATACAGTAATAAAGCATGGCATCATCAACTATTATTTATAGAATTTTTATATACACTTTCTGATGTTGTCTATGTATATTGAAATTCTTTTTTGTGCGTATACTATATATATATATCGTATATATATATATATATATATATATGTAAATGCATGTGTGGTTGTATTATGAATGGACTATCTTTTGATAGTTTCGATTGCAGAGCTGGTGAAAGGCGGTTGACAAAGTTTGTTTGACCGCATCGCAGCTCCGAGCCTGGATGGGATGCCAGAATGAGCATATGCGCGTTGTATATGTCTATCCATACACTGCAGATATACACATAAGATGCAAGTAATAGGAGATTGCAGAGATTATATACATCTAAGCCCATGTCAGTTCTGCACCAAGCTTTTCCCTTTCCAGTAACATTCAACCATTCTCAACCTACGAAACCTTTGTGTTTTGAAACGGTACTCACTTTCATGGCGCACCTCCCATGCGTTTGTTTGTCGCAGGCTGTCGAGGATGAAGACATGCCTGAGGGGATCATTTGTGCCTCGAAGCAGATTGGGGGTTGCGATCCTTGCAATCCTAACGAGCAGCCGAATGGTCCCAGCCTGTTTGTTTGATGATTTTCTCGGTTGTGTAATACTACAGTATAGTATACCCTGATTTCTCGCCTTTATATCTAAAGACGGAGCCCTGTCTAAAGACGGAGCCCCGTTATTTACAGTCAATCGAGCTGGAATGTCCGTTCCTGGGCTATTGAATTCGAGAACGCCCCATACTTGCAAAGATTGTGTTTACTTTCATAGCAAAGCATGATGGGAATCCCCATTGGCAAACTATATCAGTGGATTCGCTTGGAAATGGAACATGACCAGGAATTCAGGAATTCTTTGAACCTTGGAAACCATGGTAAACCTCCTAATCAATCCGCAATGACATGGCTAAATAAAACAAGAGCAGGGTAATGAACAACTCAGAAATTTCCTTGTCCTGATGAACAACCAGAAATTTCTGCCCACCTGGGAGACTGTTTGTGATTCAATCGCTTGTACGGGTGCATGCGGGGCATGTGCGCCTCATGATGAATGGCGAATGCAACCCATGTCGTCATGGGTCGCAGTGGTGTTTTCTGAACTTCTCTTACCAATCCGTATTGTTTTCCATTCTGCTTTGGGTTTCTTTGACGACACTGCTTTGCAGTTACCCCGAAAATCAAAAACGGGATCAGTTTCCACTTCTCTTGGACCGCAACCTACTTGATCCTTCATGTATGGCTATAGGGTGGGGCACTTGGGTGAGAACTCTGAATCTAGAAATAGTATGAAATGGTCGCCACGTTGAGTCTGCTTTTCTCAGTTCCGCAGCCAACCCATCTCCAGCAATCAGTGTTTTCTAAGGTGATGTGTACATGTCCGGCATCAACATCGTGGATGACCCCTTTGAAATTGAAGTGAAAGACAATGCGTGAACGAAAACTCAGAGTGCTTGTCCTGAGTTGTGAGTCGAGATGTCTAAGAACATCGGCCCAATACTCCTTTTGTTGGGCCATTGCATCAGCACACTTCACCAAGTGAGCACTTGACAATACACAAATCTGATTGGTGGTTTTGAACATTTTGTATTTTCCCTAGCAAATCATTAATGGTTGGTTGACTATTTTTTTCATGGGGGTTGAAACGACCAACCAGAAATGATTCCATAGATATCCATAGATGCAGTTCCAAGGCACTCATGGTGTCAACCGAACACGCGACCGGAGACATGAGTTTGAATCTGCTTGGAGTTATGGGGGTCAATACGTAACAGGCATTTCTCCTTGTAGCGCATTCCATCATGCATAATTACCTCTTATCGGAGCTTCTTTGGGCTGCTCTCCACAAGATATCACTAGATGAGGTTGGACGTCGCATGTTGTTGGTCAGCAAGACGCTGCTTTGAGGGGATTGGTCCATTTTTGCCGTTAGGAGGATCCTAAGCAGACCATGTTCTGGTTTTAGCGCATCACAATTGTGCCACGAATGGGTCCAACACCGTTGGTTCTGCCGGCCTCGACAAGGGATCAACTGGATGATGGATGATCAGCGGAAAACTCTTTGGGAATGGCCAAGGCCGAGGCATTTTCCAAAAGGAATGCATTTCTGGTTGGTGGTTTGATTGACCTTGTTTATTTTCCTTATAGTGATAGTACTTTTCAACGAACCATTTAGTGGTTGGTTGACAAGTATTTTTCGTAGGGGTCGACCACCAACTCCAGATTATTTGCAAAATAAGTCGCAATCACTTCAATTTATGCAGAAGATTTTATCAGTGACATGTGTTTCTTCCCTGGAAAATCTACTGTATCCCGTAGGCAAAACCATGCGTGACATGTTCTCCTAGTGTTTGTCATTCCTTTCTATTTGGTGATTGAACGACGGCCCATAGAAGGGCCATGCATAGCTGAATATCTATACTTATTACATTTTATTGCTTATGTGTTTGCATGTGCGCAGACATGTGGTTGTTTCTCAAAATAGAGGAGCCCCCAAATCATCCGGTTGATTAACCAGTTATAGTGAAACACTCACCATGTTTGGGGTTCCCCTATTTGAGAAACCACCAAATGAATGATTGTTAACGAGGAAACCACCGCTGGGCATCCTCAAAAGAAACCACCCATTGTAGGAAACCAACATATATTCATGCCTGAAAAACCTGTTTGCTCGTCATTATACACTGCACGCAATGGCAGGCCGGTCGCACGGGGAGGTTGCCACATCCCTATGGCAAAGCTGTTCTGGTGGCACACGGCGGCTTGGCGGCAATGAGGGTCAGAAATGGCAAACTTGGTTGAAGTCCTTCCCAAATAAGCATCAACAGCCATCAATTATTGACCATCAAAATTAATTAAGTTACTACTAGCCATCATAAACCAACCATAATCAATCATAAACCAACCATAATCAATCATAAACCAACCGTAATCAATCATAAACCAACCATAATCATCCATAATCAATCATAAACTATGATTGATCATGATTAATTAATCATTTAGTATTTGACAGTGTTTGGTTTGTCGTGCACAACGACTTGGGTGCTGGGTTAGGTAGGTGGGTCGACCTGGCTCTTTGGACAATTTGCCGCTACATCAGAAAGGTTGGAGCCCGAGGCTTGGGCCAATGATCAATGTCAGGTAATTGGCCATTGAAATCAGCGATCAGCTTGATTTCAGGTAATTTGGGGGAGATCAGCTCGCTAAAAATCATGGGGTTCCGACCACCATTGGTTACCCACCAAAAACATGTGTACCAATTGTGTAGCAAGCATGGCTGATCTCCCCTAAACCATTGTTGGCATCCTGGCTTCTGCATTGGGCTGGATCTCTTTTCGATGCTTCAGAACGGTGGACTGCGTTGGGCTCCTGACAGACTTGACAAACGAAGGATTTTCAGCGGTTGTGCATAGCTCAGCGGTGGTGTCCTATTGACGGATCATTCATTTGGGTTTCCCATTGAACATTCATGTTGCGTCTGTCTCAAAACAGAGGAACCCGCAAAAATGGAGATAAAAATGGTTGGTTTCTCTCTAACAATGGTTACATAATAGCGGATGATTTGGGGGTAACCCCCCAGCTATTTTGAAACCACCATTTCAGGTGGATGTCCTTGTCGTTTGACCTTCCAACGGGGGAACTGTTAAGATCAAGGAGCTTTGCTGTGAAGAAAGCACTGTTCACCCACATGGATTAATCATTCCAGAACTCAGGTGGGTGAATAGTGGGTGAACAACCATTTAATCATAAGATTAAATGGTGTATTAATCTATCAACCTGATTTGTTATTGTTGGTTCAGAATCGTTAATGAAACCATTTAATCTTATGTGAGTGTTTCTCAAGCCATAGGGTCCCCCAGTTATCATCAAGTTGATTGTATAGTGATTTTTTTAAACCAACCTTAGCTTTGGGGCTCCCAAATTTTGGGAACAAGCACATTATAACCAGTTGATTCCGATTCTTTGGTTCAAAACCATACTATAACCATTATTGTAGCATGATAATCCATATTGTGGCCATACCGTAAGCACTACTATAACCAATTGCTGGTTCACAAGATCAGAATCAAACCACTTGGGCCTTGGCAGTGCCAAGCCAGGTCGCGAGGTGGCCAAAGTGACCCATGGCTTCATGAAGGAGATCGGCATCAGCAAATACGAGTCCCTGGTGGCTGGTCTCAGATCAAAAGCTGTCAATGGACCCCCAAAAAGCTACAGTTTTACAGGGGCTTACGATGGTTAACTATGGTTTTGTTTGGGATGTATATGGTTTTAGAGGGTATTTACATTGTTTGATAAGGGATTATAATGGTCAATGACACGGGATAATAAGCAACAATAATGGTGAAACGACCACTATATGATGGTTTCTCAAGCCATAGGTGAACGACTGGCTATCATCCAGTTTATCAACCGTTTGTAGTACCAAACCAACCATTTTTGGGGGTTCCCTATTTTAGGAAACCCGCAAAAAAGTTGAGTTATGGCTGATTATGGCTGTTGGAGGCGGATGAAACTGGTGAGGTCTCCTAGTCCCCTTTGGCGGAGGAAAGGAGAGGGGTGGCAACGCAGGGATTCTTGATACAAAAATCCCAGAAACTTGCTGCAACTCAATTCTTATCGATCCATCCGAGGTTTCATGCAATTTCTTACAAAACCATATCAATGCCTTTCAATCTTTCTCACAGGCAACTTACAACATACAAGTAGAATATCAACAACATATCACAACATATCAACATAAATCAACATACCACGTGATCAACATGTTAATAGTTTTCAATATTAGTGAAACCAACACCAGTCCGCTGAGAAGAAATGTAAAGATTTGAGTTGGGAAGCCGCCCTTCTTACACAGGCACTGACAACCTCATCTATTTTCAGTTTTGCTCACGAGGTCTGTGCTACTCAAGTGACGTTTTCAGTGAACAAGGTGTTGTGTTTTGTCGGTTCAAGGAGGTATCTTGCGGCATGCCTTAGTGGTGACATGGGCATGAGAACATATTCGTGGCGCTTGAATTGGTCAGTTGTCTCAAGCCCGGGTTGGGGCTTGCGGTTCGTAGAGCAAAGGGGCTATGATTGGATGGTCAGCTCGAAAAATCATGGTATCACCATTGAACGATATAGTTGAACAAATTGTGGTATAACCATGGTTAGTCACGATTGGATCCATTGGATGGTGCGCGTCCTTCCAAACACATTGTTGCTTATTATCCCCTATTGTTACCCATTAACCAGCTAGTTAACCATGGTTGTTGGTTGGTTAACTGTTGGTTGTTACGCTAACGGCTTGATTGACATCGGTTTCTGACAACTCAGCCGCGACACTCAGGGCTGGGGCAGCCCCAAGCTGCCGTGAGCTCAGCGGACCGTGTGTCAGCGCCGGTGAAGTGACACGGGGTACCGCTGGATATAGTAGGAAACCTATGGAACCTATATGGTTTTATGATGATTTTATAACGGTTAATACTGGTAGCGCACTTGCTGTCCTGCCCGCCCCCCGCACAATCGCAGAGGCGAGCAACTCGGTCCTGAGGTGAAAATAGCACCATAGCGAAACTTTGCCTCATGAAGTACCATTATGGATATATGATAGTAGTGTGAAGGAGGCGGTTTCTCTATGGAGGTGCGACATGTGCCTTGACACGTCGTAAGAAAGCCGTCTGACGCTGCCAACGAACGTCCCATCCACTGCGAAGGTCCTCTGTGTCATGTTCAGTCCAGGTTTGATGCTGTGTCGGAGTATCTGATAGATAGCCAGGGAAAATCTGTTTGCTCTGATCTTCGTGAAGCTGTCGTGTCAAGAAAAAGTGTTGGAGTGCTGTCCAGACCTTGTGTTGATCCGGATATGTGCATCTCGTTGAGATCCCTTTGGAAGCATATTTCGCCCCCAACAATGTCAAGTGAAAAACCTGTTGAGTATCTATAGTAGTCCGTGCGCCCTGTTAGTAGCGGCTGGGTTTTCATCTTGGGCAGTCAAGAGGTACCTGTATTCCAAAGGCCATGTTGCAATACCCCGATTGGGCCACATGCATGCATGCCTGCCCAAAATGTCAAAACATAGGCGCCAGGTACTTAGAGAATTTTGGTGTTCCGCCTGACTTGCTGGATTCAAGAATAATAAAAATATGCAGCGATGAAAATGCATTACGTTGTAAATACGCTGTTGTTGATTACTATCCCCTATTGTTGCGTTCCAGGGTAGCTAGTACAGTCATTGTTGGTCAGCTTCACTTATGATTAACCACTGTCATCCCCCATTGCTGGTAGTCCACTATGATCCCTTATGAATACATGGTTCCAACCACCTAACGATCCCCGATAATTCCGTCTAACTAAACTAACCACGGAGAAAACCATCAGAAATTGATGGTGGATTGATTGATCATATCCAGTCCAGTCTCATTGAAGTTGATTGGCAATTCTACATATATTCAGAACTGCATATAACTATTCTAACACCCAAGCAACTACCACATAAAGTAGCAAAAATAGTGAATCATATGGAACACATCTTCACCTGGTCAGCATCGGCTAGCCCAAAGCCCACAGCCAAAAATAGTGTCTGAGCCTGTGGTGGTT
>VSDK01025350.1:360398-436060 GCA_009767595.1 Symbiodinium kawagutii
TTCCTGCTGCCCCAAAGTTCCTAACGGATCGAACCTTGTTGTCATTTTTCCTCAATCGGTTGTCCGTCACTCTGCCTGTCTCTGGCACATGGTGGCTGGCCGCCCCCAATCCTGCCATTCATGCGTGTAAGCAAGCAAAGCGACTTAGTCGTTTTGGCCACCAACACCTGCAGCCTGCGAATGCTACAGTGAGTGGCTGGTGCTACAGTAGCCCGCATTCGCACATAATGATCAAGAAAACAACAACCAACTTAACTGCTCCAAGGAACATTTCGAACAAGCTGAACATCTAAAATTTCAGGATATGATTTGATTTGATTACATGGGTAGGTGCAAATTAAGACAAACTGAGCATAAGTAAACAATGACCATAAGATCAAATCATAAGCAGTTTCTCCAAGCGAAGGGCTGGGCTGGTGGTGGAAATCCCTAAATGATCTAAATGATCTGATCTACATTGGATTTTCTGAAAATGACCTGTACAAGTAAAATCCATTGGACATATCTACTTCTTTTTCGCTGCGGTTTTCACAGCTGCGGCTTTGACCTTCGCTTTAGGGGCAGCCTTAGGCTTGGCTGGGCGTCCGCCGCGTCCACGAGGTTGACCACGGCCGCGGCGTGCGCGACCACGTCCTCGGGGAGAGTTGCCACCATTCTCGTAATCCTCCATGCTGTCAAGCGTACCACCCTCAGCCTCGAACAACTCGGAGCGACGATCATCGTCGTTGTCATCATCATCCAAGATTTGAGTTTCCTTTCCCCCATTGGACTCACTGGTAGCTTTGCTGATGGCCTCCTCACTGACTTGTCGAAGCTGTGCTGGTGTGACCTTTTTCTTCTGCTCTTTTGAATCTGGATCTGCGTTTGATTTCGATTGCTTCTCATTCTCCAACTGCATCTCATGGCGAAGATTCGCCAAAGCATCGTCGGCCTAGAGATCCAACCACGATAAACCAGTAACGAACTAGTCAGAGTCAAACATGAACTATATTGGGGTGGCATCAACCAATGTCTCAAATCTCACATGTTAATCAATCAATCTTTCAATCCAAAATATGCACCAAACCGTTAAACCCTGTTCAACCATTTGCCAACCACATCACCGGCAAACCATTGTGGTGAAGCACCAGGTCAAATACCTAATTGGACCATTATTAATTAATATTATGTTCATCAATGATCATCAATGTATCTACACCATAGACTCATAGACTATGGAACTGTTGAACTTCAAATTTCAAATGTACCTTGTTTCCATCTGTCACCCGCAAACCTGTACCCAAAGTAAAGCTGCAAACCAAAGCCAAAAACAACACTGCACATGTTGAGTGAGCTGTACCAATTTGCAACACTATGCCTGCTTCTCCGAGACGGCCAAACCAGCAGCTGAACGATGTCCTTCCGCACCATGACCCTCTACAACTGGTTCTTCTGGTTCGCCTGGCTGATGGGTCAAATTCTCGGGATGGATCTGCTGGGTAGGTCCCTCCGTCCCTGTTCCTGCATCACAATGAGATTCAAGATCAATAGTGGCTGCGGTCTTGTCGCGGTCATTTTCATCCTTGTCGATGTCATTTTCATCTGAATCAACATCAATTACCTGCCCCTTCATCTCAGCAGCACCGGCTGCAATCGCAGCCAGTGAAGCTGCAACTGCAGCCCTGGATGCCTCAAGCTCCTCTTGCTCAACTTTTGGACTTCTGGATGGTGTTGGGATGGTCGACAGCGATGGTTCTGGCACCGGGACTGCTTCCGTCTCCGCTGCCGATTTCTCTGGCTCATCAGTCTGTGGCACTTCTTGTTCTACTTGAGTTGGCGCCTGTGGTGGGACAGTTTCAGCCACCTCTGGCTCATCAGTCTGTGGCACTTCTTGTTCTACTTGAGTTGGGCCCTCTGAGGATTGTTCAGGAGGTTGTTCAGAAGGCTGCTCAGAGTTGGTACCATTGCCAGCTTGCTCAGGTTCCAGCGTGGGCGTCTCAGACTCATACTTCATGTTCTTGAAGGATAGTATGATCTCATACGCGCCCACGATATCCACACCCAAGTTCTCCACTGTGCCAGCCTGATCTCCAGCAAGGATTGCTGGCGCAATCAAGGAATAGATGGCAATCCTGGCTTCCTCAGGCCACACCTTCAGAACCACTTTGTCCAAATCAGCATGTTGATCGCTTGTCTTGGAGGCCAGGTTCTTGAAAACGCCATTCACCTTGTGAGCCAGTCGGTGCCATTAAACAAAAATGTTTTCTATCCCGTATATCAATGTAAACTGTTCTTTCGATAAAAAAAAGTTTGACAGTCTGACAAGCTTTGGTCTGCACATGACGTGTTTAATGCTTCAGCCCATAGCTTTGTCATTTTCAATGTGTAAGACATTTGAAATGTTGCAGAGGCTGAGGTTCTCACAGCTGTGTAAAATTTTGACTTCTTCTTGTTGCCCTCGTGGTACTCCTTCAATAGATCATCGAGGGATGCCAAACTCAAACCACGATCGGAGCCAATCTTCAGCTTCTCTCCATAGTCTGCGTATGGAAGCTGTCCCACGCATGCTTCACCCCACTTGATCAAGTGTGGAGAAAATTCCAAACCTGAAAGTGTGCTGTTGAGGAAGGCTTTTGATGGCTGAGGAGAATCACCGATTTGGGAAAGATCTGCTTGAAGTAACTCGCGAGCTCTCTCAACATGGTGAAGCCACTGCAGGGAGGAAGCAGTCGGTCTTTGCACTGACCAATGAACAATGGTGTTGGTTGTAGAGAGCACAGTTTGGGCAACCACCTAGATGGTCAAGGGGGAAAGAGAAAGCAGGCGAAAAAAACACATGATTAAGTAGATATACGACTAACTTACCAATGCTTCGTGATGAAAAATACAAAACATAAAACATCTTGAAAGCAAGGCACCCAACCGGCTGGTATCTCTAGAATCTGCCCTGGCTGTAAAGTTATGGCGAAACCACCCATTTGCCATAGCTGCTCTCTGTCAAGCTTCACAAATGTCTCCATAAGGCCAATGAAACTTGTGCCCGTCGATTTCACGTCGGGATCGGGGTGGTGTACAATTGCTTCGGCCAATTGACACATCCCAACTGCAGCAACAAAGTGCAAGCCATCAAAGTTCGCAATCATCTTGCCCATCATCTGCGGCGATAATCCTCAGCAACCAAACTGAAAACATGGTATCATTCTGTATCACACATTCTTTATCACACAGCTCCACATCATCAATCTTGCGACTTTGTTTGCCAAATCGCAAATGAATGTTTGTAGTATCAGCCTTTCATCATTGATCAAAATAAATAAATATATATACATCCCAAATACCAACAACTTTTGAACATGCAAAGCAAGTCTCCAACGCATTGAAACAAAGGCTTCAGTGCACTATAGCGCTCGCAAAACAGCTTGCTCGTGTCTGCCTTCGCCAGTCCTTCTGGAAGAGTCTCGATGAATGATTTCTTGTGCAAAGCAAACTCGGTTCCCAGCCAAAAGGCATTCCTCAAATGGCGCTCATCAGGGCAAGTCCAATCCTTTGTCTTCAGGCAAGATGGAAAGGAAGCTGGATTAGTGGAAATTTTGTGCCTCGATGGTCCATGTTCAGCCGGATTCTGAAGATTGGAACGGGCTGAAAGGGCATTGTCTTGGGCGAAGAATGCCTTGAAATCTTCCAAGGGCTGCACTGGGATCTTGATCTCAAAGCCGTCGTAAAGGATGCCACCTGAAACAAGTCCACCAATGGACCAATGGCCGATAAATCCCGCAACTGGTTCAAGTGGTTTCTCAAAACTGGACAGAACTTGACTGACACTGAAATGGAGCAATAGTGGCACATGTACAACACAACAATATTTCATAAAGCACCTTCATAGCTGTCAACCCACGAAGCGTCCAAACGAGCATGAGGCATCATCCTGACGTTGTTCTCAGCGTGGACCTGCTTGTGACAACTTTCAAGAATCTTCCAGTCATGCGGACTGGAGAAAGACTTCAAATTCTTGCGGTGTGGCTGTTGAACATGCGGTGGAAAGCTTCGTCCATATGCATCAGCTGTCTGATTTGGTTCCACATCACTATCTGCACTGTCATCAGAATCGGCGCTCTGGCTCTGATGGTCGTCTTCTTGCTCGTCCAGCTTGCCTCAAATTGGCACTACCACCACATTTCAAACTGCTATGATCTGCTATGCATCTATGTGTTGCGGCGAAAGTGTGGTGAACCCAAAGGCCCTGTGGAACAACTAAAATGAAGCTAGGTGCGGGAAGCTTCTTCGCAGGCTTCATGGTATCCATTGATTGCTACTTCAAAAGCATCAGCGTAACTCTTGATACTCTTCTGAAAAGCTTTGACCTTCTTGGCAGTCAGAGCAAGATCATCAAAGACCTGCGCCCATGTGTGGCCATCACATACGATCAGCAACACTACCCACACTACAAATCATCAACATGACAGCACACTGTAACACAAGCAGCCTCCTCTCTTGACTGGCGGGAACCAGGGCTGTGCTCCATTCTTGCAACGGAATTGCCTGGTAAAGCCAAGAAATCTTTGAGAGCATCCATAGCCACAGCAAGCGGATTACCCTCGCTTGAATCTCGACCTTCCTGACTCATCCCTTTGAGGTTTGAAAGAACCTCATCTGGAAGGTGCATCGAGTACTTGTGCATCTGCATCATCATGAGCTTCATGTTCCTCAATCGGTCAAGAAGAGCTCAAATGACAAAGACAAATGCCTTGTGTTTCCATCCAGGTACACGCGACTAACGAACACAAATTCAAATCAGTTAAACTAGTTCAGTCCATTTTGCGAGAATGAATCATAAGTATCCGACTCCTCAAGTTCTTCCTCTGGGACTGATTGTCCAGTAGCAATGGCCGTGCCGCAGGACTTGTAAAGCTCTAAAGCTTTCAGTCCCTAGGCCAGGGAAACAAATGCACTGAAGAAATGCGTAAAGGAGACTGAACACACCAAGCTCGGCACAACATCTGCCACCAATGATCTTCTGGAGCGAAGAGCAGCAATGCGAGCAAGATCCTTCTCACAGTCTTTGTGGCGTGCCTGCTTGGTCCTGCCACCACCAACCACAAACTTATGGAACATTGCACTGTTCAACTCACACTCTAAGATCTGAAATGAAAATGATGAAAACCCAATGCACCTGTCTTCATCGGTCGACGCAGCCTTTGCACGGTTCTTAGCTTTAGGTTTAGCTTTTGCTTTTCCTGCCGGGATCACTGCAGAACTTGGAGGATTTCAACAATCTAGCAAGGCCTTGTGGTTGAAGAGCAGACTCCATCTCAAGCACAGGGGCTTCAAGGAAATCGTTGAAGCCTAGGTGTTGCAAACAAAACACTCGTCTAGAAACAAAGCTCACATCCAACTTGCAACATCTGGTCTTGGGTCGTTGCAGGATCGATCAAAAATCGAAGTATCCTTGTGCAAGTCGTTACTTCTGAGTCCTGCAGTGATGCGCTGCAGTAGGACCATGTTATCATGGTTCTGCAGCGCACAACCAAAACCATTCACTGAATGTGACGGGTTCAACACACTGAGGCAAAGGCTCTTAGCAACATCATGAAGACCCATTTCATCCGTGGTCTCCGTTCTAGTGAGCTCCAACTCACCAGTGTGGCGCAAAGTCCGTTTGCCAATTGACCTCACTCAAACAATAAATCAATGGCTCTATACTATAGATACTATAGCTACGATCCTGCAAACAATCAAGCTTGTTCTGAGTCCCAGGCTGAAACACTGAAAGGGCAGGCATTGTCACCCATCCCATTTGGTCAGCTGCTTTTGGAATGGTTGGATCTGCCAACATGTCCTTCCATCTCTGCTTTGCTTCAACTGACCGGATATTCCAACGTTTTTTGCACTTTTTGATGTATTCGCGCAAGTTCACATATTTCTTTGCCTTCTCGAGTCCAACTGAGTCTGAGACTTGGACCTTGGAGTGAGATCAATGGCCATTCGAAACAGTAGGGCACCAGGACATTGCACACTACAGTACACAACAAAAACTCAGATTCAGAAATAGAGAAACACACAATGCAAAAATATTGGGGCCCCCAGCCGATTCTCTGATTTTCACTGGAAACTTCTTTCCTCTACCTGGCGCCTGTCCCTTATGCTTCTTGATTTCAGCATTCTTGGCATCTTTTGACATTTTGCTCCACAACTGTGACTTTCCCTGTTTGGTATACTCAGCAGTAATTGCACGCCTTGCTTTATCACAGTCCTTACAAGCAAACACCTTCCCACGTCTGACGCAATTGCGCACGTTCACGGACTCCTTGCAGTGGATGCACCTAGGCCATAGTCGCCATCATTCAAGTTGAGGGGATTCAAAGTAGCGGTGAGGGAAAGAAATATTTTAGGAAATCAACACACTCAGTCACTGACTCTGTTCGGATATCTGGAACGTCCTTCTGCAAACCAGCTTCACCATCACCAAATGCATCCGCCAGCATTTCATCAGCCTTTCTTTTTCTGATGGCCAATGCACGGGAAACATGTGGGGACTTCTGAACTTCAACTCCTATGTCTTCTTCCCCAGGTTGTGACTCAACTCCAGATTTTGCAGAATCAGAGGCTGCATCGCTGTCCGAGTCTGAAGCGGAGCCAACTTCATCAATGTGTGGGTCGGTAAGTTCCTTTCCAGCACGTTTGGACATGCCCAACTACAGAGCAAAGGAAAAGATCAGCTAGGTAGGCGAGTAGACACGAAGACAATTGGAAGGCTCAAGCCAAAATGGTCTTTAGGATGCGCACATGAAAACATAGAAGCAATCAGAAACCAAAGCGACTCATTGCTATTTTCTATCGAATAAAGGAATTCTTTCAAATGGTATGAATGACTCTACAAAGGACATGGCAAAGTTGACAGCACCAGCACGGCATCACCAAATCCTTGCCCCCCTACAAGCACACCTTTGTTTGCACGAAAGCCGTGTCTTGCCAAGTGTTTAATTGTCACTGACTTGTGTAGCCATGTTTGCACATCATGTCTGCGGCGCAGTCAGCAAGATCGCTGCAGCGACCGTAGCCCCCATACAAGTCAGATGCATACTGTTGCCAACCTGCAAGTGTGAATTCTGGTCTTGAAAGATCGCACACACATACACACATAACACATAGACGCGCAAACATCCATGACCATGACTGCAAGCAAGCAACACAACTGCAAAGTGCCGAGTTGGAGATACTGGCGACATTCATCGGTTTTGCACCAAGAACGGTGGCCAAACTCTCAGTCACAGGCATTCCATGGCAAGCAGCCAAGTCCAATCCACCTTATGACATGGCTTGTGTGAAAAGCACACAAACATACACATCCACTTCAACTGCTGACAATACGACAAGCACTCAAAAAAACCAAGTCCTTGACTGTAAATTCGGCGAGACTTGATGTTCATCATTTTGGAGCATCCCGTAGTCAAAGTTGGGAACTTGTCAGCACCCCAGCGAGGTCTCTTTGAAGGATTTTGTTGAAGATCAGCAACTTCGATACCGCTACTCTCAAACTCTGAAATGTATCCGTTCAGGAACTTTGTTTGGTTTTCCGTGAGAGATTCTTCAAAGTCTGGATTTGGACGGGACAGAAGGAAATCCCCGACACCCAACTTAGCGGTGCCACCACTGAGAAGCTTTTCAATGGCCTCGAAGAAAGCTGAGACGCTGGCAGTATACCTTGGAACCCACAAAGGTAAGAGTGATATATATATATATATATATGTGCTAAAAGGATATGGGTCAATATCAACGAACCAACTAGTGGCTAATGGGTTATAATAGGAGATAACAAGGAACAATAATAGGGAAATTTCAGGGATCGCCATTAGTCACATCATACAATGATAATAACAAAATCCCAATGACACCGGTCAGCTCGTACCAACAAGTTGATGATAACGCAACCAAAGAACTTGACATCTTTGCGAATGCATATGCTGTAAAGCCGATTCCGTGAAACTGGAAAGCCGAACATCTCCGGAGATAGCACAAATGACTGCTCTGAATACTCTGGGCCTCTGCAGGAAAAGCATGCGCAGAAATCAAAATAGATTCAAACATGAACTCGAGCACAATCATCCGGCCTAGATTTAATTGAAGCTGCTCTCTGGGGAACGCGGGGACATTCTCATGGAGAAAGACACGGGGCTTCCCCTGCTTTACCATCTTCATCCTTACAATGTTACCATTCACACGGCCCATGGAAATCGAAAAGGATCATGAAACACATTCAGACTTTGCCAAAGATATCATATATTTACATGCTTACAAAAATGAATTCTTACCTGTTTGCATTTCATCGCTATCGTGTTGTATCTTAAGACAGCTTGTCTCATCTTATCTAATCCACAAAGTAAAAACCTTTTGACTTAAGATGTTTAGTTCTACCAAGAGTCAACACCATGAAAGCTGGCGCACTTGCTCCAGCTTCACATCCACGTTTCCCAAACATACTCCAGTCAACGCATGATGACCCTGCCACTTTTAAACTAAGCTCGTCTTCTTTGAACTTACTCGGGTCAGGAACTCTCCTGCAATGGCGATGATGAGTATAGCACGCATCAAATTCCTTCAGTATCACCTTGTCGTCCATAATGAGTTGGTGAAGTTCCTCGTAGTTTTTCCTGCGGCACAAAATGTCCAAAGTTGCCAAAAATTGCCCAAAGTTTCCCCAAGTTGCCCAAAGTTGTCCAATGTTTCCCAAAGTTGCCCAAAGTTGCCCAACATGGCCAAAATGCATGATTCTGCCCAAAACAAAGCTTTTGGTCATCATTTTGGTCGTCATTTCAAAATGATGACCATGGTCATCATATGATGACCAAGCCAAATGACGACCATGGTCATCATGATGACCATGGTCATCATTTGGCTTGGTCATCATATGATGACCATGGTCATCATTTTGGTATGGTCATCATTTTCCCCTGTGTTTTACAGGGAAATCTGAGTACCCCCCCATCTCCATGGTCATCATATTGGGCCATGGTCGTCTTCCCATCAAGAATGAATGATGACCACAACTTTTGAAGATGACCAAGAAATGATGACCAAAAAATGATGACCAAAATGATGACCAAAACTTGACTGGTTGGCCAAAACGGACGTTTGGCGGCCAAAACAAACATTTGGCGGCCAAAACAGACATTTGGCAGCCAAAACAGAAGTTTGGCAGCCAAAAGAAACATTTGGTCACCAAAAGACGTAAAGCGGTCCGGGTTCTGGTTGTTTATCATGCCAGATTCTCAAAATTTGATTCAAAACATGTCGAAGACTTCTGTCCTCCGGGAGAAGCAGCAGAGTACAGACGATCTCGTCCCATTCAAAAGTTCCTACCAAAACGGGCTAAAAAACAAAGATGACTGATGCAAAAGGATGTCCCGGCCTGAAGGGCATCTTTGGCAGCGCTGAAAGCCGTAGGGGATTCTTTGGGAGCGGAACCCAGGCAGATGAGCTGGCAATCTCTGGCAACATCCCCCAGTTTTGATCGTAAGCGCCCTTGTTTTGTAAACAACTTTGAAATGTTCTTTTTCTTCTTGAGAGCCTGTTTGATTCCTGAACTGGTGATGGTTTGAGAGAAGTAAACTGGAGCTTCAACCTCTGAGCGCACTGCATCTGGAAGCAAGTTCAAGATGTCTCCGAAGACACAGGAATCGGGGCCTCAATGAAAATGGAGATATGAAGCGGCAATGAATACCCATCTGGGTGATCGATAGCCATCAAGGTGGCCAACAGTTGCAGGGAAAACAGCTACTTTGAGGGACTGAACTATCAATAAAATTTGTGTCGAGGTATTAGCACTGGCGGTGAACCAACATGTTTCTTCCACATCGAATCAGTCCAAAACCAATTGCTTGATGGTATGTAACTGGGAACCTGGCCATTTGCTGCAATGATCTTCTGGCAATTGCTGCTGATGTCCGCTGATGAACATGAAAGCTCCATGTTCTGACCCTTCTTTCGGCTTTGCTCTACAACACATTCAGCGGCAATCTCTGCTGTCCGGTATCCAGAGAACTCTGAGTACACCTTGATGTCCTTGTCAGTCCACAGAATAATTCAACAATGACAAGATCCGGCTTGAAACATAGAAATGAGTAGTGCCCCAAAGCTATATCAACCAATATGTCATTAATGATAACCAAGAATCCTTCCAAACCACGGGTGTTGTTTGCATAGAGCATGCAGTCTCCACGAAAACTTCCATGAATTTGAAGGCGTTCTGGATCTTCTTGGAAACCGCTGTAATCATCCCATGGGGAGTCTGCTTTCTTGAAGTCTTCTGTTTCTTTGTTTTTGGCTCTGATGGCCGCTGCTTCTTCTTGTCTGCTGCTGGCCGTTTCAGTTTCAAACTCTTTCTTGGTTTTGCTTTTGGTTTTTTGGCCACCTTTCTCACTGGTCTTGCAGGCTTGGCGGCTCTGCTCTTTCTGGGTTTCTGTTGGCCAACACGTGCTCTCACTGGAATAGCAGAACAAGGGCCATCATCATCTAAGAACTCCATGTTTCCGGGCTACTACGCTGCGCTAGACCCTGTCAGAACCTGAACCTCTGATTGGCAAACGGATACAGTGACTGTTCATGAAAGGTTCATGTCTTCAAAAAAGTTGAGAAGAGAAATCAATGCTTCCTGCATGAATCAGCTTACAGCAAAATTGCAACAAAAACGTTTTTTTTTTTCGACCCCAGAAAACATCTCACGGTTGAGCCAACTTGTTGTCAACTCAATCAGCTGCTTCTTCCCCAGCAGCATCTCTAAACAATTCGGACTTGAAGGCCTCAAAATAGGTCAAGAGAATTAAGTCTGAAACAGTTCTGCGGCGAGACCAAACATCATATGCACCCCAGCCTCAGCGCACACACACAGCCAGTTCACACAAACACCCATGGAGCCTATCACCACTCTCATGGCTCAAAAGAATCAAAATGTCTTGCACTAACCCAAGTGAAGGTGGATGATCTTACACAACAAGTGTTGAAGCGCTTCCAATTAGTTTTAAGATCCAGACACTTTTGCCCTTTGCTTTCAATAGCGTCCAAGGCCTTGTGCAAAGATCCAAAATCAACATCACAAAGTAGAAAAAATCATCTCAGGCCGGAACTCTTTGAACTTGATCGGCTGGAGAAGCTTGCGCGCATCGTGGATCGAAAAGGATTCGCCCCAACTCTTCCAAAATCAGACAAACTTTGGAAACACGTTTTTCTCTATCTTGGCGGTGGTATGCATGGCCAATCTCTGCACAATGCTGGACCGCACGTCCTAACTGATTTGGCGGACAGTCTGACAATATTTGCATAAAGGATTGAACTGGAATCTGATTGGCTAGTGTCTAGTGGACGCCAAGATGAAAACATATGCAAGGAAGTCAAAGGAAAATGAAAAGGAGGTAACTTGTTAAAGAATGAGGCGAGCGTCTCACTGCTCTCTCCTGACTAACTGCAAGGTCAACGTCTGGCAAATGCATCTCTAGTTCACGGCCGGGCCCCTGGCCAACTTCTGGACGATCTGGCTCAACTGGTTCTTCGTCTCTACTTGCTTCACGGTGCGCAGGGAAATGAACTTCATCATACTGACTTGCAACTCTTTGCAGTTCATCCATGACTACGTTTTCCTGATCCACATTCAAAGCAACAATGTCATCACGTACAACTTCTTCTTGGACAGGGATTTCGAAATCTTGATTCCCAAAGTTTTCTTCAGCAACATCAGCATCAGCAGCATCATTCTTCAAATTCTGGTTTCGACGGTTTCTTTGGGAACGTTTGGGCACGAGCAAGTCAGCAGAGATGCGGGGATCATAGTCTCCGCCTGCAAAGTTTGTCAATGATGGGCCAAGGACAAAGTGTAAACATACCCGATGCAGGAAATCCAAGCACAGGATAATGTGCGCCTGAAAAGAAATCCATAAGTTCTTTGTAGAATTCCAATCTCTGCGCCCAAGGAATAAACAAATATCGGCCCATTTCGCATTCCTAAACTCATTCAAAGCAAATCAGAATTTTGGAAGGCACCCAACAAGTTGACAAAAAGTGTTTACACGCATTTACATGTACACAGTATATATGTTATCCATGATTTGAGGCAAGCATCGGTCGGTTTCTGCTTGAAAAAGGTCAGGAAACAATCATAGTAGGCCTTTCCCTGTGAATGTTTGAATGGAAACATGTCCTCGTACTGCTGAAGAAATGCCAGGTGGTGTTTCAAAAGCATGAAGTACTCGACTGGCCCTGCGCTGAAATTCTTCGAAGACAACGATGCTTCACGAACAGAATCAGCTTTACTCCATCCAATATGTTCCAAATATTGTTGAATGCCCATTCTGGAATCGCAGCTTGGACACCGGGTGGGACTACACAACCGAACTTTCAAAGTCGTGACAGTGGGAGACAGGCGACCCGATTCAATGATCCCGGTCTCTTCCATCCATTGGATGACAGGAGCACTGAAAGGACGCGATATGAAAGAATCGAGGCTTTTGCCGGCCACCATTTCTTCAGCAATCATCACCACAGACTGCCTGGAAATAAGTTACAAATGGAAGTTTAAATTGGCGCAACACTGCTGAACAAATTAGTATCAATATTCAGCACAACAACTAATGCAGTCTCAATCATTTGACTGAATTCTGTCAAAGGCACCAAAAGTTGTCATCAACCAAAGATTGGCTGTGTACATCCTGATCATCAACCATGGGCTCATCCAGAATGCTTCTCAAGAAATCTTGGGACACGGCTGGCATAGTCACCTGCACGGCAGCATGGCATATGCATGGAGGATTGCTGTTCACTTAAGTGTACTGAACTTCAGCAAATTGCAATAAGGTGGAAACCTTGCAAAATAAATTGAAAGCAACTTGCAAATGAATCGGGAATCCAGATCTTGGGACGCCAATCAAAACATATCATTTTTCAAGTGGGGGGCCTGCTTGTACTCATGCAGGTCGAAAATTTTACAGTCTGGAGACAGCAGCCTATGCAAAGGCATTGGCGCTACTGTTGAAGAAACAACATCGCACTCGGGCGGGGAGTCGGTATCTGACTCCACGGGCTCGTTGAGCAACTCGATTGCCAGGCATTCCTTCCATTCCTGAGTTTGAAGTGGGTTTGCTGTATGTATTGGAGGATTCAAAGCTGTAGGTGCATCATAATCATGTTAAAATTGCATTGCATCACGTCATGCTGCCAAAATTCATCCGCTGATAGATAGCAAGCCCTCTGCAAGTACATGTTTTGGCCAGGGTTAAGGTTCAAAACGCGAAACATAGTCCAAGACTTCGGTTCATCATAGCCCTTCAAAGCATAGCACTGGTTCCTTTCAAACAAAGTCTTGACATGCTCCCTGATGAGCAGAATGTCAAATCCTTGACTGGACATAGTTTGCTTCTGCCCTGCTACCATGGCAAGTTCTTCATGGAAATGTTCTTTGTCTTTTCTTTCTTCCAACAAGGGATCATGAAGGGCAATGGAGCTCAACCCTGCAACCTTTTCCAAGAACTGCGTTTTGCACCCCCATTCACCAACATCAAGCTCCCCCACAGATGCTAACAGCTCGGGTAGGTGTTCCTGAAATTCAGGAGCTTCCAAATCCTGATTCTCCCTGCGGCGGAGTGCTGCTGAAAGAGTAGCCGGGTGCTGCTTGTGACGCCATGCCAGAAACCGCTTCAGCAAACTGTGACGTGATTCCAACCGCTGCATGACCACCAGCCCAGTGGCGTAACCCAAAAGTTCCTGAAACATGGGTGCATGCATAGGCAAACTCCCTGTAGCCCATGCAAGTAGCTGTTGTCTGTAAGGACCCCGAACGTTGAGGAATCTGAACGTGATCGCCTTGTTTGCACTAGCCAATAAGAAATCACGTTAAGTGTGAATGAATGAGAATGGAGAAACAACTGAGCTGCGCCAAACTACAACTACACACCAAACCTTTGAGTCCCTCACTCCCATTCCAGCTTTATTCTCTGTGGCATCATGCTTTTGGATCAAGAGTTTTGCTGCTCTTTTGGATAGCTTCATTTTCAGATGCGCCTGCACGCAAAGGAAGGAAGAGACCAGTAATTTGGCGATCAAGTAATCATCAAAGAATGTAACTGGCTGTGTTTGTGTCATTGTTTGAACTCAAACTCTAGTGCCTCTTCTGCATTGGTGAATGTCTCCACGAATGGTCGCATTATCATCAGCAACGCCCATGGAAGCTGTGTCCAGTAGCCAAAAGATTGCTTCATCCTGTATGTCAACCTACTCTTGGCTGTCAGAAAACTGCCCAAGAGGGACTGACGATTTCCAGCATCCAAATCATCCAGGACAGCCTGTGTGTGATCTGGGATCCCCACTTGCTTCAATGCCTGAAGAGAATGTTCAATGTAGCCTGACGCTAGCATCACACCAATCCTTCCAGCCATCGGACAAACTGATGTTTCTTCACGGGTCATGACGTCTTCGAACACATGTCTTCCTCGTTTCTTCCGTGTCGTTCGTTTGGGATCCCTTTGGTGACATGGGCATGAATGCAAAGCTTTGCTGACACTGTGGCCCCAGGATGCTAAAACACCTGCAAGCCCGGCAGTTGCCCAAAACCGCAAAGACTGTTCGTTGTTTGAACTCAAGTTTGCCAACAACTCCAGGTGTCTAGAGGAAAGCTGAAATTTCTCGTTGTCACCACCTGTGTCGCCTCTTTGAGAGCCTTCAACAATGTCATTCAGCTTCAAGTATTGGAGGGCGTTTTTGCGAGGTAGCACCCACTCCACACATTCATACAGGTACTGCCACCGATGTTCCACAAACTGAGGGCAAATCACTTTGAAAACCGAGGCCAATGCCTTGCGAGACGCCTGTCACGGAAGCAAATCAAAACCCTCTAGCCCCAGAGCCCCAGCCCCAGCACCAATAAAACATGTTGAAAATGAAACTGCGATGATTCAATCACCACTACAGAAAGTATTCAAGATGAAGATGTGCCTCTGGAATTGAAGGATTCTTGTGTATGCACACATCTCGGAATCGGTCCAACCGATGGAATGATCCAAAAGCTCTAGCAATTGCGCTCAATGTGTCTTTGAACTCGGTCCACATCGGAAATGCTGGCGGGATCTCCTCCATCACCTAAACACACATAAGGCAATTTCACGTCAAACATTGTTTCAGTTTCATTCGCAGCAAACATTATCATGGTAGCAACATTTGATGATTCCTTTTGAATGATTTTGAATGCTTTTGAATGCTACTGTCAGACTACAATCTGGTTCACTACCTCTGCTACAGCTTTTCTAGTTGCCATGGGTACAAGTCCACATGTTCAAGTAAGACACATGATGCAAGGCATGATCGCCGTCTGCAATGGGAAGCGCATTGCTAAAGAGCCTTCCCATGCCTAGTTCTGATTGAAGAGTCCAAAGTCCTGCATAGACAAAACGGCACCCGAAGTAAAGAGTGCTTCGAACTGTAAACAATGAAATCTCAAACCTCAAAGCTTCAAACTCTCAAGAATTGAATGTTCCTGCTTCTGCCCCGAAGTCAAACATCATTGTCATTGTCCGAGAAATAGTACACCGTAAATCCTCTGAGTCCAAAGACAGTGATTTGAGTAGCTGCTTGCCCTTGTGCAGGGAAGAGCCTGCTCGACATCCAATGATCGACAGTGGAAGAATCCGAGTGACCAGTTTGACCTTCCCGTGTTCCAAAAGACTCGAAATGTGATCGGAATCAGCCCCCAAGCTCGCAGAACCGCCCAATGAAAATTTACACCAATCGAACTCAGAGACAAAGTAGTCCCGTCCCCCCTGTGGTGAACTGTCAGCTCGAAGGTGTATCCACCATGACCCTTCCATGTTCAAGATGAACCTCTTTGAGTATATCATGGTAGCACAGTCCAACTCAACACGGCTCCGTTGCAAGCACTGCCGGGATGGACACTGCAGACCCTTGCGCATCAAGTGTTCCACCAGTTGCGGCGGCAAGCACACCTTCAAAGACCTTGGGATATGCAAAGCAAGTGCAATCAGCAGTTTGCCCCGTTTGAAAAATGATCCACTGATAACTGCTTAACAGTTACTCATGGTTATGGTTAGAGCGTTTCTTGTTTCAAGTCTAAACTGGTTTGACTTGTCAAAATGCATTCATCTCAGTTCTTGTCTAGCAAGTCTAGCCAGTCACTTGAATCCGAAATCGACAAAGCCTTGATCTAACATCAAATGCATGTTGCTGAGCCCGCAGCAAGATGATCGCAGCTGCAAGCTTGTCTGGGGCTGTCCTTGGGAATTGGGAAGTCTGTCAATCGTTGGGAGTTGGGACGTTAAAGTTTTTGCTCTGGGCGAGCCAATGCAGTGGTCACGGATTTGTTATTCCATTTCACTTTAGTGTAGATTCCAATATGCGTTTTCAAATTTCTAACACTGACTCACTAATGCAAATTAGGCTCAGTTTGTCTGAGAGAATAACGGACCACAGCATGAACTCAGGGCGGTATTGCAATCCGCCCTTGCCGCCATTGCCCAAACCTTCTGGAGCAGGAGGTCGAAGGGACTTTGCCTCAAGCAAGGAGCAGCATCGTGACACTTGACCCAACAACTCCTTCACCAATACAATGCAACCCTTCGTGGCCGCTTCCTCAATGCGCTGCAGCAATGTATCGATGTGGGAACCACTACCAGTGGCGGGTTTGTGCTCAATGTCTACCGGTGCGGGTATCAGCGCTGTTGTCGATGCTTGGGGGGTGTCGGCGTTCTCCGCCAACGGCTTCGGCTTCCAATGGCAATTATTCTGGGACCCATGCCTAGGACCGCTGAAGCGATGATTGACTGTGTGTCCTCGTCTGTAAATGTATCCACATATGCGCATATGATATGTTTTTTGAAATTTATGTTTGGAGACATGTGAAAGTAAGTGATAGTATATGCATGGTGTGTGTGTATGTATGCGTGCGCATGTCGTATGCAGATGTAAATTGTGTATGTATTCGTATTTTTGTATGGGTATGATATGTATGCTGGTGTAAATATTTGTATTTGTGTTTAACTGCCTATGTATGTAAACGTATGTGTACATCCAAGGATCAACTAAAACGGAAACGTACTAGAAAAAGGCAACTTGTAAAATACTTAGATAGGATATATGCATGTTTATGCTTGTGTTATATTATGTAATAATGTCGAATTTATTTACTAACTAAGTTGATGCTGGCTTAAATGCACAAACGTCTAAACCCATGTGTGACCCGCAATCCTTCGTCAACCAGCCAACCAGTTGACTGGCACTTTCACATGTATGCTTTCAGTAAGAAAGATAAAACACGATAAAACAATTACCCTATGTGCATATACACAGTTTCCCCCAATTAATACCACACCCCAACCCAACAAAAGAAAAAATCAAAGGCAGTGAAAGATTGGCTTGTAGCTGTAAACCAAAGAACCGCAAGTGCATCTGACGGAGGTTCATAGAATCGGGGACAGGGAACATTGCAGCAAACTGCGACCAGGACAAAGTGTCGCAATTGTGTCCTTCTACAGAACACACCTGTGGCTGAGAAGTGGAAAGGATCCTGACATCTGCCGGGCATAGCATGGACAAATGCCGAAGTTTTTGTGCAGAACCCTGCTGTTTACTCGAACAGACTTTTGGCTTCAACATCCCTTTGAATACGCACCGTGGATTTCCATCCAGAACTTGGAGAACGAAGATCTTCTCCTGATTTCAGATTGGGAATGATGTTGACATTGTTATCCCGCATGGAAGCTTCATACCTAAAAGTTTTACCTAAAGCTAAATCATTTACTGCACAAAAACATTGCAAGAACAACAAGTTTTAGCCAAAAATGCTTTCAAAAGCCAAAGAACATACTTCTTCCCGCCAGAACATCTTTGCAAACACCAAACATAACCATCCGGCAAACGAATTTGTCGCCGACGCTCACCCTTCCGGCGAGCGCGGCGAGTTCGCTTGGGCTTGAAGGCTCTGAGACCCTTTTCCATTTTGGAAATGCTTGAGCCTTTGAGCGGTGTCAAGGCTTTCACTGCAAGCCCAACCCAGCTCACCCAAGGAGATACATTGCAGTCTTCCTACCAATGTGCATTTCCCAGGGCCAATCAAATCGACCAATCATTTAGATTTAGATCTCTTTGATTCTTTGATGATCTTAATGTGTGTGGTAAAGCTAAAATTCCCCAATACCATACACATGTAGCAAACCCAAGCCATTCTTCTAAAAATTGGGGCCAGGTTCTAACCATGTGCCACTTATCTGAAGCCCGGAAATGCTCCACACCGGTTGCAAACTGTTAGTGGACGTTTGATGAATTTTGGACACCCAAACAAATTTATAGAGCCCAAAACTGACCAAAGTAAGCCGTGGTTGCATTTTCACTTTGTTCTCGGGATAGTGAAAAATGCGAGATGGCAAGCCTAAAGTGTCCAAAACTTTTTGGACGGGAAAAACGTGCCTTTGAACGAAAGCACCCCTCGGACAGGGGAAGCAATTCCCATGTGAAAACAAAAAGTTATTAACACCCCGTACGGACTCCTATATGAGTATCCGGTGGCATCAAAGGTTGTTGCAACAAGGTTTGTGCTTGCGCTATGAGTCGTTGGAATGACAAAACAAATCTGCCAAAGGTGACATCTCGATCAGTAGGAAAACATTGTACCGGTTTAAAGTTGCGACCGTTGCCTCCAAAGTTTATAGGCAATGCTTTGCCTGTCAAAACCAAGAATGCAAAGGTGAGCTCATACCAGGTCGTTCCCAACCTTCGATCGTCTGCCGTAGGTTGGTGTTCCCATTGAATGGTAGACAACCAGGTAACTATTGCCCGTGTGATACCAGTACCCCAGAGTGTATGCAAAAAACCCGGATGATCTTCAGCAGGTGGGAGAAACACCCAAGGAGTGGCTGGAGTCCATTGCAAAAGTGCCTGTTTACGTTCCTGCCAAGTCTGTTTGGTTACCACTGCAGGTTGCTCCGGTGCGGATGCCTTAAGTTGAGCTCTACATGTCTGCAAGTCACAAAGATACAGAAACCATGCATGGAGTTGCAGGGCAATAGTGGTGGGGTCAAGAACAGGTGTCAAGGGGTTGACTCTTGATTGCTGCTGAAGAAACTGCTTAGCAGCAAAATCTGCTGCCTCGTTACCAACATGCCAAAAGGTAAGGTCATGGGGATTGGTCTCAGCTACGTGTGCCTTGATCTTCTGGAGCGTAAACTGACCATTGCGCAAAATGACCCAAAGCTGCCGAAGATGATCATAGTTCTTAAATCCGTGCGCAAAGGATGGTTGCGGGCATCTGAGGAGTTTTTGTGCAATCTGGATTACATAGGCACTGTCCGTGTGAACTACTAGTCGGCCTGGAAAAATCTCTTCAGCAAAGAAATCCAAAATAGCTAAAACCGCTTGAAGTTCGCCCCGATCAATGGTCTGCTTGCCCTGGGTTTCCCCCACTCCCAAAGTGACAAAGGTGGATGGAATGGTTTTGGTAGTGACAAAATACTGCAATGCATGTTCCTGTGCTTCGGAGGTGAAATCGGATAAATTAGTCACAACAGCAAATGCACTTCTGCGCAACAAGGGTTCATGTGGCTGAGAACACGAGGCATCGGTCCAAATATGAATTTCTTTGCCTGCCTGAAGATGCTCAAGAACGGACTGCATAGTGTCCATGTTCCATTCCGGGGGTGGTCGTCGTTGGAAGTACAAATCATAGAAGTCTTGCAGTGGATCCTGAAAGACTACCGGTAGTCGGGCTTGGTGGTGTTCATATTCTTGAAAGTAGGCAAACACAGAAGCATGTTGGTCACGAATGTGCTCTGTGGCAGGACATGCCAGTGTTCGGTGGTGATAGTCCTCTGGTTGGTGGCAGTAGATGCATGTTGTTTCTTCAACCTGTGCATGTTCCTTTTGTTCTGTTGTATAGTGAGTGCCTGCAATATCTTGGATGACGATAGCTCGTTGAGCGTCATCGAGTTTGCGCAGTACCCTCAAGGTGGCGGCTCTATCGATGGGTGGGAGTTGCGGCCACTGCTTTCGATACAAAACAGCTTGGGAAAGGTGTCGCATCCAAGCTTGGGTTAGCAAAGCTGCAATGTGGAAGTAACATGAGTCCATCAAATGCACTTCAATCATGGTATCTGTTTCAATGAATCCCTGTCGTTTCATTTGCCAACCAACCTTTTGAAGATTGATGGTGAGTGCACCGGCTGGACCCCAGACCTGTTTAGGATTGAGGTCATGTTTGCTAACCATGGAAAAGAACTTCTCTTTTTCGTGGGGAGCTTTGTTGTGCAAAACCTTTCTCGCAAGTTTGATGCCCTGCAGTATCGCGAAAAGTTCTGGGTCAATCAAGCGGGAAGAAGCCAACATACATGTCAGATGTGGATTCGCATGTGGTCTATCCGGAACCAAGGCTTGGGCAATGCTGGATCGCAAGTCCTTATACCAATGCTGTCCTACATAGTAGGTTTCGGTGGCGTGCAAGGCTTTGATACTAGCCGCAGTGTGTGCTATCTGTGATTTTACATCCAAGGATACATGAACGTGGCGCAGGCGTCGAAGTCTAGCAAGTGCATCTTTGTGTCTGTCTCGCTGCACTGCTCTTGAATGTGTTTTGGCATAGTGCATTTGTGCTCCTAGTTCTCGGGCCGTATTAAGGAGTTGAAAGGGAGTATTGGGCAAAAGTTCAGCCACAATATGTTTCCATCTGTGTCGTGTGTTGGTGGTGGTTCCCCAGGCCCATGATTTTCCCCAATCCACCGAAAGCCGCATGGCGGAAGTGAGGTGAGTAGTGGCATGAATAGCGGCCGCATGGTCTGCTTCTGGTCCACCCCTCCATCCCCAATTGTCGGCGTAGGCAAAGGGGAACACCCGATGCCTTGCCACTTGCGCTTGCCAAATGTAGCATACCGAGAGGCAACCCAATACCGAGAAGGTATCGCCCTCCGGACATCCCGTCGAAGGACAACCAGCATCGTGCAAGCCTCCATTGATATCCCAGTATCTATGTAACGAAGAAATGCTGTGGAACCACATGTTTGCAATGTCTGTGGGCAGACCCGCATGGATCATAGCTCGTCGAATTGGTTCATGGCCGAGGGTATTGAAACATTTTTGCAAATCAAGTGTGAGGCCTCCTTGAACACAAGAACGATCTGAAGTGGAATGGTGAAGTTCTAGTAGGTACTGAAACTCCCATAGGAAGGTGGCCAGGGATCTGCCTGGAACAAAACCTACCACTGTGGGCGGCAACGTGTGTGCCCATTGCGAAAGGACTTGGGATGTGATATGTTTGGTCCATGCTCGGTACAAGATGGCGAGAACTGTAATGGGACGGGTGGAAAACGGCATGACTGGATGTTCAACCTTGCCCAGAGGTAGAGTACGTGCTTCCATGAGTTCTTTGGGCCAACCGAGGCCTTTGTCTCGCCATACCAAAAAGATGTGAACCAAAGCCTGGATACATCTATACGGTAGGTCCCTAAGTTCTTGAACGGTCCATCCATCAACTCCCTTGGCTGTACCCGCATGCATACTTTTAAAGGACTGGATCCATTGATCAATATCCTCAAGGTGGACTGTTACCTGTGGCAAAGGTGGAGTGTCCTCGATGATGTCGAGAAACTCGCTCCAGTCAGTATCAGCTTGATCTCGCTGCCAGTATTGATTCCAATATGTAGTAAGGGAAGCTGCTACCTCTACCGGATCGGTGGTCAAATATGGTTGGGTCAAGGTGACCTGTGCGGGGAGAATGTTCTCTGCAACATCAAGCATGCAGTAAAGGGTCGGGGAATCAAAACCTTCTAGGGTTGCGGGAAAATCATCAATGAAGATTTCTGCGCCAATTGTCCACGTGTCTGTCCCTGTGCAAGTAAGCTCAATGAGTCCTGAATCTTGGTGAATCACTGTAGCCTGGTGGCTCTTCGAAACTTTGACACTGGACAGAATGGGATTGGGGGGTTCTTTCACTTTACGGTAAGCCAACTTGGCGCCTACTTTAGCATCCCGTTGAAAGACCAGTTTGGCATGTTGCGACCGTTGAATGTTATGTTGGGTCACCAAGGCGTCAGTGTGATGACGCAGGATCTGCACTAGGTCTTCCAAATAGGCAATGCTAGGCAACCTGCATGGAATGGGATTGAGTTCCGGCCAGTCTGCTACCCAAGTGGCAAAAGATCGACCAAAACCTCGTGCCCTCAGAACGGCCTTCCACTCCTGGTGCAGTGGTTCAAGGGGAGCATCTGGATGTTTTTTATATCTGAGCAGGAGACTCTGGATTCGTCTCATCTGTTTCACTTTGTGAAAGATGTGCATGGTTAAGACATCTGCTGCTGGGTTATACTGGCCATCACATGCTTTTTTAATAACTTGTGGTGGCTTTTGCTTCTTGAGTCGCCTTGCTGCGGCTCTCCCTCGGCAGTTTTTCGGCAAGGATGCAAAAGGATATTGGATGGAATCTTGTTGGTGCATCTTTTGGATTGTTTGATCCACAATGGATTCACAACCTCTGGACCATTGTTCTAGGATACCATGTGGATTGACAGTGGATCCCCCAGCATATTTCAACACATCGGTCATGGAAGGGGATTCATTGGCGATGGATTCCATGATGTGTTCATCGGGGGCAAAAATGATCCATGTGCCCGGCAAATCCCATTTATAGTTCACTATTGGCTTGGTGGGCAGCTCAAAAGAGACAAAAACTGGATCATGTTGCGCAAACCAACCTGATTTGTCAACTCGATGATCTCTAACCAATGGGGCGAGCTGCGGGGAAAAAAGAAACTGGTCATTGGTGGTGGCCTCGCGATTCGTGAAAGGCATTGCGGTGTGGAATAAATTGAAATGGATAGATTGGGAGGTGAGGAAACCCGCATCTATCAAAGTGCTCAGAGCAGGAGAAGAGTCTGGTGGCATGTTAAAGTCGCCTGCAATCACTGTGGGGAGATGGATTTGGTGAGTCCATCTAACTACTTGTTGGAAAATGCGCTCGTTGCGTGATCTGGCGGCCTGCAAAGATGAAGGATATCCATAGACCACAATCACATGGATCCAATGCACTCCTGTTTGCAGGAGAACACTATGCAACCTGGTGGGATCAAGATCTGCATCCATTGGAAGGGCTGTGGCTCTCGATGGACATTTGGCATGAATGGAAACTCCAGAGGCAGAGCCCCGAATGACTCCATCCTCTGCATGTGTGGCACCATGCGGTCTGACTGGTGGAGACCAGTGTGATTGAAAACCATGTTTGCGAAAACGAGTTGTCATGATCTTTTGAACTGCACAGGTAGCACTATTTTCTGAAAACAGCATCACATCTGTAGGGATAGTAGCAATCCATGATTGTTTGGAGTGCAACGAAGTTGGATTGGCTAACATCATGGTGAGTCGGGCCGTGTGAGGTGGGCCCGGATGGGAAGCTTCTCCTATTCTAATGCCTGCAAAGACATGCATGGACCTGAACTGACGTGGATGATGTCGATGTCGATGATTGGGATGGAAAATTGATTGGGTATACTCTATGCACACAGCATAGGTGCGTCTGGTGGCACTTCGGCAAAAACGAACATGAAAGGCGAAGAAAGAACTACCCTCAAATGCTTCTTGATAAAAAATTGGAACTGTGGATAAAATATTGCTACCCATTGCAATAACCACTAAGTCAGGCACTTGGGCATCTGTCACTGCGTGCTGCTCATTAAGCATAAAACCTAATGACTTAATGATTGAAGAAAGCAATGGTCTTGATGATCGTGTCTGCTGTGTCAACTGCTCTTGGTTGCCAGGGTAAGCCGCATCCTGGTCACCGTCTAAAGAAACATGTTGACTGGAACGAAGGAAGCAAATCAAAACTGCACCCATTGGAAAATGAGTATGCTGATGGCTGAGTCATGGTGTCATGTCTGACTCATCCCGTGTGGGCGTGTTACTCTTCATGTTCGTGCGCAAAAATAGCTGTTTCAGCTCCTCCATGGTGGTGTTTATCTTGTTATCTTGATGCGCAATGGCTCCTTTCAAAGTTGTCTGAAAGTCCTGGCTGATTTGTTGCAAGACTGCACTGGTGGTCTGATGTTGCTCTTGGACCGTTGCCTCAAAAGCTGTGATTCTGGCTTCATGTTTCTGGGCCTGTTGTTGGACTTCGGTCTGGATAGACTGAACCGCTTGTTCCAAAACCAGAATCTTTGGATCTTGCACTCGAACTCCTGTGGATTTGAGGCCCCTGACATATCCTGAGAGACCCGGCAAGTGCAGGATTTTCGGTTGGATGGATTCCCGAGTGCAATCATACCAGATCACTCGCCAACGATCATCTGGTTTGCCTGTTGTTGGATCCTTCGGCGTACAGAAAATTCTGTTAAAGCCGGAGTGCTTGAGAAACAGTGGCAACTGATCAGTGGATATTTCAACATGGAATTGGAGTGATGTACAGTCTGAAGGCTGAGCTGCATTGCGGCCTTTCTTGAATGTTCTTCCCCATGGTACTCCAACAAGATGATCCAACGATTCATGTTTGAGCATGTTCTTGATGACTCTGACCGGTGCCTGGCACAGGTCTTTCCATTGATCCGGCGCAAAATCATCACTCCAAGCAGTAATGGCACAAACCGTGGTGGCTTTAGTTGCCACTGACTTGCTGGTCTCTGCTGGCAGTTGAATGAGTTTTTCACCCAGCTGGTGCAAGAACCCACGCAACAAAACTGATTGTCCCTGTGCATTGGTTGCAGGGACCGTGATTTTGGTCATCTTGGTTGTGACCTGTTCCGGCATGTCACCAATGATCACCATCGCAAGTTCATCTGGAAGAATGGGACCACTGTGATACCATCTTTCCGCATCATCTGCTGAAATGAGAGATACGCCCACCTGAAAAGGAGAGAACTCTTCAAGCATGGGTGCTTGATCTCCATTGGCCAAACGAAAGTAGCCAGCTGCAAGTTTGTACTGTTTCACATCAATGCGCTGTGTCGGTTTCTTGTGATCATGCTTGGCCATCTTGTTTTTAGGCGCATGCTTGGGATTGGGCAAATGAATGTTGCACAGGTCACAAAGTTCAAGAAACTTTTTCTGCTTATTGGATTCTGCAAAAACCAAATGGAGAACCCGATGGGTGCCAACCTGACTCATCATCGATTGGACTTGCGCGGCAACTGAGTTCGGAGAAAAACCCGCCTCAAGGAACAAACTCGAAAGGCCATCTTTGATGTGCTGATGCATTTCATGTTTCGTGGACACTGCACCTCCTATGAGCGGATGAATGATGTGCAAAGTGACGATGTCTCGTGGAAAGCTTGAGGCTTGCAGTTGTTGAAAGATCTCTTCAATGTGAGTCCCTTCATGTCGCCTCTTACCGATGGAGATGATCGACGGACTATGCCCATACCATTCCAAAATGATTGCATGAGTGAGAAGCTTCACCACCTCTCCCATGTCAGTGTGCTGTGCCAGGTGCACTGTCGGGAATCTGCGTCCTTGATGCTTGAAATCGGTTTTGTATGCTCCTCTACAATCATCAAGTGCCAACACTGCAGTAGCAATCAAACGATCCTGAATGGCTTCTTTGAAAAGAAGCTGCGGTGTAGTGGCGTGTGGCAATGCTGGGAATGAAACTCGAACCTGGGTGTCCGACCTAACCTGCACTTCAAATGTTCTGCCATGAAATCGCAACCATTCATTGGTCAATGCCATGAACCAAAAAGTCAGGGCATGTTCAATTGCTTCTGGGGAGCCTCTAAAGTCCAAAAGAAGGGAGTCTGTGCCGGTTGGGAAGCATGATTCAACTGTAACATGAGGAAGGTACAGCAAAAAACGTTGAATCTCTTGGACCCACAGAAGGGAGGTCGGTTGATGAAGCAACACTGACTTGTTGAAAACGAAGTCATCAGGAATGATCCCTTTGGCATCTTGCGCTGTTTGCAAGAATGTGAACTCTTGTTTCAGCTGCCCAAACGGTTTGTTGGCTGACATGACCACAAAAAGTTCACCCCCTCTTGTGAGAATGACGGGTGTGGGTGCAATCATGGGACAACTCATGAGTTCCTCTACATCATCAACGGGTCGGAGGACAGCAGGTTGCAAAGGGTCTGAAGGACTGAGGCTTCGTTGGTTCTGATCAAGAATGCTCATTTCAATCGGCCAAAGTGCGAGCAAATCGGTCCAGGTGACATCTGCATGCACCAGGAACTGGGTTTCTTTGCCATGCATGATCAATACAATTGGTGTCCATCGAACAGCCTGTGCAGGTGCTGACTGTGTTGGCTCTTCGACTTCCATGGGACATGTGGGTGTGATTGAAACAGGAATGGTGGAAGGAACCTCAATCGATGAGCTGGGCACGTGATTGCAAAAACCCTTGTCTGGATCCAAGTAGGCATTGATGGAACATCTGGTGATGTCCAGGTTGTCTCCGAGACACTTGTGGACCATTGTGTTGCGTGCCATCATTTGTTGACATTCCATCTGATATCCTACATACCATGCATGATCATCTTCAACCAACGTGGATGCCGATGCTCGGATGCGATCGTTGTGCATGTGATCAGTGAGACGGTGCAGGTCAATCGGTGGGGCAAGAGGAAATGCATACCTTGCCCAATTGGCCAATGCCAATGTCGCATGAAACACGGAGATCTCATTTCCAATGCTCTGCCAGGATGCTGTTGATGGTTTCGGGAAACATGAGGTGTGCAGTTGTCCATGCAGCAAGCTCAGTTCGAAAGGCTTGAACCATCTGATGGTATTGCTTTCAGTGCAGAAACACCCCAATAGACCCTTATGACGAAGATGATGATCATCTATCTCATGTTGATGGCCATAGGACGCCAAAAATGTGGGAAGGGTGTGATCCATGGACGGCACTCGAAATGTTTGAATGGAATTGGCATCAGCCTGTGGTGGTAGATACTCCAATGCCCAGTACTTCTTCAAGACTTCCGCTGAAGGAGTCCAATCAATGAGTTGTTCATCAGAAGACGGAAACAATGCATCCCAAGTTGCACAAATTTGTTTAGGAAAATGCCCCCAACCCAGTGGTTGCAAGGTCTGCGGTGTTTCCTCAACTCGAACCAGCAATTGGAGAAGTCGTTCACGATGAACTGGAGCTACTCGTGAGATATCCAACATCCATTCATGTACCAGCCGATAACCACACCATGTCATGACATCAATGATGTGATGATAATCTGGGTGAAGCTTCATGCCTTTCACATTTTCCAAAAGCATGTGACGTGGTCTACAAATCTTGGCCAGTGCCAACGCCTGCAAAAGTGCTAGCCCATCATCATCCGACAGCCCTTGTGTCTTGCCTGTGAAGCTCCAACTGATGCAAGGCGAGCTGATGGTCCACAATTGGGGGTTGATGATGGCTAACGGTTGGAGCCATCCTGGAGAGTTGATGTCATCAACGATCATGGTGTCTCTGTCATTGTCAATGAAGAATGTGTCAGGTACTTTACCCGGGGGCAAAATACACATGTTGAATGTCACTGCTTGCTGAATGGCTCTCTGCACATCTCGTTCAATGGAAATCACACGATGCTCTGGAATGTGAAGCGGGGCCATGTATTTGATGGAAGAATGCCAACCCCCCATACCACCTGCGAAAAGATCAAAAGCACAGTTCCTAGTCGAAGGCGTGTAGTACCATGGAAACATGCAACTCTTCTCCGTGTGTGATGCAAACAAAGCATGTGGTGGACAGTTGCCTTGTCCAGGGCCCAGTTTGTACTTATACAGGAGAACATAGTTGGCTGCAAGTGCATGTGGCTTCAAGATTGGTTCACATTCAAATCTCACTGTGTACTTCGTGGCAGTGGGTGGATCCCATTGCCAATGCTGTCTCCCCAAGTGCCATAGGTTCGGAAGGGGAGCTGTCATCAATGTACCCCCGCAATGACCATCTGTTTCCTTTGGATTGGCAACCAGTAGAGAAGGCGTTTCTTTCTCGAAGCAGCACGGTGGACCATGGATCTCAAAATCCCTCAAGAAGCCACAGGCCATGGGGAAATGCGGTGATATTGGCATGACCCAATCAGCCACGCAGTGTTTCCAGCCAACACCACAGGGAGGTTTGGGCCCAGAAGGCTACGGTTAATACTGGTTGATAATGGTAAACTGTAAGGTTTCATATGGAAGGTCCATGAATGATGGATTTATACTGGTTGATAATGGTCAATAATAGATGATATTCAACAATTATGGTTGAACAGCTACTAGTCATAGGGTTGTCCATGGCCCTGGTGCCTACGTACACTTCAATAGTAATCATTATCAATAGGGAAGCCAACCAGCTATGGGGGTACTGTACATCATTTATGAAAATTTCTGGACAAACCCATGTGGAACTACTATTGTTCTAACCTTTTCCGGGCCCACACTTTTTCTAATTAGCTTTAGTGAGGACCAGGGTCTGGGGATGAAGAGGGGGTTGATTCATTGGAGGGGGGTTATTAATCCTATCTTTGCATTAATGAATCAGCGTTGTCCATTTTTCGTAAACCATGATCCACGCTTTGTTCATTAGCCGTCACCAATCATGACAAACAACCAGAAGTCGCCACTAAACAAAGTCATGGATTTGTCCATCCTATCTTCAGTCAGCACCTTCAGCTGAATGGCCCAGGGAGGATGTGGCAAGTATGGCCGATCCCAGCGGAAGGACCCGGAAGGGAGTGGGTTCTGCTAGGAGAACCATCGTCGTCGTGCTTGGATAGAGCCAACCATGGCAGGCACAGCAACGGTTGAAACCTGGAAGCACTGGAATTGGGATGATTTCTCGTTTACATCCAACAAGGGCATGTTGGTACTCCAGAATCATCCACCATGATGTAATTAGATATTCTCATTCATAGTGGTTCACGGGAGATGCAACAATGGTGGTGTATACTGGAATGTGGGAGGGTCATGTCCACCTGCACTTCATGACTCAGTTTGGAGGATGTTGTGGTTTCTTTACGTGCGCGCCGTTAGGTTTCTGACAAATCCATCTGAGATGTATCCTAGGTGAGGTGGTTTATAGCCACTGCGAAGGTCACAATGTAGGCAGATGAGTATTAATTAGCCATGATGTGGTTTTGGTGCCTCAGGTAATTGCAACACTTGAATTCTTATCTGCGTATTGTCCGAAGGTGTACGCACCTCAATCAAATCTGAATTGAAGGCGTTTGTGATGATTGTTGGGCTAGGATCTTTCCGTCAATAACTGCATGAAGTGTAGCGACTCAGCCCTGACAGACCCAAGCCCATCAACCGTGTGAGCAGACCATTGGCCGGGCTGGATCTGGCTCGACCTTCTTTCTTGACCTCCGCAAAATTTTGGTAGTTTCCTACTGCTGCTTCTAATCATCCTCATACAGTACTGTGCCCAAAGGCATGAACAGTCCCACATGAAACCCAATTGTAATCCGATGATCCTCGTTGATTGTTATCATGGGCTGTACTGCAGCAGTATCATCCCTTCGAGGGTTGCGAAGGGTTCTCATTGTTTGTTCATTGATTCTCACGGGGTTGGGGTTTATGATCACATAACCCCTCGTATGAACAAATTCCAGAACCAGAAGCTGCTTGAACCTGAGAACCTGCATGATCCTAGAGGTTTGTATCCCTTGAGATCCCTGGAATGAACAGGAGCCCATTATGGTCACGATGGATTACCCAGGACCTCGCATAGCTGGGTGGACGACCTCCAAAGTGAAGAGGTTGGACAGCTGCGCTGCCAAAGAATGGTGATGTGATTTGGAATCTGCAGCGACAACCAATGAACCAGCCTACCTACAAGAAAACCAAGCAAGCAACTAAGCAAGTAACTAAGCAAGCAACCCCTCAACCAAAAATGATGGTCAACAGTCAACGGTCAATAATGCTTCCGTGGCTTATGATGGTGCTGGCCCAGTGCTAGCTGGTTAGTTGTAAGAAGAACAAACAACAATCAATTTGATGTCTTGTTCCAGCCTGGCGGTACCCATCAGGACTGAACCATAACGGGGATTCTTCGGCTACAGCAATCAGGGACCCGTTCAGACTGCCAGAGGAAAATCCAGAAAATATGATATATATATATGATGGTCCTTGGCCGAAAACATTGTTTCTCAAAATAGGGGACCCCCAAACAATGTTTGGTGTTTTACTCTAAACGGTTTCTAGTGGATGATTTGGGGGGTCCCCATTTTAAGAAACACGCACCGCATATCATATAAAGGCATTGTCACTTGCAATGAGGCACCTGTGACAGCCATGATGGGTGATTTCTACGGTGTAGCACAATCATTTGCAGTTACCCTCTTCGTATGCCGTTGCAACATGCTCTCGACATGGCTTTGGGCGAACTTATGAAACATCATCAACCATCATCAACCACTATTTGCTCGCTAGCTCATGATTGATCAGCTTGTGAATCATTATCAACCGTCAACAACCCTTCTCTAACACCGTGGACCAGCATCAGGAAGCATCCAATGGGTGATCCATCAGCCCCATTGGGATGTTCACAGCAACAGCACGCATCCAAGAGCCATCAATTTTCACAGGACGCGCTGATCAACGACATGGGAACGGCAGCAGAAATAGCGGAGGAGAGCAACAAAGAGCAACAATATTGTGATGATGGTGATTGTTGATTGAGCTTGTTATCCCGGCACTACTAGGGTTCTTGTTGTTAGACCACATTGCAATGATTATTGCCCTGCATCATTGCCTCATGGTACCCCGTTGTTTGGGAGGATGACCAGCCAGAAGACATGATCAACAAGCCCAACATCTTAAGGATTTGGGCACCATAGATTATAGATGGTGGTACTCCCCAACCAGCAAAGGTGTTGTTGCATTTGTTTGTTTCTAAGAGAAAAACACAGCCGTCGGTTGTGGGAAAGCTTTTACAGACAGACCCTGATACATACTTCATATGATACATATATATATATACATATATATATACATATAACTTATAATACACATATACAAATACGTGTGTATAATATACTTTTGCATTCGCATTGTTTTTACATAATTATTCTAATTTGGACCTCGTTTGTGTATCTCATACAAATCCTTTTGTAGTTTCGATCTTTCAACATCCAGTGGTATCTACTCCATGCTGCTTGGAGATCTCACCAGGTGAAGTCGCAACTGAGGAAGGAGGTGGGACTGCAGTTGGATGGGCACCAGGGGCAAGGGGGAATTGTAACCCAGGAGCGGCTACCTGTCAGGCAGGTATTGACCATCATGAAATGATTGGCTGTACATCATGGCCACTCAATGGTTTAACCTGGGAAGGCCCCTTCATGGCCATGTATTGATACATCGTCAGTATTTGTCACTGTGTAAGTTGCCTCTCATGAAGAAGCATTGCTAGTGAACCCAACAACAACAGTCGTTGGTGAAAATCCAACATTTACTGCAAGTAATTTCAGCTGTACCACTAGCCACTAGCCACTAGCAACGTCACGTTACCATTCATGCATGCTTGCTATGTGACCTACATCCCATCATCTACCACCATTATCATTGATATTGGTCTCGCACGATGTGAAACATGACTTCATTCGGAATACACTTGTCAGCGTACTTTCTATTTACAACCCTTATCATCATCAATTTTTCCCCGTGATAACTAGCCACGGCTTTCCTACAGATGAGAATCAACCCTAATCAAACGGCACTAACCATGATTAACAATGATACGTTTGGATGACAATATCTCTATAATTATGCAAATATCGTCCAAAGCAATCATGCTCGCGAACCATCACGAACCATCATTAAACTCATCATCATTAGCCCCAAAACAATTGAAGCATCACTAAGCCCATCATTAACCATCATCATTGCACCATCATCAAGCCCATTAGGTTCTTTCTCAAAATATGGGTACCCCTAAATCATCTAATCTAAACCATTCGTAGTAATAAACCATCCATTTTGGGGGTTCCATATTTGGTGGTTTCTCAAAATAGGGGTACCCCTGAATCATCCATTATTAGTCATTTATAGTAATAAACCAACCATTTTTGGGGGGTCCATATTTGGTGGTTTCTCAAAATAGGGGTACCCCTGAATCATCCATTATTAGTCATTTATAGTAATAAACCAACCATTTTTGGGGGTTCCATATTTGGTGGTTTCTCAAAATAGGGGTACCCCTGAATCATCCATTATTAGTCATTTATAGTAAAAAAACAACAATCGTGATGGATCAGATAGATAATGTAGATAAAGTAGATGAGATAGAGCAGATAGACAAGATAGATCAGATAGACAAGAGAGAGAAGATAGACAAGATAGATCAGATAGACAAGGTACATTAGATGGATAAGAAGGATGTGATGGATCAGATATACAGGAAAGAAAAGAAAGATAGGGTAGATCAGATGGATCAGATAGATAAAGTAGATTAGGTAGATGGGATAGAGCAGATAAACAAGATAGATCAGATAGACAAGAAACAGAAGATAGAAAAGCTAGATCAGATAGACAAGATACATTAGATGGATAAGAAGGATGGGATGGATCAGAGATACAGGATAGAAAAGAAAGATAGGGTAGATCAGATGGATCAGATAGATAAAGTAGATTAGGTAGATGAGAGAGAGCAGAAAGACAAGATAGATCAGATAGCCAAGAAAGAGAAGATAGACAAGATAGATCAGACAGACAAGATAGACAAGATACATGAGATGGATAAGAGAGATACAATAGAGAAGATAGACAGGATAGATGAGATGGATAAGAAAGAAAGGATAGATCAGACAGGTTGGAAAGATGAGAGATAATGTAGGTTTTGATAGATAAAGTAGAGAATGTCCACAAGGTAGATCAGATAGACAAGAAAGATGAGATGGAAAAGGGAAATTAGATAGATAAGGTAGATAGGATAGATAAGATAGATAAGATAGAGAAGATACATGAGATGTAAAATCTAAATAAGAGAGCTGGGGTAGATAAGATAGAGAAGGTAGACAAGATAGATCAGATAGACAATATATATATATATAAATATATTGATAGATGAGACAGATAGGATAGAAAAGAGAAATGAGGTAGGTCAGATAAATCAGATAGACAAGAAAGAGAAGATAGACAAGATAGACCAGATAGACAAGATACATGAGATGGATAAGAAGGATGTGATGGATCAGATTTATAGGATAGAAAAGAAAGATAGGGTAGATCAGATGGATCAGATAGATAAAGTAGATTAGGTAGATGGGATAGAGCAGATAAACAAGATAGATCAGATAGACAAGAAACAGAAGATAGAAAAGCTAGATCAGATAGACAAGATACATTAGGTGGATAAGAAGGATGTGATGGATCAGAGATACAGGATAGAAAAGAAAGATAGGGTAGATCAGATGGATCAGATAGATAAAGTAGATTAGGTAGATGAGAGAGAGCAGAAAGACAAGATAGATCAGATAGCCAAGAAAGAGAAGATAGACAAGATAGATCAGACAGACAAGATAGACAAGATACATGAGATGGATAAGAGAGATACAATAGAGAAGATAGACAGGATAGATGAGATGGATAAGAAAGAAAGGATAGATCAGACAGGTTGGAAAGATGAGAGATAATGTAGGTTTTGATAGATAAAGTAGAGAATGTCCACAAGGTAGATCAGATAGACAAGAAAGATGAGATGGAAAAGGGAAATTAGATAGATAAGGTAGATAGGATAGATAAGATAGATAAGATAGAGAAGATACATGAGATGTAAAATCTAAATAAGAGAGCTGGGGTAGATAAGATAGAGAAGGTAGACAAGATAGATCAGATAGACAATATATATATATATAAATATATTGATAGATGAGACAGATAGGATAGAAAAGAGAAATGAGGTAGGTCAGATAAATCAGATAGACAAGAAAGAGAAGATAGACAAGATAGACCAGATAGACAAGATACATGAGATGGATAAGAAAGATGTGATGGATAAGAAAGATAGGATAGAAAAGATAGATAGGGTAGATCAGATGGACCAGATAGATATGGTAGATTATGTAGATAAGATAGCAAAGAAAGATGAGAGATAAGGTAAATCAGATAGTGTAGATAAGATAAATAGACTAGATAAGATAGATCAGATAGATTGGATAGAAAAGAGAGTAAAGGTAGATTAGATTGACAAGATAGATGAGACTCCTGCTTTGGGGTTGTGGTGTTATAGGGCACCTGCAGACATGCATTTTTCTTCACATGCCTGCAACACTGAGGTTCGCCAGTGGGCCTGGCTTCTGAACAACTTGGGCTTGGTGTCAGGGCAGTTCGAGAGACTGTTGAAAAATGGAGGCAGCAGACCCCCACCCCTGCAAGGAGGCGGTCCACAACAAGGCCCACCACCCCCAAGACCCCTACAAGAAAAGTGGCCCAGGAGGAGCAGGAGGCCCCCCCCCAGCCACCTCAGGAGGAGGCCCCGCAGCGACCTGAAGAGCCAAGTGCAGAACAAGCCCCCCCTGCTCACCAGGTTGACACACATGAGCCTGAACATGAAGAAGAAGCCAGGATCAAGGCCCAGGTGGCCTTTGTGCAGAGGGCTGCTGGGAAATCCAAGAAGGAGCATTGGGTTTTCCAATACCTTCTTCCTTTCAGCAACAAAAAGAAAGGGAATTACAGCTCCTGGTACCCTTCAAAAGTTTTGGCTGCAAAGGCCATCTGGCAGTGGGCCAGGGAGGCTTGGCAGCAAAGAGTAGTGTGCGCAGGAGTGCAATATAGCCAGCAGAAGTGCACACCAGAGAGACCAGACAAGGACAAGAAGCACACATCACTTTGCATGTGAGGAAGCTTCGCCTCAGCTATTACAAGTGGTTGTTCAAGCAGCTGACCCCACAGAAGCTGCAGGCTATTGCTGAGGATGAGGGAGGTTCTGTGCTTGCAGACTTGGTGGAAGATGATGAGCTCTTTGGTTCCCTCACTGCCTTTGCCAAGGGGCTGTCTGAGGACAGCCTACTAGACATCTTGTCTCTTGTCCTGAAGTGCGAAGATGACCTCTGGGAAGGGCATGTGGTCTATGGAGGGCCCAACACAATACAAGCCTTGGAGGAGGAGTTGGGCATGCAGGCAATCCCTATCTTGACACTGGAAAACTTTTCAAAGGAGCTCCCAGAAGAAGATGTGGCAGTGCTGGTGTATCGCAAAGACCACTATATCCCAGCTTGGGCCGCAAGCTTGGGAAAAGGGCGATGGTGTAGGCCCTGGATCCCTGAGGAAGCCTACAAACACTTCAGTCAAGCAGTAGAAGAAGCCACAGAGGCGAAAGGGTGGCATTGTGACCCCACTACCAGGGCCTCAGGAGACTGCCTTTTCCATGGCCTCTTGGTGTTGCAGGACAGCCTCTCCAAAACCATGTGCACAAAAGAAGATGAAGTCATTATTTTGAGAAACCACCATATTTTAAGAAACCACCAATTCAACCCAGCTAACCATCATTGAACCATCACTAAGCCCATTCAGCCCGTATCATTCATCCGTTGGCGCACGACGATGTGGCGCGGTCGGTGCGCTTGCTCCAGGCTGGAAGTCGCCTGGATGCTGCGTTGGGGCCGCCCGTGCGACGCTTCAGGCGACGGCAGCGATGTGGAGCCCGGAGCTGCCCGTGGCTTTGCAGCTGGGTCAACAGGCACCAGTTATCATCCAAGAGTAGGCCTTAAGTGATAACTTAGATTCATTTAGTAAGTTTAATAGGAATCATTTAGTAGTAATCATTTAGTAGTAATCATTTAGTAGTAATCATTTAGTAGTAATCATTTTGTAGTAATCATTTAGGAATTAGTCATCATCCAAGAGGAATCATTTTCATAAACCAACCATGGCCCTTGACACGTCAAACACTTGGAACAGGAGCTTCATGGAGCTTCTATTGTTGGTGATGACATCCACTGGTGCTCATTAGCAAGCTATAGTCAACTAGAGCCAACAGCAATGATGGCACCCAGGGTCATAACATTGCTGGTGACAAGTTGTGTGTTGCGATTGTATCATCGATGTTGATGTTGTTTTTTTCTTTCCTACTTTCCTGCTTACCATGTATTATTGCCTTGTGGCAGTTCGCTACATTTGGTAGTCTCATTGGTCGGTGCCCGTTTGCGGTTCTTGCTGGTTTGACTGTTGTATATATAGTTCTGTGTTTTTGATCATTCATCTTGGTTGCCACTCCTAGTCATGTATTGCTTGTGCGACTAGTGCTATATCTGTAGCCAATTTCGGTTTCTTGATGTAAAGTGATTTGTTTATTTGGTTACATATTCTTGTTGAAACCATTTTAAAGATGTTTGTATGATATGCTTACACATCCGCTGATGCACTTGTTCTGCTACCACCAACATACCCAATCTGTTTGGTTAGATTGTTTCTACTGGTTATTATTGCAACTGCTGTTGATTCTAGTTCTAGCATTGTTTCTGAATTGGATTACTGTATAGCTACAACGATTCCGGCTTAGGCTAAACCATATTCTTGATTCGATTTGGTGACACATTCTCTCAGTCGTTTCTGTATTTGACTCTCGAACTAGAACTATACTCTCTCATAGTATTTTTTGATACACCGTTTCATGCCTTGAGTAGCTAGTATAGGTTGTACCAGTGATGAGATATAACCTGTAGGATATCTAAGTAGAGGTAAATCAGAACATGATTACTTAGCAGCCTTTGCAGATAACCATGCCGATCTTTACTAGACAAACTACCAGTAACTAGTAAGCTATAATCAAGCTCTTGGTCAGTAAAGTCAAGATCACCATTGGTTATTGAACATAAACATGTCAGCCATTGTCAATCTGAATAGTTACGTCTATAAACCATGACAAAATATTTGAAAACACAGAAGAAAAAACAACTTTCTACAGTAGCCTTTCCACTTAACGTTTGCACTTGTTCTCTTTCCACTTTTCATCCCTTGTTTTTTCATCTTTGGGCGCACCAGGCGCCGTGCGACAGCAACTTGAGCGCAAAAGGGAGTGCCCTGCGCCAGGGTTCGGAAACCGGGGTGCACCGTGTCATCGTTGGGCAGGTGTCATAATGGCGCTATCATGCCCAGGTGTGGGGTAACGGGGTGGTTGGGGTTACGCCTTTACCAATCTGGTGTTCTGAGGTTTTCCCGAGTTGGTACCCCCAAACCACACATCTCGAAATGATCCTCTTGAAAGCATGTTTTTGGGTGCTGCTGATTTATGGATAGATCAACATCAAAATGTACAGTATGCCAATTTACATGGATTGGAAATATTATGGAAATGATTGGAAATACTATGCCAATATACTATCATAATGTCATTTATGGATTTGAAATGATTGGAACACCATTATCGATCTATATTTTTTCTGCGCAGTCACCGATTTCATCGACATGGGCATACAACGCACCCGTGCATTTACATATATACCGTATACCTATATACATATATATATATATATACGCGCAGACGCCGTGGTTTGCCCAGAGGGCAAACCGCGGCTGTAGCAGTGAATCAACCAACAAATGTTTGTTGTGAGAAACACTGGCTATACGCAGTGATTTATGGTTTAGGGTTTTAGGGTTTGGGTGTTAGGGCTTAGGGGTTTAGGGTTTTAGGGTTTAGGGTTTACGGTTAGGGCTTTGGCGTTTTAGGGTTTAGGGTTTAGGGCTTCTTGATTCTCAGAGTTGAAAAACAACGGTCCTGCGCAGGGTTTTGAGCAGTTGACAAGACTAAGTTCTGGGCAGGTCTTGTGCATCCGGGCAAACCATGGAGTCTTGCCGTATATATATATATATATATACATATTTATATTTATTTATATATATATATCTGTAAATAAATAACTATATATATATATATTTACTCCTTTACATGCTCAGATAGTTAGATTGTATAGATACACATGCAACAATTATGGGGCCAGTTTTATCCCTCGCGAAACCATCATAGACAGAAGTATAGGACTAGAAAAAGGGATGTGCAGGTGACCGTGACTAGCAAGACCCTCCTCATGCTCTATTTACTTCATTGTTTGAAAATACTCACCGTACCGTTGCTTGGAAAAATTCACAAGCCTCATGTCTTGATTTTTGTTTGAAAGTGACTGGCAATTTTTGCCAAACGGACCATCATTTACAACACATTTCACCCAAACATGTGGCCATTTAGAAAACCAGCAAATTTTGGATTACTATGTTGCACGTTGCTAATCAAATTGAAATGCACCTACAAAATCGCGTGCCACTGTACCCAATGCCGATTGGATGGAAGGATGGCGGAGAGTTAGACTTTTGTAAAACAGGATCGTCATGTTGCCGCTACGAACAACCAGCGGCACATATCTTTTGTTAATTGATTAATCATTGTCATCCCCCAGCCTGAATCATTCCATAATATGTTTATTCACCACCATGAATCGTTAGATATTATCACCCCAAATTGAATCATATTAAAGATCATCTCTGAACATGAAGAATCATTAAAGATCATCATCCTCCAAGATGAATCATTATCATCCACCAACACGTGGACTGTTCATCATATCGAGCCGTTGATCTTCGAACGTCGCCATTTCTCTCAGCATGGCAGAGCTGATTCGCCCATCCTCTGAGAGGTGGTGTTCGTCAGGTGCGGCCTCTCGGGTGGAGAAGCGCGTGCCCACTGGGAGTCGTTGCCCATGCGTAAACGCCCATTGGTGGGGGATGGCTTGGGCACCTTTTCAGAGGCGGGAATTATCCATGAACTCTTGATACCTCAAATATGTTCACGCGGGCTTTGCAACGCAAATCATGTGTATACCAACTGGATAGATCCTACACTCTTGGAAACTCACCTGGAAGTGCCAGGCCAACCTGCAACAATTTATGGATGTTTTACTCATTGAGACGCACTGGTAATTCCAACTGTATATCCATGCGTATCCCCCATGGATTGAGCTGGAAGTCGCCGGGATTTTCAGGGGCTTATCGTTTCAGGGTATGATGAAGAGGGACATCATTTATGAACAACCCGAGATTGATGATGCGGTGATGTGGGGTTATTATTCAATAGTGGTACCTACTTACTATTCATGGACAAACCCATGTAGAGTACTAAGAAAAATCAGCGAAGCAATAGGGAGATGCTGAGATGATGGGCACGGAATTGTCGATGCAGCAGTCCCAACCACGAACCGCCTACGACCAGGGTTCAACAATCCAGGGGGTCAAACTGCGGTACCTCATCTGATAACCTGCAACCAACAAGGTGAAGGGATCGGCTGCCAGTTCATCGCTGGTCTAACAGCTGGTTTCTGGATGTTTCTATTGTGATTATAATCCATGGTGGTTGGTGAGGTGCTGCGTATATTCGTTGCCTCACTGACGGCAGAAAGACGCAAAGTCCGCAAATCCATGGTTGAAAAATCAGTGCTTGCTAAGCCTTGATTGACCAGCAGCTTCTCGCAGGGTAAACATTACGACGGAAGATGCCTACCAGAATAAACCATCCTGATTTGATTGAACGGCAAGCACCAGTTATCCACAATAATCTTGGTGTGGCTTGTCAATATTTATCACTGTATGGATCTCATTGGATCTCTAATTACAGCTACAGATGAATCTGCAATCCCTCAACATTCCTTTTTTCACAAGCCATCATGATCATGGTTGATAGTGGCTAGCAGCCAGTCAGTAAGCTCGTTGGTCGTTGCCGTCAGCCATCACCTTTTTGTTGGCAGTTGGTCGATTTGTTGTTGTTGCTGTTGTATGCGTCTTGCTTGGTTGCTTTGGGTTGTTGCTTTTGCTTGCGTCTTGTTTGTTTCTTGTTTGCTGTGTGTTTGTTTGTTCGTTTGTTCGCTTGTTCATTTGCATTGTTTGTTTGTTTGTTTGTTCGTTCGTTTGTTCGTTCGTTTGTTCGTTTGTTTGTTTGTTTGTTTGTTCCTGAGTTAGTTGATGGGTTCGTTGGTTCGTTGGTTGCTGACAGTTGGTCGGCTGGTTGATGCTGCTTGTTGAACGCGTCGTTCCACGCATCCATTTCTGGGGCACTGACGCCTGCAGGCTCCTAGAAGTGCTGTTGCATGTCCTATTCCCCTGCGACAGGCACTCGCAACAGCAGGGTGGATGCTAACCATGATCACGGCAACATAAACAGCAACATACATACGGGATGATTACTGACATGCATAGACACAGTTCTTTATTTGGGACTTGTGTACATGTTTGTTTCCATACTATATATAAATATTTATATATATGGATATGTATATTAGTTGGTTGGTGGTGTTAATCATTTTTACTTTTCCTAGTAATTATTAACAAACGATTGGTTGGCAGGCATATTTTTAATAGGGGTGGCTCAACCACCAACCCCCATATCTATATAATTATATTGTACATATGGGTGTTTCTCAAAATGGTTACCCCTAAATTATCCTTTGTAAATCGTTCATAGCAACAAACCATAGCTTTGGGGTTCCACAGCTTTGGGGTTCCCTACGACTGGAGAAACCACCATGGTTTTTATGGTTATGAGGGGTGAATCAATGGTTGTAATAGTGGTTGATGATGGTTATAACTCATGGTTATAATGATGGTTCTTAGTGGTTAATCAGTGGTTGTAATAATGGCTTTATTCATACTTATGATAATGGTTCTGAGTGATTAATTAATCATGCTAATTAATGATGATCAACCAATGCTTGCCATCACCAGCAAATGAAATCCATTGCCCAAATCAGGCTGCTTGAATCGTCATGGCTATACAGTTGCAATCCGTGTCGTCATTTCCCTCGTCGTCGCTTGTTTCTTCGCTTAGTTGCCACGGAATGCTCGCGAAAAATGGAAGATCCAAGTCAGTAGACTCTACTACACTACCTGTAACTACCTCATTTCTACCCTACTTGGCTAGTGCTATCACTCCAAATATGGTTGGTTCATTATCATTGTTGATCTACCATCAAACTCCATCAGCCACCATTACTCATCATCACCCCTTTCATGAAACCTCCATTGACCATAGCACTATGCATCGTTGATCATTAGTCATAGCATTAAGCATCATTATAATCACCAAGCATAGCACTAACCATCATCAATCATTAGTCATGGCACCAACCATCATTACAATCTTGCTTGCTTTGGCCAACCACCTGTCAGCATGTCCACGTCAGCACGCTTGGAGCCAGGCATCGAAGAAATTGCTCCCCAAATGTCACGGGGCTCAGTGATTTGAAAGGGACCTGTGGTGTTCAGCCCTGTGAAATGGCTGAGAGATCCAGGATTCAAATGTGAAATCCCTGGAATTTTGATATGAAATCCTGGATTCAAAATCCATTTTGATGTGGAATTTTGATGTGAAGCCCCTGTGAAATCCCTTTTTGAAATCCCTAAATCCATGTTTTTTTTGAAAGGGCAGTGATTCAAAAAGGCCACGGGATGCTCCAGGAATTACTGGATTCGGAACTCCGAATGCTACAAAATACAGCACCACTGAATCATAAGGCGCCAGTTGCTATCATCCATTCTTATTTTTCTGTTTTGTCAAGTTACTAATTGCTATTATCCCGCTTATCATTGGTTCTTAGTATCATCAATATCATCAAGCTACCACTCATTGATAATAGTCATCTGGCAATCCATGATTAGTTACCACTCATTGATAACAATCATTAAGAACAATGACAATCCACTATCATTAGTTTCTTAACCATCGTCATTGTTCTTAATCCCCGCTTTTTGTTTCAAGCTCCCGGGACCACAGCAAAATGCAAAGAAGTCCCTCCTGAACCAAGGGGACAAAAGGGGCTGCTCGAGGAAGCGGATTGTTCGCCAGCATTGAGTATCATTGAACTTATTAACATCATAAACCATTAGCAATAATCATTCACCAGTCTTTTGTTACTATCATTCATAATCAGTAGCACCAGCGGCATCATTGAACATGAATCATAATCATTCACCATTTTTACCGCGATTTGTTGATATTCAGCACAAGCCTACACTTCTGCTCTCCTTATGCTTGGATTTTGAGGTAACCTAACCGTGGTGATTGTATGTATGGGTCCCTCATTGGTGGGATCCTTCATGAGATCATCAAAGCATCAGCGTTTAGGGTTGGTCCACAGCTGCTACCCCTTGATCTTCAAAGCAATCTCATCCCCCAGAAATGTCAACCACGAAGAGATAGCAGGAGTCGCTCAAGAAGGCCTTTGAAGTTTGAATTCTTGGGAAAATGTGAGTCTCAAAATAGGGGACCCCCACTGATCATCCTTTGTCAACCATCAGTCATAAACCATCCGTTGAGTTATCATCCATAGCTTTGGTCCCCAAGCTGTGGCAGAAACCACCGACTGTGTGGAGACTTACCAAATGTGACCGCGCCTCGACTCCAAGGACGACCGAAGAAGCTCCCAAGTCGGCTCCTCAGCGCTTCGCTAGCCACGGGAGCCGGGCCCACGGGCAGTCCTTTGAAAAAGGCAGGTGGATGGGTGATGGTCAATGTTAATAAGGACCAATAGTTCATGGTTAATGATGATTCATGATGGTTAATGATGTAATCCGTATTAACAGAAGTTATCATTGATCATGGTTGATAGTTGATTGTTCATAATGGTTAATACTTTCTTACTGTAACCCTTAACCACTAGTTCATGATGCTGCAAAAGTCCTTTGATCATGATTCATAAATGGTCAATGGATGCATAGAAATCGCCAGCTACTAGGTGAAGCTTTCTCCGATTGTAGTCTGTAGCAACCACGCCAGTGCGGTAGCACTGATAAGATATGGGTAGCAGATGGTAACAGCGATACGGGTGCTAATTATACATTACTATATATATATATGGATGTACGCATTTAGACATCCATGAATTTTGATATGTGTATAAACACGGACTAATATGTGTATATATATATATCTTTCTATATATGGATATATCTTCATATAGATACATCTATATATATATATGTATGTATGCATGTGCTCCTTATACAGCATGTTGTCAAAATGTTAGCTGTTTGGCTGGGGGCCGCCTTCTGGCGTAAGTGTTTGTGGTCACTTCTCACAATTGTGAGAAAAAAAACTATACCATGTCAAGGTTTGTGGCAAAACGCACTACTGCGGGACTTCGTGCCATATCTACTCATAATATACACTTCCCTCGTTCCATTGCGAAAACATGTGGGTGGATTTCACTTTACTAGCCTTCTCACTGGGTGTTCCAAGCTGCTCTAAGAGACAGTGGGTGGTTTTTACGTTCCTGGCTATGTGTGACTGAAATGATAAATTATACGTTGAAGTGCTGGTCGGCTATTCGTCGAACACACGGTACTTCATGCTCCACAGATTGAGAGTGCTCAACCCTTGTTCATTGGTGATGGTTGCTTATAGTATGTGCTTATTGAAGGATTTGAATCATGTTGAATCAAGACCTATTATGATAAGACCTATTAGCCGCCCATGGTTTGACGCGTGAACCAAGTCAATCGATTGGAAACTGAGAGTGTCCGATTTGCCGTCGTTGATCGAACGACAATATCGTTGTCGCCTTTTGAAAAGACTCAACAACTGAGCACCGCCAACTGCTTTATCCCAATAACATCCACTAACAACTGTAGGGGATTACCCATATTTATCCCAATAATGTCTAGTTATCCCATAGTCATAGTCTACAACTAGTGGTACTGTGCGTTTGGTTCACTATACCAGAGCCTCACCAACCACAAAGCAGGATGCCCTTGGATTCTGCTTAAGGCGACCTCAATATGCGAGCGAGAGGTCGATTTCAGGCAGGGTGGGGCACTGGGATGACCCTATCCGTTCTTCTGCAATAGGATGAATGATGGATATATACGCAACAGATAGCAACAGGGTGAGCAGGGTGAGAATGGAGAAGATATATATATATATATACTTATTTATATATATATACTTATATATATATATATATTCATTTATTTAATTTATATATATATATATATATATTGTATATATATATACTTATTTGTTTATGTATATATGTAACAATATATAGAGAGAGTAATATACAAGTTCAAAGACCCACAGAATCAACCATCCAAAGCGCATCATGTGACAACTTTGTAATGATTGTAGAACGAAATGATCAATTATTGATGGAGTGCAGGTGGTAAACAGCATGGTTGCCAGTATCACTCGCCAATAATATATAATGGTCTTCCCGGTGAATGCCTAGGAGTTCCTACGTTCTTGAAGCATCAACAAGTAATTGGTGACTCGTCATGCAACTGTGACCAGCCCCGCAGCTAATCATCAGACGTTTGCAGAAGCGTGTGTTCCCAGTAGAAACAGCCGAAACCAGTGCTTGTGAAGCAATTCCATGTCATGAAGCAACTCCATGTCCATGAAACAGGCAGGGCACCCTGGCAGTGAAGCGACTCCCATGAGAGCTCCTATGGTGGCAGCCATTGCAGCCGACTCCCCTGGTAGCGACTCAAGACCCGCGCGCGCGCATAGGCCACCTGGGTCGCACCTCCTCGGGCCCCGTGAGCCGAAATGCTTCGGGGCCAGTGAGTCGCAGCGGTAGCATGTCCGGGGCCCAGCCCTGAATGGCAAGCTGCTGGTGGTGCTTATGGTGGTTAGTGGTGGTGGTCATGGTGGTGGTGGCCATGGTTATATCTTGATGGCTTTATGTCTTGGTGGTTGCTGTGATGGGGATATCTTGATGGTTACATCTTGATGGTTATCTCTTGATGGTTATATCTAGGTGGCTCCGTCCTGATGGTCAGATCTTGATGGTTACATCTTGATGGCTATTGTAGCTTGGAATGCTTCTTGATACTGAATCAGTTACTTATCAATGACAATCATGACGGGCAATCATAAAAGCTTACGGCTTACCCATGGCTCTCAATGAAGAGGGTGAAGTCACATATCAACCTAAATATGCAAATAACCTATATTAACCATATTAACCAATATATATTATATATGTGAATCAATCCACTATAAGTGATGACAATTCATCACTCTTGTGGTAGTGGTCAACCCGTCAGCGCTGGTGCACCGACCTTTCGAGAACTGTGCCAACGGTGGAAGCCGCGCTGTGCTCGCCAGCATCGCATCGACCCTGCTTGGTAATGAAGCCCGTCACCTCATGTCGATGTTGATCGTGGTTGACGATGATATAAGATGTTAATGGTACTCGTAGATCGTGGTAGACGGAGTGTTGATGGTCTTTGATGATGATGATGATGATGATGATGATGGTGATGATGGTGATATCAGAGGTTAATGGTAGGTCTTAATCTTAATTATTAGATGTTGATTATAGTAGATGTTATATGTTTAATGATAATCGGTCGATATGATGGTTGATGATATTTATAAAACAAGCAGTGAAATCATGATGGTTTTTGATGTTTAATGGTGGTGATTAATTAATGATGATGACTGATGTTTTTTGATGATTAATGATCAGTATATAGCGTTGTGTAATCATAGTGTAAGATGATCATGCTGCATATGTATGTGTGCGTATGTTTGTAATGATTCTGATCATGAGCACTGGTGGAAGGTAGGAGGGCAAGTGGTTAAGCAAGGTGTATGAATAATGTTGAGCGAATGTAGTGCTTGCAAGATGGTTCACGAAGGACAATTGTTTGTTGAAAAACAATGGCTCCACAAACAGATAAGAAGGTATCATGGTGGTTCACAGTTTAAGGGTTGTTAATCATGCTCAATCCACTACTGCAAAACCGCAGAAAATCTTGCTCATGAAAATCCATACAGATTAGAGGCGGTTCCAGGGACCTTCATTTTGGAAGGGACTGCTATTCGTAGCCAAGGTATGTCAACAGTGCCCCTGGGATGCAGCTGTTTGGTGCAGGGGTTCAGGCGACCAGCTGCAGGCTGCTGTATCCTTTCCAGGGACCAACCTAAGCAACTGAACATCGCCAGACATCCGGATGGCTTATCCCCAGTAATTATAAGCACCCTAAACGCATCCGTAGCGCCGACGTCTTCATGTCTGGATGACCCTCGTGGATCTTCCGTTGAGGCGTGTGGGTGGTACGCCAGCCTCACCTCCTTCGGCATCTTTGATCCTTCCAGCAGGACTCGATGACCAGCCGTGATGGGCGGAACTGCGGAACGGAGACGGTGGTTTAGGGAGAGAAATACCCATATAACAAAAAAGAAAAGTAACACATATGGGCTTTCATGGTACTTTAAATGAATACTCACAATAAATTTAGGGAGAGAAATACTTACAAACATATTATACTGTATAATTTATTGACTGAGGCTACTATGGTACTTTTTAGGTTGTAAGTAGTACAACACTGGGAATGCAAACTGAGCCAAATTAGTTGAGCAGCTTGTGTGTTCTGCAGCTATTTAGTTTATAGCTTTGACTATCACGAGCACAGAGTTCCATGATCACCAACCAGGAGTGAAATGTTCACAAGAACAGTTGTTGTCAATTGTTGCTTATGATCCTCTTTGAAAGACCATTAATCAACTGTCATGAACCACTCTGAAGAATTACATCTTACTTGTTGTGGTTGGCCGGTATCTACTTTACTCATCGCTATAAACGTGTGTTTTGCTCCATTGCTAGCTATTTGGACCATCATAAGACACTACAAACCATCGCTTGTTCAGCTGCCTGCGCTCCAAGAAGCGGCAGTTGAGTGATTGGCGATTGGCCAGTGAAGCAGATCAAATCAGGGACATAAGCACTTCTAATTGATATATAAACATGCGTTGATCATTTTGTCACATAATGTGCATATATTCAGATACGTTGACATATGTGCACTGATGTTCATATGTATATAGAAACACATCATTTGCATGCTGCACCTAGGGTGGGTACAAGCAACGAATTTTTGCATCCGAGAAGCTACACTTGGTAGCAAGAACAGGGATATATATATATCTCCATGATGTTATGTCCCTGTTATCCCATCAGTTGTTATAAGCATCGGGAGCAATAAGGACCACAAGATCACGCATACATCAGATATGTCTTTTTCTCTATAGTTATAATTATTCATACAACAGCTGCCTGTTGGTTATAATCTCTAATGTTTCTCACTATCAAATTCACACTCATTACACTTGCAGTTTTGCAGTGAACCCTCGAACCTCATCGCCCCGTAGCACTGGCTGAACATGGCAATATTTCAAGTGCTTTTTTCCTAACATAGACATGTGGATTCTTGAGCATAGTTGATTGCTATGCTTGATATAGGTTATTGCCATGTCCATGGTTAAACCATCGACTTGGACAGGCATTACGAATTACCATTACTATGGTTGGTGTTTATGTGCGTTGCTGTTTCTTTTTCTTGTGATTATGTGATACTGCCATTTGTCAAGACCCCGTACCCCTGACAAAGGTGCCAATAGGCAACCTAATCGCAGTTTTTGTGCGAAGATCTCTGCCTACCCGGTTTTACTAGAATCTGAGATTGATTGACCTGCAACTACTACGCTAGTTGATTAGTTGATCATGTCCACGTTGTTAGCTGGTCTTTTTTATCATCCCATTTCCACTTGGTGAAATGTTTCTATACAGTGTGTGTATCCGCTAATGCAACGGCTGGTGCATATACTCTGCGCTGTGGATGGAAAAAAATCCCGCACCACCTGGGAAATTGGATCTGCGCCCATTGACTAGCTTGGAAAATCAAGCATTAAGCATTGCTACTGAATCATTACTCAATGCTAAACTGGTTGGTTATTTCAAACATTTTTATTTTCCCTAGCTGTTATTAACAATTGGTTGGTTGACTAATACTTTTTATAGGGGTTCAATCCACCAACTAGTAAAGGTTTGTTGGCCATTAGGTGAGCAGTTGATTCGCAATTGTTGGTCAAGAATCGATAAACGTTTAATGTTCAAAATTATGCAATGAACTAGTTGTTGATTTGTCATCACTTAATCATCAATAAACCGCTATAGTATGAACTATCACCTTGTTTCGGTGGATAGGCAGCTTATGAATTATGTCCCTCCATCCCCATGTTCCAGGAGCGTTGGCTGGAGGGGGAGGAGCCGCCAAGGAAGGCTGGACCAGCAGAGACGTGCTGTGCAATGGCGGATTTGTTGCTTGATCAAGCCAGATGTAATTTGTGGTTGATCGACCAACTATATCAATGGTAGATTTTGTAGTCATGGTAGATTTGTTGGTCAATCAAATCACCATTGTATATATATAGTTGATCCTTTTGCTTGACGATATCAACCATGATTACAAAGCGTTTTTCTGAACGATAGAATAGTAATTTATATCTTATGTGATCACTTGATGGATTATAGCAAGGTTTTTACATAGCGGTTGATCAATCCACAGCTTAGTGGAGAATTTTCGGACACTTAGAAACATTTGCTGTATATGAAGTCTGGTTTCATATGTGGGACACAGCAGAGTTTCATCCTGCGACTGATCCATGGTCGCTGTATAGTTCGATCCACCACGCAGTTGCTTGACAGCACGTGACTTTGGGCCTCGGGGTTTTCCAGGAACCGGGGCCCCGGTTTACTCCATGGAGGCAATACCTAAAGTCCGAAAGAAGATTCTTCGAAGCATTCTAGGAAGAAACAGCATGAAACAACCACCAAGCCTTGACCTTTTGTAAAGCTAATGTTGCTAAAGTGGCCTACCTTGGATTGTATATCACTTTGATATCTTCTGCAATCGTTCGGGTCTCTTGGGCTTGTGTTGGTTTAATGATTTTGATACTCTTGTAGAATGGTCTGGATACGTCTGCATATTGTAGATGCTCTGGAAATATCTCGAAATACCTATTGTTCAACGTTGCCGGAACGCGCAGGGAAAGTCAGTGTCACACATCATTCCATTCATTCCTCATCTCTTCCAAACTAGGCTCGGTTGGCCGGAATACAGTACTTTTCCATTCAGTTCCTGTCATGCCTTCGAATTTCAGTTCACAACGACCAGCCCAGAGGTTGCCAAAGGCATCCAAAACCATTGGGTGGCTAGTCGTGGATCCATGCAAATCCCCAGTTTATTGGCGGCAAACTAAATCCTGTAGGTTCCCTTTGACCGTACAAAAAGTCATTGTTTCGCATTTGTTGCTGAATTCATCGTCTGCCCTCGGAAGATGAGCCATGTGAGCAGCTAGTGATTGTCCCAGCTGGGATCCAGCTGGGAGAGCATCCATTGATATGACGAGTGACTATACGTAGCTATGCTTAAACATACCTGCAGAAAAAACGACACACAGTCAACAAAAGCCAGGACAGCTATTTTTTTGTGTATCCTCTTTGCGTAGACTTACTGATGTTGGACTGCAATCAAAAACCACTGGCGCATTGATTTTTGTTGATGGGCCTGTGATATTTGACCCGGGCAATGAAAGACATTTTGGGTGAAGTTCTTTTCAAACGGATGTTGGAGTACATGTATGTGCTCGATATGACAGTTCTTAGAATAGGGGAGTGCCAACATATGGTTGCTTCTCTGTCACCAGTTACTATAGTCTGAATCCACAACCCTGCCTTGTTGCGTACTGGCTATCAAACATCAGTATCTCATTGGATACTGAAGCATTGTCAATAACTATTATAGTAAGCACTATTGGCCATATCAACCTCTATGAGCCATCCTCAGCCATCCTGTGGCACCCTCAAGCATCCTTAATCATTCTTAACCATCCTTGACCATCCTTAGCCATCCGCTTTCATCATTGTCGCCTAGCTTTTGACAGCCACGTCTCTACAACTGACTGATTGCGCTTTGCGCAGTGCAGTGGCCAGGTGACCCTACCCCGACGGCGCAGGTCAGGAGGGTGTTTGGGCCGATGTTCATAGTGTTGATTATCCATAGTTTTTGCTAGCTGCTATGTTGTCTTTAAATATTAACGAACAACTCCACGCAATAATGATTATGCGTAGCTTCATGTAGTGTCTAAATAATGGTCTCTTTGCATTATACTGCATGTTGCTACAAGACTTTTCAGTGGTGATGATCAATCAGCTTAACGCAGGGGTGGCCTCTTTGCATAGACTTGGGACCCTATACATCACAAATAGGGCTAGGGATAAGTGCCGTTTCATGCGCGGAAGGCCTTCCATGTATTAAGACTTGCCTAGCTGCATGGCAAGTCTTGGATTGGTGAAGATCCCTTCTTTTTTGTCTCGCTAGGATATGGGTGTTTCTCATACCCCTACATCATTCAATATTGGTCATGAATAGCAATGAAGCGACCATAACTTGGGTCTCCCATGGCTTGAGAAGCCCCCATGACTCACTGATGATTTCGAACACTTTAACATCAAGAATTCTGCAGAGCCGATGAAGCTTTCCTGATTTTTGTTGATTGAAGCCGTATACATTTGGATGTGGGTCAATACTAAGCAACCAATTTCATGGGTGATAATAACCAACAATAATAGGGACAACAGCCTGGTTAATGATGGGGAACCAGGGGTGCAGGGTTTTGACCCACTGCCATTTCATCCCCACTAACAGGACAACTGGATCGCGCAAAAAACCTGCGAAACTGTCGACACAGGATGAGCCACTACCTAGAGGTTTGACCAGCTCTGTGCCATGGCAAATGCTGGTATCTTTGGGGGTTACACCATTCATCTTTCAGGAAAAATGCGGAGGCGCTCGTAGTCAAATGTCACTAAACTATACTAAACTTGGATCATGGTACTAGGAAGTGGCTCATGGTACTTGAAAGTTGCCAATTCTTGGCCATTGCAAACGATGTTGGCAAATGCCGAAGTTGCAAAAGGCAGGGGTGACTACCTATCCGCACGAGCTGGTCAGCGGATCGAGCCGCCGTGGTGATCCGCCAGTGAGTCGTGTGAGCCCAGTAGCACTGCTTGATCAGTGTGAAGAACTGGTTGGTGGTTTCAAATATTCGGCTTATGTTGAGTCATACCTTGGATGATGGCTTCTAAACAGTTGCCTTGTGCATATCTTTGGGATGGGGCAACCACCAAGCAAACAAGGTTTTGAAAGGGATTGACAATGGCTCATGACCCGCTAAGCCAGTACCATTCACTGGAGCAATGGCTGAGTGTCGAATGGCTTTTTGTGATGGCCTCCATATGTCATCCACATATTGTTGTTATGGCCTCGTATGTAACATAGGGATTGAACCTTTGCTTGGCGGATGACAAATGCTGGCAGCAGTCCCTGAGGAAAGCATGGGTGGATCATCAGTGATTGTTGGTATCCTACCATCCTGAACCTTCATTCAACTCCTATGATCGACCCTTATCAACCATAAGATATATCACCTTTGGCCATGATTGATCATCATTCCCCACCTCACCAGCCCACCATTGAACCACACCCAACCAGCGACCCTCAACCGTTGCCTCGCGCAGTCCAGCGTGGGCCGTTTGTCTCCACTGAACTCATCAGCGTATGGGAGCCCAACGAGCTGCTGCCGCTGCTGGAGAAGCCAACCAATGTTGTTCGTTGGGTAAATGCTAATTCATGGCGGTTCAAATTCATGGTGGTAACGCTCATTCATGGTGCTTAAATAGTACACTTGGACGGGCGGTCAAATGATTAATAAGCATTAATACAATATCATGCTCCTTAGATCCCCTGAGAACTGAATAGAATACTAAGAAGAGTGTTTTCATGTCATGGGTTCGTCAAGGGGTCAATATCCACCGTCCACCATCAATAGTTGGGCTCATCATCTACTTTGGTCAGTGGGCCGGGTGACCTAAGCGACCCAGTGGGCGAGCTGGGTACGAAGCAATAAGGTGGTTAGGTGAACATCCCGGAGTTTCATCGGAAAATGTGGTGAAAATCACATCCCAGGGCACTCAAAATATTGGTGAAAATCATTGTTGATGATAACTGGCTATGGGTCAATAATAGCCAACCCATTTCATGGGGGATCAGCAGTAATTTCATAGGGAAACAGCCTGGTTAATGATGGGGAACCTGGGGGACTGAGGGTTTTGACCCACAGCCAAGAAAATCCCAACAGTTCGACTCAGTGGTCATTTGGGCGTTTCTCAAGCCATTCATAGGGAACCCGCAAAAATGGTTGGTTTAATACTATGAATGGCTAATGGAGCATGATTTGGGGGTACCCCCAGTGTGAGAAACTACCACTTATGGGATGGTCGTACAGAATAGTGACAAGCATATTTTGTTTTGGTGTTAGTTTGGTTCATGTTCGTGGCGTTTGGTTAAAGTTATTGATAGTAAATTATGCGTAGTTGGCAATTGATGTTTTGACTGAAAATAGTGGTTAGTGATGACATCATCAACATCAGCAACTGACGATTTCAATGTGTTGCTGCATTTTCTCAGGAACTGTATAATACATGGGAAAGCCAGCAATGCTAGGTATGGACGTTTCTTCCCTCTGTGACACATGCCCACGGGTCTTTGTCTTACCAAAGATGGGCATGAAATGAGACCACCACGTGGCGTCAAGCGACCTGTTGGACTCTATGAGGTCGTCCTGACGGATGATCGTGCTGATGAGTCAGGGTTCGTAGCAGGGCTTCGGTGCACAAAGAAGTCTCCTGTGTTGGTATATGGCTACGGCTGAAACCTGTATTAAGAAACCTACTTTTTTTACCGAGAGTCTGAAAAGTTTCTTAAACAGACATTTGAAATAAGAAACCTGGTGAGCTTTTGAGACTCTGAAAACATTTCTTAATTGCGGTGGTGGATAATATCTATATTTGTCAATTGGCTCCCTTGTGAAAAATGTCAGATTCTTACATGGTTGGGTGTGCTTGCGAATGGGGATTTACTTGCTGTAAAACATCGAATTCTTACATGGTCTAAAAATAATTGAACCGTTTCAGACCCCTAGCTGGGACAAGTCCTGAATTGGAGGCTCAAATTGGCTTCGAATAGGGTTTCAGACCAGTTTCAGACCCCTAGCCGGGGCTTGTTCTGAATTGGAAATCCACCCTCCAAGGTTAGAACCTCTACAAAACAAGGAAGACAAAACGTTCCAGCCGGGGAGGTTACAACCTCCAAAAAACACAAGGAAAACCAAAGGTTCCAGCCGGGGAGGTTACAACCTCCAAAAAACACAAGGAAAACCAAAGGTTCCAGCCGGGGAGGTTACAACCTCCAAAAAAGAAAACTTAGGCTCTGCCACCTCTGAAGCTGAGGCACCAGAAGGGGCAGAAGTGGCTGCAGCTGAGGCACCAGAAGGAGCAGAAGTGGCTGCTGGAAAATTGCTTTTGCAAGGCGGAAAAAGGCGTCAGCAGGTCAAGGAAGCTTGGGATTTGTTGTCAGTGTTCTTCGACTAATATTATTAGCTGAGGCACCAGAGGATGCAGTAAAGAAGCTTGCAGAATTGCTCTTGCAAGGCGGAAAAAGGCGTCTCCAAGTCAAGGAAGCTTGGGATCTGTTGTCAGTGCTCTTGGACCAGGAACAAGTCCAAGCAGCTGCTGGGATCTTTTGCAACCTGGTTCAGAAAAACAGTTACCAGCAGAAGATAGATCCATATACCATGAGCAGATTTCGATGGAAGACCGGAGGGAACAGGAGCAAGGTAAGACCCAATAACTTGCAGAAGTGGCATGATCAAAAGAAGAGGGAACAGGAGGCTGCCAAAAGGGAGAAGGAGGAGGAAGGAGAAGGAGCAGGTGACCAGCTGGTACCAGCTGAGGAGGCCTCGAGTTCCAAACCCAAAAGTGCAAAGAAGAGAAAAACAAGTTTCTTGCTTGCGAATTTTGAGGAATACAACAAGAAGGTGGCAGAGAGCAAAACCAAATCGAAGAAAAAGAAAGAGGAGGGATTTGAGCGAAAACTTGCCTTGAGAGCCTTGGAGGACGAAAGGGACAGGGATCACCCTGATCCAGGAGGAGACCAAGACCCTGAGGGGCCCACTGGTGTTGATGGCGAAGAAGGCAGCTCTGTTGGCTACTGACATCCTTGAAATCCTTGGGCCAAAAAATAATGAAATAAATCTTGAAATTTATAAATGTATCAGTTTAAAAATTTTTTAAATCTATAAATTTATAAATTTATAAAATTTTAAACTTATACCTTTTGAAATTTATGAAATTAAAAATTTAAATAAATTAGAAAATTGACAACATATTTTCTGGAGCCTTCCCAGTGTTCTTGAGCCTTCCCAGTCCCTAAGTTTTCTTGAGCCTTCCCAGTCCCTAAGTTTTCTTGAGCATTCCCAGTCCCTCAGTTTTCTTGAGCCTTCCCAGCCCCTAAGTTTTCTTGAGCCTTCCCAATCCCTAAGTTTTCTTGAGCCTTCCCAGCCCCTAAGTTTTCTTGAGCCTTCCCAATCCCTAAGTTTTCTTGAGCCTTCCCAGTCCCCAAGTTTTCTTGAGCCTTCCCAGTCCCTAAGTTTTCTTGAGCTCCGGTCCATAAGCTTTCTTGAGCCTTCCCAGTTCCTCATTGGTGAGTTTCAGACCTGTTTCAGCCCTACTTTTGGGCCCTGGCTGGGAAGAGTGAACAGAACCAACATAAACCAGTGTCGCAATTAACTTTTAATTGGCAACCACACCCAACCATGTAAGTGTGCGACCCTCTATACAGCAACGAAATCCTTGTTCGCAGCCGCACCCAACCATGTAAGAATCTGACATTTTTCACAAGGGAGCCAACTTTTTCCTAAAAAAGGGGATCAACATAAGGTCCCATAATGGCAGGTCACAACCTCCTAAATAGATATTATCAATCGGTTTAATTTAGAAAAAACGAAAAAATCGGACCGAGGGTCTCAGTAATTTACTCTGCGGTCCCGAGGGTCTGAGTAATTTACTTCAAGCCCGAGCCGAGAGTCAAGTTTCTTGTTCTATACGAGTTTCTTAACACACGCACGGACCGTAGTGGTCAAAACCCTGTACCTGTGGTTTCCACATGATTGAGCATTGTTTTCACTGTTATTGTTGGTGATTATCCCCATGGGTTGGTCCAGATTGACCCAATAGCCATCTCCCCCAGGTTATTCTTGATCCCTCACAACCATGAATCATGAGCTGTTTTCCATCTTCTTGTTGGTGATATATCCCCCATGAGTTGCTTGACATTGACCAGCCATATCACCCTTGATCAACAACCATGAGCTGAAGCAACCAATGTCTTGGCACATGGTGACGTAGCCATGCCCATGGCGGGTGCCATGTGAACCCAGGATGGTGGCATCGCTGCAGAACGGCTCCATGGCGTGGGGCGCCGAAGAAGCCACGCTGGGGAAGTGGCGTCGGGATGCGCGGGGACCCAGCTGGACATCGGTTCGCCGTTGGCCCGGGGATGGAGCTGGGAGTTTTTGCTTCAACCGGTTGGATGTTATCAATGAACAGGTGGCCAAGCCCGGCCACCTCCAAGATCTCAGGACCTTCTTGCTGAACTGGAAGTCTGCAAGTGACAAGTAAATACAAGTACTGGTAAAATACATAAAACAATTTCACGGAAGTAGAGTCATTGCCCAAGAATTTTGCGTTCAAAAAAAACGACTTGTAAAATAGTCAGCTGTATGTGGTCCATAATTTGAGGGTGATTTGAGGTCTGCAAGTTTGGGACCGCAATTAAGGAATCTGTGTTTATCAGAGAAGGGGGAATGATAGGCAATTGAATACAGAATGTTTAAGACATTCATATGTGAGCTGCGTTGATCCTATGCAAGATCCTGTTTTCTGATCAGCATTGGAACTTGAGTCAAGCAATTGCCTTTGCCGGTCAGTTTTGCTGGCTAATCTCGTTTTTAAATGCTTTGTAAGAGGTTAAAGATTGGAATTTGGGCAAGTTGATCATGCTTACAGAAACAAAGTAACACTTCAATGCCTTCCGCATTCTGTGGAGCGTCACCTTCCCTGCATGGAATTTGCACCGCGAAGCTTCCTCCTTACGCCCTCGCGTGGGGCCAGTGGATTTCCAGCATTTGGATGATCAGCCAATTCCCGGAGGCATTCCTGTGGGGATGGTGGGAGCTTCCAAGCGGGGACTATATTCAAGACAATGCTTAGGCTTTGCTTGTAATTTTTCTGTACTGTCAACATGGGTATCAACCCCACTTGCTCACTGAACTCTATACCTGCCTTACTAAACCAGGGTTCCTGGTGGCAACATCAAGGCGAGAGGGATTTCAATGTTGTTTGCACTTGCTTCCCAACTGAATTAATCCTAGGTCAACCGAGTCAACCGTCATGATTGAAATGTCTCCAAGAGTGAATTGAGTACTAAGCCAATCACCATTACTTCACCCTTAATGAATCATACTTATCCTATGGATGCAATCTGATACACATTATGCAAACATGTTGGTTTGATTATTGTATGTATAAATTTGTTTTCCTTTTCAACACTTAAAGGTTACAGATTTCTTTAACTTCACGTCTGACTTCGTGCTCCTTCTCAAGTGCAACAGTGAGAGGTCTGTCCAGATGACATTTCGGGCCTTCCCTGGTTTCATTTCAATCTGTTATATGCCATGGGGTAACCGCAAACGCGGCCCCACGAACGCCAGATTGATTTTTCACTACTATGTCCTTTTTTGGTGAGCCCTACTTGTGTGCAGCTGTGGGCTCCCTGTAGTTTGGCAGGTTTTTTTCTTTCAAAGAAGGTTTTTTTCCCTGCCTGAAGAGCTAGTTTAGACTCACTTAAGGTGCTGTTCAGATTTCTTTGTAACATAATTTGACTGCAAAAGGCAATCATAGATGTGTGCGATTTTGTGAGTGTGTGTGTGTGTGCGCGCATGATTCGCATTGATTTAGTTAAAACGCTGCTTTGTATCGATCAGGGGAATTCCTTCTCTCTACCCTTCAGGTCAAAGATCTGCAGGTGTTGTTCGAGGCAGCGGGAACACTGGGGTTGCTGGTTCATGGTTAACCAAGGGTAGTTGACAATAATTGGATACCAATGGTTGGTGGTTGATGTTGGCTAAGAATGATTGTTTCAAGCAGTCCCAGTCCCACTTAAGATTTCATGTTACCCATGCCAGGCACAACCAGGGATTTTACGACAATCACCAGCGGACAGTCATCCATTCCAAGTATAGAGTATACAAGTGAATTGTGCTTAGAAGTGAAGATCCCAGCCCCGAAGCAACCATTTCTTGATGCTGGGTGGTATCATTTTCACCAAGAAGCCACTTGGCGAAAATCCATGATGATTCGCCAAGCACATGGCTGGTAAGAAGATCATTAGACATCACTACGGCTTCATTCCATGATGATTCCACCGAGCCGAAACTATCGTTAGTGGCTCACAATCAGCCGCCAACTCACCGAGCCGAAGTTTGCAGCTGGCCACTCAGCGCCCAGCACGAGCTGTATCAAACTCTTGGCCCCCAGGAGAAACATGCGGAGGACGACACGGCAAGGCGCCGGGGATGTGCCGGGGAAGGGAAGCACGTTGCAACATTGGTCAACATTTGTATATTGAGCCATGGTGATGGTGTGTACCCCCAAATCCTGCGGGTTCATGCGCTTTCCTGAGTGAAATTGTGATTCTCAAGATGTTTTCCGCATGCGAACATGTGGCAAGTATTCTTCGTGCAACCCCCAACAAATATCTGACAGCTGTACAGAGAAGTGACGGGTGTTTTATCGGACAGAGAGACTACACAGATGTTTATTCAAGCTGAGAATTTAATAGAATTTACATAGATATGAATTTAGGTAGGTTTCATGCGCATTCATTCGCTATTTTCAAATATTTTCGATACATCCGGGGGCTTTCAACATCTCAAGCTGGTTGGTCTGTGACCCAGCCTTTCCGCCGAAACGAGGCCGCCGTTGTTTGCGCACGGGTGGCCCAGCATACCAGTGGGACCCCAGGTAGATAATCAGATAGGTTGGTCACGGGTTTGGTTCATTGGTTGGGTTGGTAGAATAGGGGTGTTTCTCAGAATGTGCCCCCAACACATCCAGTATGAATCATTGTTTTCATAGTAAGCCATCCATCTTTGTGGTCCTAAATCTTAAGGAACCCTTAAGAAAGATCATGGCCCCAGCCAACGACCGTAGGGTACAGCTCCACTAGCAATCTTGGGAACCAACAGCTGCTGGTTTCAATGTTCACCTCAAGGCCGTGAAGATCAGGCGATGTCGCTGCCATGGCTCGGTGTATCACTAAGCAAATTCACAGGTCTGGATTTGCTCAGCATGGCAGATGAAGTATCTTGTTTTTAGCTCAATTAATTAATCATTGGTTAGTAGAATGGTACATAGTTATCGGGTGATGACATGATAGTTACATTGAAGCAGGATTTCCAGAACCCATAGCAGATTTTTCAGCAGCCCATCAAAATTGGTTCATTGTTTTTGTATACAATCAGATATATCAGATATACACGTAGATGCATGTATTTATACATGTGTATCTTTGATGTACATATAGTATCGTACATGCCTTTTACATATGTATATCTTCCTTGCGTTTGCTGTTCTGTATACATTTTGGTGTACAGCATGTATGCATACTGTTGTTTATACACCCATAAACACACATAGACGGATCTTGGATGCAAAGACCTTTCAATCTTACATCCGCTCCGGAAGTTTTCATAGGAGACACCGTGCATGACACAGGAGACACCGTGCATGACACAGGAGACACCGTGCATGACACAGGAGACACGCTACTCCTCCCGTTGTGGTCAGCCACCAAGGAGCGTGTCCTTCATGTTGCCATCGCCCTCCACCACGGAATTGGATGCCACCCAATGTTGTGGAGGCGGCTACGATGGGTAACGATGACCAGCGCTCAGCAACAGGAGATGTGACAGGAAATGATGGAGTTTGATGGGGAATGGTCGTTGATGGTGGTGAATGATGTCCTATGATGCGTATCAATCACGGCCGCCATGGGGAATCCAACGCTCTTGGAGGCCTGTCCCATTGGCGACCTCAGCCCGGTTCCCCGGGATGCGGCTTCGGTGCTATGCCACCATCTGTGGTCCATCTGTGGTGCTATGCCACCATGTTCGTCCGTCTTCCATGATTTCTGGTCACCGGTTTCAACTTGTTTTTTTGCTGTTGACAAGCAATCAAGGGTCAGCAGATTGTTGGGATGGAAACCATCTAATTAGCAGAAAAATATTAATGTTTGTTAATCCTGATGTAGACGGATGCGCTCTGACTAATCAGTTGATCACTGCAATTGCTGCTACCATCTACGCTGTCAATACGTAGAATACATGTGCACATATATTGTAATATGATATGATAGATGACCATACATGACCATACATGACCAGGGTCACTGTTGAGTTAGACCACACATTTCCTCGGGTCTTTTGTGACTGTACTTCCTTGCAATCACAGGAAGCATGGAGTATATGATATTCATTATATATATATATATATATTTAGATCCACCAAGGCCAAGTTACAATCGTTGCTGAATGTATGTTTCACGGTACAGCCTCTCGGATGTTTGACATATATCTAAAGAATACGCGTTTTAAGCACATAGCTGTAGTCTACAGGTGTATTCAAACATATCTATGCAAATAAATATGAATAGTCTTCAAATATGAATATTATAGACATTAATTCAAATAAATAGATCAATAAATAAATAGATACATATATACATATATATGTCTGTATCTGCAGAAAAATACATGTTATCCCGGAGTAACTAGACTCTCCCCCATTTTTAGATCATTTACCAGCCTGGCAATGGGTTCAGCAATTTCTACTCCATGATTAGATATAGCTGATACGCCATTGTCAATACATCAATCACCGAAAATCATTGACCATGATCAACCGTCAACCACTCACCATAAGTTTCGCTATTTGCACATCCATGCACTACATTCGAGCCATGCGCGGTGCCCTCGAAGCAAGGACCTACGAATGGCTCACCGGTCGGATGTCAGCCTCTCGGAAGGCTCCGGGCAGTTGGGAGCAGCCAACCATCCCATCAGCCAACCAAGATTATTTGGTTGGTTGTTTTCAAGAGATTTAATAGGACATTATAGTGGTCAATAGGGGATGGTAACCAACAAGGATGGTTAAACAACTACTGGTTGGTTTGATTGACAACTTTAATTTTCCCACATGTAGTTATTAACACATGGTTGGCTGATTTTTTTCATTGGGCTGGTTCAACCAACAACCAGCAAAGTTATGAATGGTCAAGAACTGGCTGGTGGTTTGGAGGGAGCGAGGCCAGAAGGCGTGACAGTCCAGGGTTGAGCATCAAGGCTTGGTACCGTGGATGATGTATGGTTGTCGGTGGGTAAACATCAGTGAAACAAGCAAGCAAGCAAGCAAGCAAGCAAGCAAGCAAGCAAGCAAGCAGGCAGGCAGGCAGGCAGGCAGGCCGGCAAGCAGGCAAGCAGGCAAGCAAGCAAGCAAGCAGGCAAGCAGGCAAGCAGGCAAGCAGGCAAGCAGGCAAGCAAGCAAGCAAGCAAGCAAGCGACTCGTAAGTGAAGAAACAACGCAGGTGTAGCTTTGACCCTAAGGATTCTGACCTGACAGAGGTTTAGGGCCAAGATGGGCCAAGTGTACAAGGTTCGCGATTGACCAACTGAGGAAAATGATAGGAGAGTACCAATGAGAATTTCAACAGACTCCAACAATGCCAAAGCTGGTCCAAAGGCACGGTATCGCATCCCAGCAAAATGATCGTCACATTTCGGAAGTGAAAGGATTAAAATCTTCCCAAACATCATGAGCAACTGGCAATCTATACTGAGCATAGAAAGGGTCTTCTCGGTCAGATCCGCCGACATTGGGCGTGTTAAGTGAGAAAGACCAGAAAGGAGGCTAGACATGAACGGCATCTTTTCAAGATGTGTCCAGTGAACAGGGTTGGGGTGTACTCACAACAAAACACGAGCACCCGCACGAACCCGCACTCCCCCCGGCCAGGAGTGCGGAGACGTGAGACACACAAGACAAAAACGACAACAAAACAACCCAACCCTTCAGCCAGAAAAACAAATTGAAAAAGCATGCATCAAAGTGCATGACAAAGGTGAAACCATGACGCAAGTGAAACACTAGGGGCAGCGGCACCAAGGCGGCGGCAGCAGCAACTCAGCAGGCAGCGCGAAGACACAGGCAGGCGGCGAGCAGGCTAATTGTCCTTAGTAAGGCAGCATTTCCTTAGCAGCAAGTAGCCAGGAAGGCCGACCCAACTTCTGACAAAGCCGGGCCACTAGCAGTCACGGAGCGTTGCTTGGAGCAAGCCCCGTGAATGCCACGCTGTAGATCAATTGAAAGCCGGACCGTGAGGTCGTGCCAGGTACAGCCCCCAGCCCGGCCTTCCCTGCGATCAACAAGTGTGCACAATGCCTGTAGCAATCGGGTTGTTTCTGCCGCCAGACCGCCAGTGCTCTCCAAAATCAAGGGTTCGAACCCCAAATTGTGGCGAGCACAACGCGTGGCCATGTCATGGTGTTTGCGCTTGAGGTCAGCATACCGGTCCGCAGCAGCAAGGGTGGCCGCAGCAGAAGCACGTAGGGCAGCAGGCTGAAACGGAGACGTGATAGCGCAATCAAGAGCGAGTCGGGGGAAACGACGCCAGGACGACTGCGGGACATCGGGCAGACTGACAAGCAGAACATCGGCCGGACGGGTTTGAGGAGAGTCAGGCAGTAACGCTTCGGGCTCTAAGGAGGGGCGGGCGCCGGCGCGAAGCACAAGACGATACACGACGTTGCGAAAAGTAGTGTGCATCTGCTGTTTATGCCCCTGGCTCATACAGCTCAGGCAGTGGTGGCCTTGTGGATCTAAGTTTTGCTGGCAAAAGGAGCAAGCTAACCCGTCATCAAAAATCTTACTGCCCAACCGCATAGAAATTGTGTCTCGAAATGCAGCGTTGGAAAGAAAGGTATCTTGAGTCCAGGAAGGCGCTGTCTTTAGCCACGCATCTGCTACCGGGGCTGAGAAGGAAGCCAGGCGTGCTTGACCACTGACATCAAATTGGTTCATCAACCCTTTGTGAACATGCTGGTGGATTTGATTCATAACATCCCGATGGGCAATGGGGGCAAGTGGGTCATGAAAGCTCGAGGCAAGCAGGGGGAGACAAGCCGCTAAGTGTTGGATGGCTGGACCTTCGTAAGTAGACGCAAAGGAAGAAGGGAAACCAGGGAGCAATTCTTGGATGTGCCCAATACATTGCCGGTGCGACGCAAGAAACCCCACATCAGCAAGCGAAACAACGTCCATCCCGATTTCGGTGCGCGGGGCGACCAACCCCAGCCCGCCCAGTTTGGTGGGCAGCTTGGCCTGGGTCCATTGATGGCTTGACAAGGATGTCCCAATCATGCTTTCACAAGTTTGTTTTTGTCTGTCGTGGAAATCTTGCAGCAAGGGACCAATGAGGGATCGGGGAGTAGTACGACACCACCATTGCAACTTAGAGAAAGTGGCCCCCTGGGAAAATAGGTAAAAACCAACATGCGTGTGGGGGAGGGATTCCAGTGATGAACACAAATCATCGAACTCATGAAGTTTCTGTTGGTGGAATTCGTGGAGGTGCCCCGAACTATCGCCAATTGGAACCTTGAGCATGGTGATGTCAGTGCCAGAAACCACCCTAACCCCTAAAGCTTGGAATTTTGAAACGTCCCCTCGAAACGAATCTCCCGCTAAGAGGTAAAGGGTACACTTTGCGGGGTCAACATGCAAACCGTAATTGTGGGCCAATTGCAGTTCGTGGCGAAAAGCTTCGTAGACGTCATCAATGAGCCCTCCAGAAAAAGCATCGTCGGCAAACGCTGGTTCGAATTCAGGACTGGGGCGGGCACTAAGCCGCCGGGCTTCTTCAGTCATACGTTGACGCGTCAAACAGAACAATGGACCCATGATAGGACAGCCCTGCTGGCCGCGACTACAAGTTTGGAGTTGTCCCTCATACACAAGGTGGGTGGGTTGCCCATAACAATAAGCAGCAAACTTGGCCGAGGCAGGGGCGTGGCTTTGGGCATCCCGCAAAAATTCATGGGGGAGAACTTCGTTGAAAGCATTTCGGATATCTTTCTGAAGCAGAACAAACTGGTCATTCCCCTTACGGTAATGCAACCAATGGCGGGCGGCATGTACCATGATTTCCCCCCCGCATGAAACCCCAACTGCTAACTGGGATGGCCAGAGGCGAGCTCGGATCGTAGCTTTGTCAGCGGCCAGCGTGCACTTGAATACCACTTTCCGCCAGGTCAACCCCATAACAATGGGTCGGGCATCTTGGTCTAAGGGGATGGGGGAACCTTTCGCATCAACTTTACCAATCCCAATAAGTTGGCCCCCGCCAAGCCATGGTCGCAAATAAGTGGGGGCAAGACCATCAGCCAATAGTTGAACAAGATCCCGGTACAAAGGCAAAATCCCTTCATCTTCATCATGACCTATTAAAGCCTTGAGGAAATCTGCCCGCAAGCCGTCTGGTCCCGGCCCAACTCCAACACGGAAGGACCGAATGGCTTTAACAACATCCCCAACAGCAATGAACGGGGGCGGTGGCATTTGCAACCCATCAGCCGGGGGAGTTTGCTGCGGTAAGGGTGGGAATTTGGCCAAAAGTTTTTGTTTGACTTGGGGGGTGGGGTGCGCCAAACCAGGGGATTGTAACCTGTGAATCGCTTGGGACGGTCGCCCCAAGCCAGCAAGTCGTTCAGCTTCGGCCATCTTCCTTTCCTGTGTCTGCTGGCTGGATCGGTGTCGGGATTTGCGGCCTTGGTTGGGGAAATTGGTAGCTTGAACCGCTTCATGCCACAAACCACCTCGTTCACCTAAGCGCCACCGAACCAAGAGACTTTTCGTGAAATGGTATGCTTGTTGTGGCCGCTGCCCACGCCCAAACTGACGGAGGACACACTTGGGGAACATTATGAGCTGGGTCCACGCCTCTCGGGCAGCCAGGTGCTGAGCACTGTCCACTCCGCCCGGTGCGAGGGGATCCCAAGCATCCGGGCGAGAGGTCTGAAGGACAGCTGCAAGCAACTTGCCGTATTCTGCTTTAGCAAGGGGGAGCAGGGATCGTGGTATATGTTCTTTGGTGCGGATTGGGGTGCAAAAGATAGCCTGTAAATCGGGAAGTTCCCCGGGGGAGGTATGGCTACTCATTGGGGGTCCCATGGGTATGCGATCGTGTTGGGCGTGACATTTGGGGTGGATCTGTCCCTTAACCCTAGTGCTGATGGTGAGGCCACACACTTTACAACAAGTCAACCGGTTGATTTGGAACCACTGGTCGGCAGGCCGCCCCGGGAGTTCCCCAGAAAGGTGTTGGTCCACATGGGCCCGTAAACTACCAAAAGCCCCCCAGCCTGGTCGATTACCCCCAGCATGTCGACAGCACCCCTCCACTGGGCAGGTGTGGTGGTGGCCCCCAAGATCCGCGCGCAGGAGTTCCTCAACAGACATGTCCCCAAAAACGGCCCGCAATTCTTCTTCCAAGCTCAGCTGAGCGGGCGGGTGCCCCGCCTGTGGGGGGTCAACATCCATTGGTCCAGATTGAGGGAAGAGGGGGTGATACCAGGCCCACACAACCAGGACGAGTTTCCAGAACCAAGAATGCCACCTGTGCACCAGCAGCCCTGCAGCCACCCCTGAGATGCATTGGCATTGCCTGCGGGGTCGATGGAAACGCAAGACTTTCGCCCCAATGGTGATGAGAGCAATGGGGGTGGTGGACCAATGGGGGAGGAGGAGGTTCACAAAGGCCAGCAACAGAATCCCAGTGCCAGAGCAGTTAAGCAGCCCAGAAAGCACCCCACATAGGAGCCGGAGGAGGCCACCACATTCATCAAGACCAGCATGTCCTGGACCTCCCTGACCACCAGAAGCACCCCAGGCAGACATAGCACATGATCGCAAATGGTGAAGGTAGAAAAGAGCGGCAGGATGGGTGACCCGCACAGACGGCCCCGCAGACGCACCCGACACTGAACCCTTTGGGGGTGAGAGGTAGTGGACAGACTCCCCACCTGGGCCTGCACCAGTCGCCACTTGCGCCAAGCCCAGGAGAGCCAGCAAGCAAAGCCCCCGGCACTCGCGCCGCATCAGCACGTCACACCCCCAGCGCCCGGCATGGCGTCATTTTGTCAAGTTCTTCTGCAGAGAGCGAGTCACTGCAAGGCACGGTATCTTCCCTGCGACCAGCGCATAGCATGCATTGCCTTGTCTAGGAAATGCTCATATCTGACTGTAGTGGAGGGATGTACTTCATTTTGTTGATGGAGAAGCACTGGCAGTGTCTAGGCCAGGCGGTATAGATGCGTACAATCGTATATGTGTAAATAAAGTCAAATATATACAGTGCACACACTCTTATATATGTACCAATGATCAAAAGAAAGGAATTGACACCCGGAAATGGCCCAGACTTGTGGGGCAGAACGTTGCATAAGGGGCATTTTCAGTGCTCTGTGCTAGCTTACCGGTGTGTACTTCAGAGTATTCTGGATCCTGAAGTAAATCAGCCGAAAGCTGCAGCGGTGCGACGCAGAATTTGCTGGTCTTCCTGTTCATGGTTTTGGAGGCGTGGTATGTGGAAGGGAGCCTCAAAAATGCAAGTGCTGTTGTTACATTGTTGTCGGTGTCGTGGTCAGCGTGATCTCTGTTGTGTATTGCTGTTCCTGCGGTATGTGTGATTTCTGTTTTCATGTTTCTGGTTGGAAGAATCTTCATACTGTTGCCGCACTCGTTGTTTGATGATGCTGCTACGGATGATGAAGGTGGTGATGATGTGGACCACAATGTTATGCTGTGTTTTTCTTGTTGCAAGTTGGTGTGGGATGGTGGCAAGTTTGCTGGAAACAATCATGGGTATGGAATCATGTTTCCTGACCGTAGCCTGCAATGCTGCAGCATGTGGGACCCGAGAAGAAACTTAAGAAAGTGAGACAAGTTCATTTAAATTGATTACAACGGTAAATTATGATCAGTGATGGCTAATGATGACTAGTAATGGCTCACAAAGGTCAAGAATGGTTAATGATTGACCATGATTAATTATCGTCAATCATGGCTAATCATGACTTACCAAGGCTACAAACGGATGATGATCAAGGCTCCAAACTGCTAATGGTTACTCATGGTTTGCGATGGCTAATGATGGCTAATCATGGCTCAAAAAGATAAAGCGCATGGTTGATGATCAATGGCTATATACTCATGGTTTGTGATGGCTAATGATGCTTAATCATGGCTCAATCAGATTAATCATGATTAACTGATTAACAATGATTTTTTGTCAATCATAGCTAATCATGGCTAATGATGGCTAATCATGGCTCGAAAAGATAAAGTGCATGGTTGATGATCAATGGCTATATACGCATGGTTTGCGATGGCTAATGATGGCTAATCATGGCTCAAAAAGATAAAGCGCATGGTTGATGATCAATGGCTATATTCTCATGGTTTGTGATGGCTAATGATGCTTAATCATGGCTCAATCAGATTGATCATGATTGACTGATTAACAATGATTTTTTGTCAATCATAGCTAATCATGGCTAATGATGTCTAATCATGGCTCGAAAAGACAAAGTGCATGGTTGATGATCAATGGCTATATACGCATGGTTTGCGATGGCTAATGATGGCTAATCATGGCTCAAAAAATAGAGCGCATGGTTGATGATCAATGGCTGTATACTCATGGTTTGTGATGGCTAATGATGCTTAATCATGGCTCAATCAGATTAATCATGGTTGATGATTAACAATGATTTTTTGTCAATCATGGCTAATCATGGCTAATGATGGCTAATCATGGCTCAAAAAGATAAAGCGCATGGTTGATGATCATCAACTCTCCTGACTTGCCATGTGTTGCTCAGGGAGTTCGTCTTATCGTGGCCAAGAACGCCTTTGTTCCAGGACTCGCGCGGCGCGCGTGTGCTCGGCAGTTGTGGGAATCCCCGGACCCAGATCGAACAACTCGTTTCGAAGGGCATGGTCTTCCTGCACGTAGCGAATACATGCCAACAATATGGACATGTCTATCTTCACAAGTAAGATATCAATGATAGTTATGATAACTATGGCTATGTCATGCTATGTTCATAGATAAGGCATGAATGATTCTTATGATGATTATGCCTTTGTTATGCGGATTGTGGCCGATCCGGTGTACCATTACGAGGCTCATGCGAAATTTCTTTGACCTAGGAATAGCTAAGGAAGCAGCAGAACCATGGTATGCTGGTGAGTATGTGTTGGATACTGGGGGTGTGTATTCGAATTGTTGGGTCCCACCACGCATCAAAACGCCTTTATTGTTGGTCGACTCCAGCAATGCTAGGTACCAAGCCAACATGCACTTCTTTTTCAAAGCCCTGTTTTCAGATGTTTGAAATGTAGAAGCTGGTTTCAATTAGCGACCATTAAACACCATGTTGCTTGCCTATCATTCAAAGGCAGGAGTCAACATCATCTATGAACCACACTCAACTGTTTGCAGTATATTTGTGGATGGACAACAGGTATTTTGATTAGCTTTCATATATGGGGTGGAGTCCATATTGCCGAGCGAAAGTCAGGGCGCGGTGTTTTGCTGTCCCCGCAATCGGATGGCAATGGCGCGCCCCGGCGGCCGTTGCAACTGAACAGTGGCCTGTTTTTTTAACCAGTTTGTGGGTGACGGTGCGGCATCAATGGTAGGCAGTTGATCACTATGAGATGATCAAAAAGGATCAAACAGGGAATATCACAATCCATGAAATGGCAGGAAGTTTACCACTATATATCATGACAATGAATTTGTAGGGAGTTTGTCACTATGAAACAATCACTTTATCATCACAGAATGGAAAGCTCGCATGCTGTAGCTGGTGTAGCTTCCAAGCTCTGCCACAGGGGTTAACATGTTGTCCATCCTGGTGATCGAAAATACCTCATCACTCGTGCAGCCCTGAGTGGGAGATGTTGGCGTTGCAACGACGTGTCAAGGTCAGCTGTTGGGTTTTTGTTGCTTCTGATGATTTTTGTTATGATTGAGGTTGTGGTGGTTATGATTGTCTTTGGGTTTTCTTTCGTCTGGTATCTTCTGCTGGTTTTTTTAATGTTGCTAGTTATATTTGCTTGTTAATGCTGTTGCTGTTCTGCCGGCGGCTGCAGTTGTTGGTTGTTGTCATTGGATAGCCATGATTCCCCCTGACACAAGCGTTGCAAAGAAAGCAAAGGCAACTTGATAAACTTGGTGGATGGATTGTTTGGTGCATTACTGTAATCGTTCCGATGGTGTCATTCGCAGGATGATGCAGTATGTTTTTTTTGAGTTTCTGCCAGAGCGATTCATGTATTGATTCTACATCTCTGTTTCGGGCGGGTAATACGTTCGCTGTCAGGACATTTTTTCGCGGGTTGGCCACGTGATGACACTGACATGCAAGGGTTCTGATCTATTTATCTACATGAGGCGGGAGACTGATTGTCAAGATTGTTTGGTGATGTTTGGTTTATAAACGTATTAGCCATATGCAGTTAGTTTCTTTTTCGCTTTCGATTTACCCGCTTTCGATTTACCACATTTACATGGGAACATTGCGCACCACCTCTCGGCAGCCAAGGCGATTCATCCAGAGTATTTTGTTTGTGCTGCCACTGCTTTGATTGCGCTCCTCTTCATGGGATTGAACCACTCTGAATTTGGGTACAGTCGTTGTGGAATGTCGTAGTCAGAGCTCCCAATCTGTCAACCAATCCGCCTTGTAGAAGGGACAGCACTATCGAAAGAACTATGGATCTTGCACCTCAGCAATGGTACAGTACATCTACTGCATGTACATCGGATTCGTCTCCAGGGTTCCCAGGGTATAAATGCAAAATGCCAGCAACAAGCGATCAGTTGGAACAGGCAATATCACCTCATGCAGGATGCTTAGTTAGCACCTATCTCAATCATTAAGTGGTGGCTAGTATACTATCCCACCATTTCTATTTCATCCCATTATTCATCATCATTCCATTACCAGCTTGACCAATGATTTGTCCCTGCAAAAGCTGGGTCCGCAAATCACCAGCTCGATGGTATAACAATCGAATCTATGGCTGGTTTCACAAGTCACTGCCACAGCCACTCATAAGCACTGAATCTATTGCTGCTTCATCAGCATGTTGGGGAGTTCTTGTGCACATGCCGGCACCTGCCGTTCGCAGCATATCGGCGCAAGTCCGCCGCGACCCGAGCGATTCCCTGGTCCTGAGCAACGAGAGAGACGATGTTGCTTGGTCCATAGTGCTTTAGGGCGGGTGAGGGGTACGCTAGGAGCATACCTGAGAAAGTCTTGGCAAGTGCTCAGGTGTGCGGTTTGTCCAAAAATGGTGTACCCTCAAGTCACTGTTGTGGTTTCCCCATCATACCCTGTTATCCATAGCTACTACCGTATGGTTTCCCCATCAACGGCTATGATTGAATGGTTCGTAGGTACCACCAGGGCGAACTGGACAAAGCCACAGCACTCGCAGGGCACGTATGATGGATGGGCCGGTTGCGACCATGGTCGTTTCGGTAGCATGGACTAATTCTTGATGGTAAAGGTAGCCCACAACCCAAAAGACTCATTGGCCTGATTTCTGGGGGTGACTCACAATATCTCACAATGATGGGTGGACTGAAGGTCCTAAAAGAAGAAGTGGCTTAATCTAGTTGACCATGAAATCTTTGTGAATTACCATGGTGTACAATCACCAGCTACAATCTAATTGAACTCAAGTGGACAACTTCATGGTTCGCAGCGGGTTACACCATGAAATCCCAACGCTTGAACCAACATGAAACCTATGGGAGAACTTTTTCTATCAAATTTACCATGAACTGGATGGGCAGACCTGATGAGGTGAACTCAAATTGCTATACCTAGTATTACATGGAACCCCTCCCTTAAATTTACAGAAAAGGTCATAATACAGGACCCATTTTCCCACGTTTGTAGAAATACAGTGTTTTCATACTTAAGGGTTTTCTTCTCTTGAATTGTTGGATTTCCTTCTTGGCTGTTTGATCTTGATTATGCTTCTATAAATTTAACGACAATATGCTACCAACTTTACCAGCGTTATTTGTTGTATTTTGTGGCTTAACAATCCCAGGCCCGAACTCCAAAAACCCATCCCTCAACTGTAGCCGGGGTGTACATGATAGCCGTGGTTATCATGATGTCTCAGGCAAGGTGCTCACCAGCATTAGCAGCAGAAGTACCACCACACATGCAGTGGCCACCACATTGACTTCCAGCATGAGCTTGTTGATTTTCTAAATCGTTGAGAATGGAAATTCATGCTGAAATTCTTGGTTATTCCACCATAAACACTGAAATCAACACTATTCACCACTATGAGCTCATCACTACTAACCACTATGAACTCACCATAATTATTCACCACTAGGAACCACCATCACCATGAAATCACCTGCCAGGTTTGGAGGTCTCATCGGTTGGTTCACTGCTCTCTTCCGATCTCTGGGGCTGCTGGCGCAGAAGCTGCTTGGCAGTGGTGGAAAGGTCGGTCAGCCAGGTGGGAGCGGACCGATCGGCCAAGTGGAGCAGTTTTGGGTTGTGCTAAGGAGCTAGTTGTAGCCTGGATGGCTTATACCCACGAATTCTTAGGTTTTTGGTGTTTTTATTGGGATATGACTGATTTACCATATAACCACTAAACATATATATTTTTGGCAAGGGATCTACAAGCCACCAAGCTAAGGAGCTGATTGTAGCGAAGGTTGGGGTACATGAGTGGGGGCCCTGGCTGGCCCAAAAATGCTGATTTAGCCTTGGCAATTGAGTGGTAAACGGCCTACATGATTCTGGGGCTCACCCGTAGATGGGAAGCCCTGCAATTGTTTTTTGTTCGCTGACAAAAGTTAGCTTGGTTTCACGCTTGGGACTTTGCACTGCCGTTGTTTGATGGGTAGCCCAACAAAAATCAACACATGCCAATAGTCTAATCATATACGGTTTTTGTCGATTTGAGGGGAAGGTTGGGCTTTGATGAGACTTATGCAGATCTGGCAAGATACTGGATGTATTTTAAGCACACACACATCTAGATTCTTCAGACATCATGGCACATCCAGAACTGATGCTGATTTGTTCACAGATTTGTTGATAATAGTAGAGATGTGTTGAGATACTCAGTGAATCAGATTTTCCCCTAGCGGGCCTACATGCAGCAACAAAAGATCTGCCAAGACCATGACGGTGAGAGGAAAACTCGTCCGACATAGCCAGGCAGCTTTGGGAGAATTTCTGTGGCAAATGCCTGTGGATCTGGCAAAAATGTATTAAACATGCACACAGAATCTACAAAAATTGCACTCTGCCAAACAATCACGATGGTAAACTTCAACCGCCATCGACACAAATTATATACTCCAAGTGAAGTCAAAACTCCAATCATCCACATGATGTGAACGTGTGAGTAGAACAATACGATAAAATATCCGTAGGAAGCAGACTTTGACTACTTGGCACTATGGTGTTGAAATGGTTGCTTATGTTTTCAATGTTGGATTTGAACAACTTACCCGATGCTTGAAACCAAGTCTGAAAGGTAGATGCCCCACCCCGGAACGGGGTCCATAATAATTATGATAGATACAGAGCTACTTGTCATCGGGTGGAAGGGAGATAGCCAACTGGGACCTCGTACGCCCGATAGCCAACACTCGTGTGAAGTGACTACTTTTTCCCTGGCCTTCGGGTTTCAGATTGTTGTCATCTAGCAAAGGAACTGGTGCTCTGGAATACACAGATGCGACTAGATTTATCATGATTTATCAATATATGCACATACATACAAGTATCAAAACTGCACACGTAGATACTCATGTGCCATCACATGATACGATGTACATTTAGCATGTGGTTGCGTGCATAGTAATGCCTATGTTTATAGATTTTTAGAAATACATACATATGTAGCAATATGTACTATACATATGATTAATTATACATGTAATCATTCGATATATATCTGTATGTGTATATGTGTGTATTCCTTTTTGCATTTGCAGACAGATCACTGCACACATCATTGGGATAATTATTGTTCTTGGCAGACACAGATGGGACTGACCCAAGCTCGCCCAAGGAAGGCCAAGATTTGTTTTCTGGGCCTCGACAATGCTGGGCCCCTTGGTTAAGAAGAACTGGTGGAGGTCAGATGTGCTCAGCCAACTCAGCCAGATCCCATGGATTTCTGTCAAGTCACAGATCACACATCAATGTTTTCAAGTCACGAAACCCAGAAATGTGATTCCAAGTAGTTGTGTGAAATTTTGCGGACAGTGTGGTGGTGATCAGTCTCGTTTAGATGTCACCAATGTTTGCTGACAATCACAGCCAGTAGAGGAAGGAAGTGTAGAGGTCTACAGCACGGTCTACTAGCCACTGATGAAGTGTAATCATTAGAAGAAGCCATGCTGATTGATCTTGATCGGTTAGCTCATATGGCATCCGTTCAAAAATGCTTGATAGGTTTTTAGTCTCCGATGACCATATTAGAACTGTGGATGTTGTTTTGTCAATTTCGCCACAAGGCGGACTCATGTATATATGCAGTGATTTTGCTTTCCCCCATGGTAGCGCTAGTTTCGCGCTTGTTTGGCGCTAGTTTTTTTGAATCATGTATTTGTTCGCATCCTTTTCAATTGCGATTCTTCTCCATAGCCTTTTTCCTTCTTAGTCTCAAGCTCATTGGTAAAGACAACATGTCTATACCAGATACTTGTCGTTATCTCGATGCGTTGGGTGACTTTCGCAATCCATGATCTCCACAATTTCCCCAAAGTTGCAGACCAGTGAAAACGTTCCTCTGGCGCTAGATCCGCGCTAGAAAAAACCCGCAGACCAAGACCCTGCCTCACCAGACCTTTGTTTTCCTTTTCTGCCACAGCAGACAGACATTAGCTCTAGCAGCTCAGAATAAAACAGGTCCGCGCTAGATACAGTTGTCGAAATCTGAAGAAATTGTGGTTCATTGCTATCGTTTAGATGCGGTGTCCCGACAATTGTGCCACAAGGCGGAGCCCCATGGAACTACGGTATTACGACCGTTTTCAGGAACAAACATTTCGATACGAGCCCATATGTTCGAAGAATGCAGGTACGACCATCAGTACTTGACACTTACCAACTCCTTCCACATCCCAGCTTCCGGGTACGAAAGTATTTGCTGGCCCGAAGACCTTGTTGGAAATTTGGGAGTCACCATGATGAAAAAAAAGTTGAAGCAAACCGAATTGTATGATGATTTTAGACCAACAATTTCTTGTTTTTTGTTGGGTTGATATCATAATCCCTTTGAATTGACTTTGCTCATTGAATCATGTGGTTCGCCACTACAATGCTCTTATCCAAAGATGGTTCCAAGCAAAATGTTTAAACATGTTTTTGTTGATGGCCTTCTGGTAAACCAATCTGGCGACGGAAAATCGCCATGTTTTCACAGAAACTTTCGGAAATCGGTGAAATGAGCTATAAATGATGGATTTTCCGAATGATAGCAGCAATACATCAGCAACTTCTCTGGTGGATTTTCCAGCTGGCCGCGGTGACACTCACCCAGCTCAGCTCGGCTTCGGCGCCAGGAAGACCACGCTGCTCCAAATGCTGCGGGATGGACGCCTCGGAGTGAATGCTCCCACGCTGTATCCCAACAACGAGGAGCTGCCACCGATCCGTGGGAAGCGAAGCGTCAAGCTGAGTTGAGTGATGGTTGATGGTTGATGAATGGTTGATGAATGGTGAAGGTTATAAACATAAGGTGAAGGTTATACAATCTCATATGCGTTTATATATGACTTGATAGTGAATTGAAATTGGTTCGCTTGGACTCACTGCAGCTTTGCCATCATAATTTCAAGCATCATTAAGATGATAAGCATTTGTGTGTCTATCAATGCTCTATCATTATAACCAGTGCTTCTCTTTATCACTATGGCACGTTTTATTATGTCCATGCTTGAATTATCAGCATTGTCAACAATTGTCAATGAACTTGTCCACCATCAATAGATTGGCATTGTTACCCGCAGTCAGTGAACCAGATCGACCATAGCAGGCGTTCTGAATTACTTGCAGCCGGCCATGGTGAACCAACCAACAACCATCATCAATGATAATTTACCGCTTTGCCACTCATTATTCTGGCATATCAATAGCTGCTTGATTTTTTTTACCAAACATACCATGGCGATTTCACTCAGTTTCTTGACAATAATCATCAACCATAGTTAAGCATTATGTTAACGTTTATTAGGTAATACTAAACTGCTATGAATCACCCAGTGCTGACCTGTTGATTCTTACCAGCTCTTCCAAGCATTGAATTGCCCACTAGTAGTGCTTAACCACCTTCAACTTGACAATTGCCACTGGTTCTCATGATATTCCCTGATGATCAGTCAGTTAGTGCTTACCATTGACCATTAGCTAATCATTGCTAATATTGTTGGTTACATGCGCAAGACTGTTGATTATCTACGATTATCCACCGTTATCATCCACATTGTAATATGTCAGATACCGTTCATCATTAGATATATTGGAAACAACCATTAATAACCATCACAAAAATCATATCGGAAACCACCACAATCCATCACAACCAGATCACAAGCAACGTTGCCTGGTAGAAGATAATATCATATAGACATGGTTGATATGGTTCCAAACTAAGAACCAAATCAAATTGTATGGTTCAAGCAAATCGCAGTTGGCAGGGAACCTGGTTGGTAGTTTTCAACATTTGTTATTTTCCTTAGTGACTTACAAATGCTTGGCTGACTGGCGCATATGGCTTTCACACCACCAGCCAGTTAAATGACGATTATAAATCATTATTGAATCATGATATTCACCATTATTAACGATGATAAACCCCTAGTTAACCAATAATAATCATGAGTAACGATTATTAACCACTGGTTAAGTCATTCTCAATCATTGCATTAAAAACTAGTGAACCGATCCAGCTCATCAAAAATGCTCCTTCATCCACCACGATTGAACCAGTAGTTGTTCACTATGATAGTTAGTTGAAACTGGTTCATCAACCAATTCATTGCTCCACTAGTGAACCACTAAGTAGTCAACCACTAATCAACCACTAATCAACCACTAGTTTACCGAGCTTTAAACTGGTGGATAACCACTACTTAATGAGTCGCAGCTACCTGATTAACCACCAGTTAACCACGAGTTAACAACCACCAGTCACTAATCAACGACTAGTTCACCACCAATAAATCACTATTAACTAGTGAACGAATAATCATCAACCACCAATCAACCACCAATTTATCACTATTATCACCATCTAAGGATCCAAGTTTTATCAATAACAATCATCAACCACTAAGTTTTATCACTAATTTATCCACTTAGCGTCTTATCTTCACCAGGACTCACCGCGCCTCGTTGTTGCCGTGAGGAGCTGCAGATCAACGGCATCCGCTTCCGCACCTTCGACCTCGGGGGCCATGAGACGGCGCGGCGCATCTGGAAGGCGCGGCCGCGGCGCGGCAACGGCCGTTTTTTCCCGAATGCGTAGCACGGGTTCTCGTTTCATAGTGGGGGTCTGGGGGCGGAGACGTGTTCGCTGGACGTTGCGTTTGTGTGCGCAACCGACCGCAACCGTTCGCAACCGTTCGCAATCGTTCGCCGCCGTTCGCGGTAGGACCGTAAGGCCCGTACCATTGGGGGAAGCGTGTGGAGGTGGTCATTTTGCGTGGTTTTGCGTGACCTGCAACCTTGTTTTGCGTGACAGGCGTGGCACTTTGTAGCATCTCAGCATGTCCCATGACGTGTCCCAAGTCCACTTTGCGTGGCAGGCGCAATAGATTCTGCACTGGTGTGTTGGTGTGGTGTG
>VSDK01025360.1:5000-13463 GCA_009767595.1 Symbiodinium kawagutii
TGGTCGGAAAAAGTTTTTGAGCTCGTCGTGGACCACAGTCTTCAACCTTTGGTAGCTGGAAGTGTCGACATCATCCTCCAAGCCAGAGAAACCCAAACCTCCACCTCCCAGCAAGCCCTTCTCAATGGACTTTGCTCCCACGTTGGAGGTCATGATGATGAGGGTGTTTTTGAAGGACACAGTTCGGCCCTTAGAGTCAGTCAGTCGACCATCCTCCAAAATCTGCAAGCACAGGTTGAAAACATCAGGATGAGCCTTCTCCACCTCATCGAAGAGTACGAGGCTGTAGGGACGGCGTCGCACCCCATCCGTCAACTGGCTTTCCTCATCATAACCAACATAGCCTGGTGGGCTACCAATCAGCTTGGAGACAGTGTGCCTCTCCATGAACTCACTCATGTCCAAACGAATCATTGAGTCCTCCTTTCCAAAGTAGGCAGCAGAAAGGGCCTTGCACAGCTCAGTCTTCCCGACACCTGTAGGGCCGCAGAAGATAAAGGATGCAATGGGACGGTTGGGGTTCTTCAGACCCGAGCGAGCACGGCGAACTGCCTTGGCCACTGCAGTGACTGCCTCCTCCTGGCCGATGACCCGGTCATGCAAGATCTCCTCCAACTGAACCAGCCGGGCAGACTCGTCACTGCTCACCTTTTCCACCGGCACACCGGTCCATTTGGAAACGACCTGAGCAACATCTGCTTCAGTGACCACGGGGATCTCTTCTTCAAATTCTTCGTCATCTTCCTCTTCGGTTGTGCTCGTTGTCGTTGTGGTGGTAGTTTCCTGCACCACAGTTGCACCTGCCTGGGCTTGGGCCTGGGCCGCCGCAGGAGTCGTAGGTACCGATTCTGGCTCTTCAGGGCGCTCTGCTGCCTCTTTGATCAATTTACGGATCTTCTTTTTCAGCTTGATCTCCTCTTCCTTGCACTTTCCGGCCTCTTCCTGAGTGGGAACTTTCAATGAAAAGGGATGACAAGGGAATATCAAGGCCTGAGAAAGTCAAACAGTATCAAACAGTCAGTCAGTTGGGTACAGTACGTCATTGCACACCACAAAAAGCCATGAGAACCACATATTTGGCAAAGTCCAATCTTAAGCATCCCTCAATGCTACTTGATGTAAATGTCAAGCCATGTCAAACCGGTGAATCCTTCGAAAACCCATAACAAAAACGAAGGGAACTCGCAGCTCGCAAAGCTTAGCCCAGCCGTGCCATGCCCAGCGTCATAATTCTGAGCACGCACCGCATCTTCTTTCTTGGCTTCCATCTCTCGCAGCTCCTTCTTGGCCTCCCAAGCTTCCTGTGGAATATCGGCATTTTGTCTCAGCTGGACCCTGGCACCCGTCTCGTCCATCACATCAATGGCCTTGTCGGGCAAGTACCTATCCTGAACATATTGGGAAGCCAATTTCACACAAGCCTCCAATGCCTCCTCAGAGTACCTCAACTTGTGATGTGCTTCGTACTTCCTGGCCAAGCCTTTCAGGATCAGGACGGTCTCTTCCACTGTGGGCTCTGGCACCTTGACAGGTTGGAAACGTCGCTCCAAGGCCTTGTCCTTCTCAACGTACTTGCGGTACTCTTCGTTGGTGGTGGCCCCAATGACCTGAAGCTCTCCTCGGGACAGGGCGGGTTTCATGATGTTTGCCGCATCAATTGCACCACCTCCACCACCGTCACCGGTACCACCAGCACCCACCAAGGTGTGGATCTCATCGATCATCAGGATGATGTTCCGCTCCGAGTCCAGCACCTCCTTCGAACGAAACGAAACTTTAACGGAGGTTAGTTTGCTTAATCGTAAATAAATCTCAGAGTCAGTTCTAAATTTCTAAATCGGTATGAACTAAACTGTAAAAACCACGTGATTGAAAGAGCAGACTCCGTTGAAAAAACCTGGGTGGCCCTCTCCTTGATGACATTCTTGAGTCGCTCTTCGAATTCACCACGGTATTTGGTGCCTGCCAGAAGCATGGCCAAGTCCAACTGAATGATGCGCTTCCCCTCAAGCATCTCCGGCACGTCCGAGGTGGCAATCTTAAAAGCCAGGCCTTCAGCAATGGCGGTTTTGCCCACACCGGGCTCGCCAATCAGAACGGGGTTGTTCTTCTGGCGCCGGGCCAAGATCTGAATGGTTCGTTCAATCTCAGCCTCACGACCCACAAGTGGATCCATCATGCCCTCGGCGGCAGCTTTGGTCAAATCTCGTCCAAACTCTTCAAGGGTGGCGTTCTTGCCTCCTGTCAGATTTGCGGGAACAATGAAACATGGTACAAGGCGCATGTTCGTGCGTGCAAATCACATGCTGTCCCCAACAACGACAAATGCCATGCTGATCTGCAAACTGTGCCCCAAACATCAACAGCTGCAGCTGTGAACAGCTGTGCGACTTCCCCTGCCTGCGCTTCCTTTGGCTTGTTGAGTAGCGGCGACCTTCTCGTCCTTGTCCTGGAGTTCCTTGATGATCTCCTCAGGAATTTTGGAGACGTCCACATTGAGCTTCTCAAGGCACTTCCTCAGCACGACCAAGCAGCTAGAGGAGTGTCTCAGAAGCGTGACCCAAGAATTAAAACCAAAGAAATGGCCAAAAAAAACTGATGTTGTGCAAATGAATGGACATGTCCGAAAACATCTGACTGAGTCGCTGCATCTTTCCAGAAGGATCCTTGCAAAGAGCGAGCAAAATGTGCGCAGTGTCGATCGCATTGGAATTCAAACTCTGCGCTTCCGCCACACAGTTCTCAAGGATCTGCTTGGCTTCTGGAGTGAAAGGAATCTCAACCTTCACGGGGCCCTCACCTTGGCCCAACTGCTCTGAAATGATCTTTTTCACGTCCTTGAGCTGGACACCAACCTTCCTCATGACCTTGGCAGCAATGCTGGAATTTTCGGCAATCACACCCACTAGCAGCATCTCCACATCTACAAAGTTGTGACTGAGACGTCGCGATTCTTCCTGTGCCAACATAACAGATTTGATTGCCTTCTCATTGAAGCGCTCGAACATCATGGTCATGGACGTCATGTGTGAACCGCGCTTGGGCGCAGCCACTGTGACTGAACCAGCCATGGAGGAGCCAAGAAAACTGGAGCCACCTGATGAAAATTGGGCCGGTGCCGACCTCCAAAGGCCTCCAAAGCCACTTGAAGGAGGTCCGGACCTCACCGCTGACTGCTTTCCTCGCAAAGGTACGGCCTTTGCAAAGCTTGTTGCCAGTCGCAATGCCACCAAGGCTGCTCCCACGCCCAAACAATGGGCCAAAGTCTGATTTTTGCCGAGGTTGAGTCCATTTGCCGCTGCATCTCCTGCATCTCCTGCATCTCCTGCATCTCCATTTTCCACTGGGTCCCTTGGAAGAGTTGCTCGCCCAGGCGAGCTAAGGACGAAAGTGTAGGAAGCGAAGCCCACCAAGAGCAGCACCAGGGCTGCCACCCGCGACCTGGAAGACTTCATGACCTGAGGCTGAAGCAACACGCGACGTGCCGGAGACTGAAGCGCCTTTTTTTGAGCCGATGAGGCTGCGATCGGCGATGCAATGCCTTGACAAATTGAAAAGCGCTAACGTACGCAAACGTACTTTAAATGCACTGGGAAGTGGCAGTGAATGATCTCAAGCAAAAGTGTTTAAGAATAGACTCAGAGACTCTTTAAGGACTTACAATTCTCTGTGCGGACTCAGAATGCATCTCGCCAAGGCACGCGTCGCCACAGGCATCGTTGGCTGCCACAATGTGATGCAAGCTGGGCACGTGGCTCAAATCATGGCAGGCCGGGCAAAGCTCCTGGATGCAGTGGAATCGCCATCATGTTACGTTTCTATACGTTTCTCTTGGTCTAAAAGTGATCACTTCGCCACCTTGGGCATCAGATTCATTGGGTTCCAGGACGCACATATCCAAAGTGTACGATTGTGTCTGCAGTCTATGTGGCTAGATCTTGCTAGGACATGCTACGACCCTCTCTTGGGGCACTTCGCCCAGAGAATTGGAATTTCTGGTTGCCCCGAGGAGGGAATTACCCTTCAAGTGAAGCAGGTCACGCAAGCAGCTGCTGACAGCCGACTTTTTCATCTGCGATGCAGCTGATGGATTTACGACGGTCAGAAAACGCCAACTTCGTCGTGTCCCCCCTCCATACTCTGCACCAAATAAGCTTCTGCAGCATGGCAAGCTGCAAGGAGTTCGCTATCCGAGATATCATCCTCGCCAAAGCCAAAGTTTTGGGAGGTCCCCTCAAGCAGATCCCCAGCAGCTCCCCATGCTGCCACAAGGGGCTGCTCCTGTGTCTTCGGACAATCGAAGTTATCCCCAGGTGAAAATGTCCCCGTTGCATCATCTTCTGCAGCCATCACTACATCCTGTGGCGCGCAGCTATCTTGCACAGCTGCTTCAGGACTGTGTGATCGACCAATGGCATCATCCAACAGGTCTCCAGCAGCATCCCAACATGCCACCAGAGGTTGCTCCACTTGGAAGTAGGAGCTTTGGCCCTCGCTTGAAGCTGGTTCTACTGGTTCCACGTGTCCGGGTGCGGCACCATCAAGAGCTGCTTGGGGCATGGCGGCATCAGCCGCATCAGCTACAGGCTCAGTGGGCTCAGTGGGCTCAGTGGGCTCGGGGCCTGTCTTCTGCTCAATGGAGCCAGGGGCTTTGAGGTTCCGCAACGAGGAGCGACATGGATTGAACAAACGTTTCAGATCGTCCATGGTAAGTTTCCCAGCAGTCTCGCTGTGTCTACCCCCTCTCAGGGCATCTTCCAGCAGCCGTTCTTTGGCCCCATGTAACTCCAAGAGGTCAATGTCAATGCTATCTTCCACCACGAATTTGTAGATGTGAACTTCCTGCTTCTGTCCAATCCGGTGCACCCGTTGAATGGCTTGCTCCTCGACAGCAGGATTCCACCAAAGGTCCATGAGGTACAACCTGGAAGCAGCCACCAAGTTCAATCCTGTCCCACCAGCTTTCAATGAAACCATGAGCACCCTTGCCCCTGAACGGCCAGGTGTTTCTTCAGCCAGCCAGGCGACACATGCAGCGCGCTGATCCAAGGTAAGCGATCCATCAAATCTTCGGTGGTCGATGCCTTCGGCATCTAGGGCACTACCAATCAAGTCCATGAAGGACGTGAACTGACTGTACACAACAGCCCGGTGTCCTTCTGCCATATCTGTCTTCAACAGCTTCATGAGTTCTTTCATCTTGGTGCTGTAGTGAGCATTCTGGCCCTCTGACTTGCCAGATGCTTTGGCCATGAGCTGCGCAGGGAACCTGGAAGCACCTGGCAGCACGGTCAAGTTCTTCTTAGTGATGCCGCTGCGTCTGCAGATGGGGCACTCTCCCTTGAACTTTTGGATGATCTGAAAACAGCACTCGCGACAAAAGATGTGACCGCAAGGTGTCATGGTGGCATCTTGTGGCTCATCGCAGCAAATGGCGCAATCACTCATCTGCCCATTCTTGATCTCATCCCACAGCTGATTGGCAAAGGCTTCTGAAACCTGATCACCCCCAACTTCCAACAAATATTTCTTCTCAAGCTCCTGCAGATCCATGTCTTTAGTGCTTTCTCGTGCAAAGACCATGAATGGATGGCACAAGGCTTGCCGCAGCTTCAAGAGCAGTTGCAAGATGTGGGTGTATTTGGCCAAGACTTCTCCGGCTGCAACGAAGGTGTCGAACTGTGTCTTGGCCTCAAGGGTTCAGTGCAGATATGTTTTGATTTTTCACCACCAATGAAGAGTCCCAGGTTGCGGAATGCTGGTATCCCCCTCAACCTCCCCCAGCAACAAAACCCCACCTTGGTCCACAAAGTCTCATAGAAATCCCGCTCGGCAAGGGACAGTTGCAGGCGGTGGACATGCACATGCTTTGGCGGCAGCTGCAACAATTTCTCTCCGGTGGTCGGATCCACCGTGCTTTTGGTCCTTCGGATGATCAGCGGGGTCACAATCCGCCGCGCTGTGTCAAGAGCTTGGGACATGGCATCGGAGTCTCCCTGCCTGCCCTTGTCCAATGGAATGGACACTGATTGACGCCATGTTGGCCAGGCACACCACGGCTCGACCCTCAAGAATCGCACAGCCGAAAAGAGCTCCTGGGGCTGAAAACAACGGCTCCATCAGGTGAAAAAAGGGTTGAACTCCTACAGCATGTGAGCCTACCGCAAAACCCTTCTCGACTTGGAGATCCATTTTGTTCAGACATCAGGCACCGGCACCCACTTTTCCTTTCGTTTATTACCCTAAGGTTCACGCAAAGGTGAAAATGCGTCTAGCACATATGCATAGGTATCAGTACCATCCAAAAAACCTCCATGATACATGCGAACAGTTGCAATCAAACTTTCAAAACCTTTGTAGCTATGAAATCTCACGGGGACTGTGAGTTGAGATTCTGCCTGTGCCAACCGGCCTATGCGCATCCTTGGGGTGTCGGGATATCGATTAATGGGATGTTGCTGGCGAATCTGTAGAGCAGGCTTGCTATCTAGCTTTTGCCTGAGTGGGGATGCTTTCACGACACGTCTCCATGGTGTTGGAAAAAGTTCAAAATGCTGATAAGCAATTCCAGTATGTGTGAGTATGAGGCCTCGTTCCCTTCACAATTCACACATCTTGCTAGCATTTTCTGAAGGTAAAATGCACACATACCAGCATCCCAACACAAACACAAAAAAGCGACTATGCCTAGCTGCATATTGTATCACAAGAGCATACATGCGTAGACAGGAAAAGATAAAGGCCCTTTTTCAAACATGATCTGCGGACATGACATCTACAAAAACAAACACACATAAAGACAAACATATATTTCATTTCATTTCATTTAATTTCCTTTCATTACATAACATTTCATTTCAATTCATTTCTTTACATTACATTTCATTGCATTGCATTGCATTACATTACATTACATTACACTACATTACATTACATTACATTACGTACATTATGTGACATTGCATTGCACCACATTAGGTCACGCCACATTACGTGACATTACATGAGATTACATTGTGACATTGTGTAACATGCATGGCACACATACCTTGCATACTACACCGTACCATTCTATACCATACCATACCAGACCATACCATACCAGACCATACCATACCATACCCTGAAAACAAACCATACCATACCCTGAAAACAAACCATACCATACCATACCATGCCATACCACACCATATCATACCACACAACACAACACAAGACAACACAACACAGCACAACACAACACAATAAAGACGCAACAAAAATACAATGCAATACAATACAATTACAAGTACAGCTGCAACACAACACAACACAACGCAACGAAACGCAATACAATACAATACAATGCAATGTAATGCAATACAATACAATACAACACAATACAATACAAGACAATACAACAGAACACAACACGATAGACTACAATACAACAATACAATGGAACGAAATGCAATGCAATGCAATACAATGCAACGCAACACAACGAAATGCAATACAATACAATACAATACAATACAATACAACACAATACAACACAATACAATACAATGCAACGCAACACAACGAAATGCAATACAATACAATACAATACAATGCAACGCAATACAACACAATACAGCACAATACAATACAATACAATACAATACAATACAATACGATACGATACAATGCAATGCAATGCAATGCAATACAATACGAGACGAGACAAGACAAGACAAGACAATACACACATAAAACACACACACATTGCATACATGCATACATGCATACATGCATGCATACATGCATTACATTGCATGACATGACATGACATGACATGACATGACATGACATGACATTACATTATATCACATTACATTACATTAATTACATGACATGACATGACATGACATGACATGACATTACGTTACATTACATTACATCACATTGCATACATCGCATTGCATTGCATTGCATTACATTGCATTGCATTGTATTACATGACATTACATTACATTGCACTACACTACACCAATTACATTACATTACGTACATTATGTGACATTGCATTGCATTCCATTGCATTGCGTTACCATGCATACGTACGGCAGGGGGGTCACTTTGGGCGCATATTTTGGATCGCGGGCCAGACAAAGACCATTTTGCGCCCGAAGCGATCCAAAAAGTAAGCCCGAAGCGACCCCCCGCCCCATCCGTACATACACACACACACACATACATACATACATACGTACGTACGTACATACATACATACATACATACATACATACATACATACATTACATTACATTACATTACATTACATTACATTACTTAACATTACATAACATAACATTACATTACATTACATTAATACATACATACATACATTACATTACATACATACATACATACATACATACATACATACATACATACATACATACATACATACATACATACATACATACATACATACATACA
>VSDK01025360.1:13865-64630 GCA_009767595.1 Symbiodinium kawagutii
CATACATTACATTACATTACATTACATTACATTACCATACATTACATTACATTACATTACATTACATTACATTACCATACATTACATTACATTACATTACATTACATTTCATTACATTACATTACATTACATACATACATACATACTGCCATACTGACATACTGACATTCTGACATACTGACATGCGTGCGTGCGCAACATTACATGATATTACGTAACGTTACACAACGTTACAGAACAACACATGACGTTACATAACATTCCATAATGTTACATACCATTACGCACCAGCACGTAACAATACATGACCGCACATTACACTACATAACATCACATAGCATTATACAACATTACATAACATTACATAACATTACATAAACACACATAAGATTACATGACATTACAAAAGATTATATAGCGTTACAACACATTACATAACATTACATAAAATCACATTGCATTACATAAAAGCACTTTGCAGTACATAACGTTACGCACAGACCCCGTGGTTTGCCGGGAGCGCAAACCACGGCTGTCTGTGTGTGTTGAACATTGCTCGAAGAATCAGTGAGAAACACTGGCTATACGCAGTGATTTAGGGTTTAGGGTTTTAGAGTTTGGGTCTTAGGGTTTAGGGTTTTAAGGTTTTAGGGTTTAGGGTTTTAGGGTTTTAGGGCTTAGGGTCAGGGTTTCTTGATTCTCAGAGTTTCAAAAACAACGGGCCTGCGCAGGGTTTTGAACAGTTGACAAGTCTCACTTCTGGGCAGGTCTTGTGGTCACGGGCAAACTATGGGGTCTTGCCGTAACGTTAGATAACTACATTGCATGACATGGCATAACACTACATGACTACATTGCATGACGTTACATAACACTGCGTAACATGACATAACGCAATAGCACATTACATGACATCACAATCGCCTTGCACAATGTTGCATGACATTTCAAGTAGCATTTCAATACATTTCATACCATCACATCACAGAAAATTACATTACATGACATCACAACACACAAACCGCAATGTATACACCCATGCTTACATTACATTAGGCTAAATTCTATTGCCACATTCCATGCCATTGAATTGCATTGCCTCACCGGCATTTATGCATTACATTCCATTGCCGTACATTTCAACTATCACATTGTATACGCCCGAGTGTACGCACATATGCGCATGTATGCTTATATAGGCGCATACCTGCATACATATGCAAATGCTTTTGCCCAGCTATCTTTGTATAGAATATACCATCCATCCATCCATCCATCCATCCATCCATCCATCCATCCATCCATCCATCCATCCATCCATCCATCCATCCATCCATCCATCCATCCATCCATCTGTGTGTCTCTGCCTGTCCAAAATGGCAGCCAGTGAGCACTGAGCAACCAAAGCAGTACTGATAACAACCAAAGTGATAATAACAAGCGAGACACAGCCCTTGAGTTTCCTTGCCAAGGTTGAACAACGGCTCCCTGCCTCCACGCTGTTTTGCAAAGGAGTACCGGTGACGCACCATCTGCAGAATCCCCTGAGCTGAAAAGCAGCCTGCGCCTGTCTGCTGCATCGGTTCTTGATTGCGTGAGCCTCATCTAAGATGATTCTTCGCCAATAGAGTTGGAAGAGTGGTGAGTCATCATTCTGCGACGCCAAGGTGTTGAAGGTGGTCATCACAATACCATGGTTCCTGAGCTCCTCAATGGAAATCTTTCGACCTGACCCATGGAACTCATAGACGCTGGGGCATGCTGAGCTGCTGAAATGTTTCTGGGCTTCAGATTGCCATTGCCGAATCAGCGACAAGGGCGCCACCACCAACACCCCGGCGACACCATCGTCCTGTGCGAAAAGGCTGGGTGTCTTGGAACGCGGCTCAGCTTCTTCGAGCGCTCGTAGCTCTGGGGCTGCAGATTTGGCCGTGGGAAGGTTGCCCAAATCTAAGGCCATCAGAGCCAAGCACATCACCGTCTTCCCCAAGCCCATGTCGTCCGCCAGGATGCCTCCACGGCAATGTGCAAGAGCAGCATCCGGGAAGTCCAATGATAAGGCACCAGTGGTCCGGTGGTAGTACAAGAAACGAGCTGACTCTCTACCGCTGCTGCTTGGCAAAGGACCTGTGGCTTCTGGAAGTTCGTACTCATCCCACATAGGGTGAAGCTGTCGCTCTGTGGGTGAAGGTGCGGCGGACCTTGCATTGCTTGTGGTTGCCTTCTCTAAGTCGTGTGGGCTCGGCGTCTTGAAAGTTGACGGCAAGGAGGACGTGGGGTTCTCCCGCTGCCACATCCAGTAGACCGCTTGGGCCTGGTACGGCCGCAAGGTTGTCTCAAAGACTCCTTCGGGCAACCGGATGCCAGGCAAATCATGTCTCTCCAGGTGATCCTGACGTCCCAGCTGCGCAGCCGCAGCAGAGGACATTTCAACCTCTTCAGCATCTTCTTCGTTGCTGTTGGCGTTGCTGTTCGCGTTGCTGTTTGCTGCACTTGGCACCTTTTCATTGGTGGCTTCGGGAACCTCGTCCATCACAGCTTTGCGGGGACGATTCAACTTCAACTTTTCAAGCAACATGCTTGTGGCTTTTCGCTGCACTTCTCGGTCATCCTCTGCCTTCTGCACAGCCTTTTGCCCTTTGGCTTTGCTCTTTCCACCTTCCGAATTACCCAAATTTTGCATCTGCCCAGGTGTGCGCAACGCCGAAGACCTCAAGGAGATGTAGACCAAGACCGGGATGGTCGTTCCCAAATCTAAGGCTCGAGGTGGGTCTTTCCCCACCACTGCCTCTGCATCAATCAACTTCCTTGCAAGCAAAGGCACTAACGCCTTGGAGGTCCAACTTGGGAATTTCCCAACGGTCTTGCCATTGACTTCAAAGTGAACTTGTCCTGTCTCCTTTCCCATGCCCACACCGGGCCTACCCTTCTTGGTTTCCACGGCCCACTTCAATTCCAAGCGCCCACCACTGCGAAGCAAAGGCCCCATAGTTCCATCTTCCCCACGGAAGCTGGCGCCTCCCTCCAGCTTCATGGTGCTATAGGCTGCCACATCCAAGGAACCCAAATTCAGGGCCCATTCCACATTGCAGCTACGCTTGCTCTTCGAAATAGGTGCCTCGGATTTCGTTGCCACCTGAGTGCGTGCTTTCTTTTTGGGCCGCTCCGTGCGTTCAGGCTCCTGCTTCACCTTCATCATCTTCAGGAAACTGCCACTGCTGGCTGGGGCAGTCACCTGTGCTGGAGCTGCAGTCACCTTCGCCGGAGCTGCAGTCACCTGTGCCGGAGCTGGCTTGGAGGTCTCCGGTTCTTCACCGTCAGTGTCATCCAAGGTGATGGATCCTGAGAGCGGTTTCAATGGAAAAGATGGGGTCATTGGTTCCTTGACCGGGGCATCCAGGATGATGTTGGCTGCTGCCGCCAGATCCCCACCTGACCGCCTCAATGCCGAGGCAAGCACATCATCGGTCGGTCCCCTACCCACAACCTCGCGCAGGACCGCTAGGCGGCCAGCATCCTGGGAATATGCACCCATGTTCGCCCCTAAGGTGCAAAGACTTTACAAGAAAGGTGTTGGAGGTGTTGGAGGTGTTGGATTGCTGTGCTTGCATGAGCCGCTTTGTGTTGGCTATCATGCTTTGGACCTCACTTGAGGATTGGCTGCAGGCAGTCTCCTTTGTTAATTCTTTGACTGCATGACTACCTTATGTAAAAAGCTGTCGTCCTCCATGTGCTGCTAAGTTGTGCTCGTACTTGAACACTCAGCTGCAGAACTTTGACGATGGAACTCATGGTCCAAAGACAACAGAATTGATATGCATGCAATCAAGCAACAAAGAACTCAGCTGCATCAGCTACACAAACCGCCCAGGCTGAACTGAAATGCTGGGCTCTGGTCCTGAAATCGAGCCATGTAATCACTGCCATCTGCCAGCATCAACGCTCGACCATCTGTAGTGGACTGCAACAGTTGGCGCCCATTCCTCAGTGACAAACCGCGGCGACCAATTATTGTTGTGAGTCATTTACTGAGGTGCTGGGGCAACCAGTTGCATCCAAGTTTCGCAAAGACTTGCACATTTCCTTTCACTGCCTAAGTTGCAAGAAATTGACAAAGACCACATCACCATGGCTAAGATCGCACCAAATCTTGCTGCTGCGAAGTTGCTTTCATGGTAAGAGTGGCTTGTTCCTTTCTAGAGTATCGTACAGAGTAGTTCCGAAGCCCTGTGTCCTGCCGAAGTCTCATCAGCCCTCAAATGATCTTGAATGGCTCGACAGTATTTGAATGGATGAGAGGGGTTCCAATGTCTCTCCCCAAGAATTCCAAACTGGGTGCAGATACAGTGGAAGCTTAGCCAGAGCCCACTGAATCCATAAGGCTCCATGCTCACCCGAGTACTTTTCTACATTTCGGCATACCTGTGGTGCTCCGTGCTCCCAAAGGCAGCAGCCTTGAGACCGCTTGAAGCGTGCCCGAGATTGGTGGTTGATGGTTTTCTATGGTGGTTACATATGGTTGCTGTGATGGTTGTTACAATCCTTGAGAGTTTGGGGTGGGGAGGGGTGGGGGTATGATGATTGATGATGGTTGATATGATTGCTCCTGGTGGCTGATATGTCGGTTCATCATGGTGCTCATACTTTGTCTTTGCCGTTCAGGGTTTGGGGTTTGGTCGGGTCGATGGAGGGATATGACTATTGATGATGCTTTAAATTGTGGTGGCCTGGTGGGTGCAATTGCGGAAAATCGTTGCTGGTTGCCAGCTGGCTCACGTGACCAAAAATTGGCGCGGAGAATTGCACCCTGCAATGCAGCAAAGCAAAGCTTCTCTTGCTTCGTTCTAGTTTCTCCTGTACATTTGATTTTTCCTGCTCTGTTTCTCTCCCTCTCTCTCACTCTCTCTCTCTCTCTCTTTCTCTCTCTTTCTCTCTCTTTCTCTCTCTTTCTCTACCTTTCTCTCTCTTTCTCTCTCTCTCTTCCTCTCTTTCTCTCTCTTTCTCTCTCTTTCTCTCTCTCTCGCTCTCTCTCTCTCTCTCTCTCTCTCTCTGCCCTTCCTCTATCTCTCAGTCCGCTGTCTGTCTCTCAGTCTGCCTCTCTCTTTCTCTCTCTCTCTCTCTCTCTCTCTCTCTTTCTCTCTCTCTCTCTCTCTCTCTCTCTTCCTCTCTTTCTCTCTCTTTCTCTCTCTCTCTCTCTCTCTCTCTCTCTCTCTCTCTATCTCTCTCTCTCTCTCTCTCTCTCTGTCTCTCTCTCTCTCTCTCTCTCTCTCTCTCTCTGCCCTTCCTCTATCTCTCAGATCTCTCAGTCCGCTGTCTGTCTCTCAGTCTGCCTCTTCCTCTATCTCTCAGTCCGCTGTCTGTCTCTCAGTCTGCCTCTTCCTCTATCTCTCAGTCCGCTGTCTGTCTCTCAGTCTGCCTCTCTCTCTCTGTTCCTTTCTCTGTCTCTCTCTCCCTCTCTCCCTTTCTCTTTCAGTCTTTCTCCCTCATTCTTACCGCCATTTTTTTCAATATATATAAAAAAGTCGCACTGCCATATTTAGTCAACCAGATCTTAAGCGATGAGACATGTCCAAACCCCTACGGAGCACAAGCTAGAACCATTTAGAGGGCACAAGGAGGGTAATTTCCTAATCACTGCTCCATTTGTCGAAGCACAGTGAAACACCATAGGAAGCTTGCAGGAGAACAGCCTGGCCTTGCGGCCCAAGGAAGAGAAAGACAAGCCAAGGAGACATGAGCGGAGACACAAGAAAAACGGTAGAGCAGTAATTGCTTGGCAAAACCAATGCTTCGGGTGAGCCCCGCTGTGTTAAGACAACGCCAACTCAATCTTCGGGTCAACACTCCTCCACGCGTCGCATGGGCCGCTCTTGGCTTACCTGACCACTGACCACAGGAGCAGACTCAAATACCTATCCTTGCTATGCCAAAAAGTGTGCTTGAAAACGTTGATGTTGAAAGCGACGGTTTGCAGTTCGGGGCTTGGGGTTAGGGCACTCACGGAACTCAAGAAACTCAAGACTCCCCGCTCGTCTCCACCCGTCTGCACCCGTCCCCAACCATCTCCACACCTCAGTGTACTCGTGCACCCTCGCCAAAGCAATGAGCTCGAAGAGGGCCCCGGCCATCATGTCAAGGCTGGGTTCGATCATCGACCTGGGATCTCAGCAGGCACTGCAGGTAACCAACATTTGGCCAACCGACAAGCAACAATGATTTGCCTTTCTTTAGAATCCACTCATGCATTTCCAATAGCCAACATCAACTGACATCTCTTGCTGTCCACATATGTCAGCTTGATTTCGTTTTTCTCAAAAGATCACCTTTCTCCCCAAGCATCCCCAATAGCCTCGTGCGACCGAGAGACTCCAATAGCAGAAGGTTGGTGAGAGCAATGCCCAGGGTGCCAGGTCCCAGCCAAGCACAGTTGTACATTCCGAAGATGTATGCCACCTCGAAGGTGATGAAAAAACTCGATCGGATCTAGTGCATCTCACACCTTTATTACATAGATTCCATATACAACCAATCTCTGACAGAATGTCATCGGAATTGTCCTCCCATCCAAGCATCTTTCAGATTTGTTAGCTTAGGATGGCGGTCAGCTCTAAGGTATGACTGCAACGAAGCGAGTCAGTCACTCATATGTCACTCATCAAAGCAAGGCTCGGAATTGTAAAACGTCCAAAGGTAGTTGACGCGGTTGCACAGCCAACGTTTCATTAGCCGGTCATCCGTGAGGTCTGCCTGGCAGCCAGTTGGAACCAAGCCGCTGTGTCTCTTCCCTGTGCTCCCAACGTGACTATTCGAAGAATTTGCCACAATGGAATGGCTATTTGGCTGTGGGTCAGTTCACCCCCTACCCCAGGTTCCTCCATCGTTTGCCAAACTGTCTTCCCGCTATGAAATTGTTGGTGAACTTTCCCCCATGAGTTGGTTGGTTAAAGCCTTGACCCAGCTCGCCGTGTATAGCTGGTATATCCCCTACTATTCTTGGTTAATCTCCCCTATTATCAACCATTAACCATTAGTAGTTGGTTGATATTGACCTATCTCATCCTATAGTTAGTGTGTATGTGTAAATATATATATATATATATATATATATTAACCCCTATAATGGCTAGTTAACCATTATTGGTTGGTTAAAGCACCCAGCTCGACATTGGCCTTCAAGGAGTCGTCGATTGCGACCTGGGCCATGCGAACGAAAGGACATGCTTGCAGGCACTACACGGACGATCCCAGCATGAGGTATGACGACTTGTACCTCTATATGTGTTAATATATATGTATGTGAATATGTAAATATATATATATATATATATACATATGTTTATTCATCTATTTATTCGTTTATTTACTTATTTATTTATTTAATATGTACAATCTCTATATTAAAAGATGTATATAGTAACAGCAGTAAAGATAGTTAGAATGATAATAGCACTAATATGAATCATATCATTGTTAATAACAGAATGGATCATAGCAATAAGAAGAAGAATAGTAGTAAATAATAGCAATAATATTATGATTATAAATATATAAATATATATATACATTCATTTGCACTTATCGGCATTTGCGGATTCGGTGTCTTCCGATTCATCAACACTCGAGGCCCTGGCAGCATACTCCTTGGTGAGCCGTTCCTGCTCTCCAAAGCCACGCACCACCACTGTGTTTGTCATCACCTCGGGGAAAGCCAATGTCCAATGCACACTGCCTGGTGGCACCAAGCACATGCGACCAGGAAACATCTGACAGATAGCTCTGAGTTCGAGAAGACTGCGTCTTGAAGCAGTAGCGCAATGGCACGGTTGTGTTTTGGTATCTGCCGTATAGCGTCCCGACCACATAGTAGAATGGGATTGACAACAAGGTCATCGAAAGTGGCATGATGGAGTGAACGTAGACCAAGGGAACCATCGTCCTTGCCGCAGCTTGGGCGTCTTGCCCACACACCAGCGAAACGGACCACGATCATGCAAAGAAGCAGCTGAAACGTCTTTGATTTTCAGGTTCACCCGGGTTCACCCGACCCAAAGTGATATCCTCTCTCCTTACAATGTGTCACCAAGGTTTCACCAGTTTCACTTGCCAAGCTTCTGGAACAGGATCATAATGCTTCCAGAAATCTTCATGAAGAGATAAAGATCAATGGTGGCCATGTCCATGGTCAATCGATTCATGATGCGGCCCACGGGGTGCTTGTCAAAAAAGCGATCCTTGGGGTCCAAAGCACATTGTGATGCCATCAACCGCCAGAACAATTTTGCTTCTGCTTCCGGCCGACACAATACGGCGCAGCCTTGAAAACACACCAACAGAAAACAATGAGAAGTGGCCAAATCCACTTCCCAGGCTTTGCATAAGCGTATTGTCTCCTTCGGGAATCATGCTGACTGGACCCTCTCACAACCTGTACCTGGTACCTGGCACCAGACCAGCGGCAATCGGAGCATGCAAAAGCCGATGGATCACATCGCTGTGGATTTTCGCGGAGATTCGCAAGGTGAAGGCTGCAAGCGGTCGGGCAGTTGGGCGTGGATGCTGTATATCTGACATCCCCAGAACTGCTGTTGAAACTAGTTCACCAATCCTCTTTATCTTGCAAAAAATGGTGTCCTGCTAGGGAGCTCAACGAAGAAATCACCGACTACAAGCCCATCATGGTCATCTCCCTACCCATGTTCTTGGCCGGATGGGACTTGGTGGAAGGCCTTTGGAACCAACCTCCAAACATTGCCGGCAAACTCGCGTAGAAAAATCTTCCAGCAAAGCATGCGCCTCCACCAAAATACCAGCCGATGAAGAGCGCGGTCGTGCCCATCGCAAGCCAAAACCTGCCATGGAAAAACCTCCAGGATGAAAATCACAATGCTGACACCATGAACTCAGGTGCCGACAAATATGCACTAAAGTATCCGATAGTGGCCTAAGTTGCCAAGGTGTGGGGTTTACTTGGGCGAGCAACTTCAAAATGGATGACCGGTCAAGAATTTGTGACGCTAAAGCACTCAAGAAATCCATACAAATCCAAGAATCTACGTCAGCATTAATCGCGAGAGCATTGGTGCAGTTGGCCAGTGAAATGTCACACAGCCTTGGCTGAAGCCGCGGCTGTTCACAGCCAGCAAGATGTGCGGTGGAGATTCTGAAGCTGGGCCGGGAAACAAATAGAGGAACAAGACAAGGGAAAAGAAAATCATAGCGTTTCCCAAGTTCCTGAGTTGCTCAAACGATAACTGACCGCATGAGACTCACAGCAAAGCACTCAGAGATGGCATTGCAACTTGGCATCCGCCACTTTCCGACGGCACAATACCTCCTTGCCATTTCCCAAGTCGGTCGGCCTGGCAGCAACAGGTGGGACCCTTCAACAGTGACACCAGGCAGCTGCTCAGTGCCTTCAGCTTCACCTCAGCGTCGAAAAGTTGCTGCAAGTGGCTGCCAGTTGCTGCTTGCCCTCTGTTTTGAAAACAGCTGTGACTCAGTGTGACCTTGTTGCCCTTTGTGACCTTCCCATGATCTTCCCTTGCAGCTCCAGGGGCTCTCTCTCAACGTTGCAGCCGGCACTGGTTGCTTCACAGCATCGGGCTGTTTATCCTTGTCTGTTGGTGATTGGACAGGCGAGAGCTGCACGGACTCCTGGAATAGCACCAGAGGGACCCCACAAGGGACACAAAATGGAAAGAGAAAGATAGATAAATAGCTATCTAAAGATTTATTTATTTATTTACTTACAGAATACAGATATACACATAGCCATCTACATATATGTAAAGATCTACACAAAAAATAAACATACACATGTGTTTATATATTGCCTGAGCGAGGAAGAGAGAGAGAGAGAACACATGTTTTGGAGAGAGCACATCCAAGACTGCTTGGCCCACACAACTCTTCCACGCTATGATGTGCTATGATCACCTCCAAACCAGGTGGCACCCTGTACGATGTGAAGTCATCAAAGGAGTACCAGCTGCTGCTTACCGCGGATCTGGCTTGGGCTCACCTTTTCCACAGCATCCAAGCATTTCAAACTTCTGATTTCCTACCCCTCAAAGCCCTTACAACACTGGGCCTCTCAGGATCAAAAAGCAGCAACGTAGGTAGTTGCTCAAAAGATCTCAAACATCTTTCGCAGAGCTATGGCATGCCTCATGCGTGTCATGCTCTCACAGCTGGAAGCTTGGAGTGGATTTGGAGATCTCCAACTCCTCGTCATTCATGTCTGCACTGATGGATGCGAACAATGGCGTTGACAAATATCGCTCGCCAGTGTCTGCCAACATGGCCACCAAAACGGACCCTTCGGGAGCCTTCTTGGCCATCTCAACAGCAGCATACATGGATCCACCACCCGAAATTCCGGTGAAGATCCCCTGAGTCTTGGCCAACATTTGGCTCATCTGAATCGCAGCATCTCCTGGAATTTGCACGAACTCATCATAGCCAGTGGACGCAATGCCCTTCTCAGTGATCAAAGGAATGAAATCCGGAGTCCATCCCTGGATAGGGTGTGGCTTGAAGGCAGGGTGGGATCCCGTGGCGCTGCCATCAGCATTCCTCTCACTCTTGGTGCCTGACGCCACCAGAGGCGCCTCTGCAGGCTCCCCCAACACGATCTTCACGTCAGGACGTTTCTCCTTGATGGCCTTGCCAGCACCCGAGAAGGTGCCACCAGTGCCATAGCCAAGGACGTAATAGTCCAACTTCATACTTTCGAAGTCGCTCAGGATCTCCTCTCTGCAAAATGTGACGAACAGAAAAGCAGATAGACAAATATGTATGCCTACAAAACTGAAAGGATGCAAACATCCTCCAAATGTAAACAGCGTGCATGTGTGTGTGTGTGTGTGTATGTGTGCGTGTGTTTGCTTGTGTGTGTGCTCGTGTCAGTGGCAGTGGGCGTCTGTATGTGTATGTGTGTGTGTGTGTGTGGCTGGGTGGGGGGGCATGCGGGTAAGCCATATTTTAGTGGCACAATGAATCCATCTGTCTGTGTGCCTGCCTGTCTGCCATCATCTACCTGCGCATATACATTTCTACTTGTATGTATGTATGTATGTATGTATGTATGTATGTATGTATGTATGTATGTATGTATGTATGTATGTATGTATGTATGTATGTATGTATGTATGTATATGCATGTAATTACATGCATGCATATATGTACATTTGTCTATCTCTATATACTGATCTATCTATCTATCTATCTATCTATCCATCCATCCTTCCTTCCATCTATCTATCTCTCTGTCTCTCTCCATAATTTTCGGTATTCGATGGGATTTGATCCAATAGAATCTACTTCAATGTGTGGCCCAAGGCTGATTATAATGCAAGATTCTGGAAGGCCATTGACCTGCTCAAGGATACACCAACCAATCCTAAGGTCCAGGATCGCAAGCCTCTCCTGCCCCGTAGTGTCGTAGTGGAACTGCGCGTTTGCTTCATTCTCAAATTGCCGGCACAAGAACCTGAACAATTGCTGATGCCATGATGCAACTGGCACCTGCACAAACATTGAAGAGTCACCTGATGCATTACCCTGCCATGTGCAGTATATGGGGATGACCTTGCACCTCTTGAAAAGCAATAACACCCAATCAACTGAGAGCAATGTACAGTAACTTCTTGGATTCGTGGCAACAGCCTTCATGCAACAGTGACCTGTCCATGGATGTGTCTTCACTAAAAGTGCCAGGCAACCAGCCATGCTTCTCAGCCAATTCCTTGGCCTTCGCAACCATTCCGCTGCCTTTGCCTGCCTTTGGCGTAACGATCACCTTGCGAAGCCGACCGACCAGGGCTCATTGGGTTCCAAGACATCCAAAACATCTTTTTTGACGGCCATTTCTGTGACTTCTTTCATGTTGCGTCACACCCAACTCCACCACTCCCAAATCAACCTCCATCTCCGCCCTCCCATTCCCACCATTTCCCACCCTTCGCCCGCCTTAGCACCCAAGAATCGCATCAGCTTACGGCGCTCGATCGAAAAGGGCTCTGCCATAGTGATGACCTCAGCAGCGAACACCTGCAGCCCCTGTGTCTCAGCCACTACCTATCAAACGTGGCAACTTCATGTGTGAAGTCAGTAAAAAAGTGAGAGTTCCCTTCCCGAACATTACGATTTGTTGCACCTCTCAGAGAACAACTGATGTCCAGAGGTATCCCTTCGGGAACAAGCTAATTTCGCCGCACAAAGCACGACCAGTGACACATTTGTAGCCCCTCTGCGCGCACAGCATAGCCACCGCAATGCCAGTGTTGCCACTGGTGGCCTCAATCACGGTGTCCCCGGGCTTCAACTTGCCAGTCTTCTCAGCATCCTCGATGATGGCACAAGCCAAGCGATCCTTCACGCTGGACAAAGGATTGAAATACTCCAACTTGGCCTCGCGCTGGGGAGAGCAACAACGACACAACCGGCTTCGAACATCTAGAAAAGAATCTGTACCAAGGCATGCTGCAAAACTTCCGGGGCTTTACAGCTTTGGGTTCCCTAAAGTAACGGCATGAAGTGGACATGGTGCAATGAGAAAATGACTACATGGTGCAAGGCTCATCATGGGTCGCCATTACAGCCAAAAGAACTGTATCCGCTCAGGAAACATGGATCCAGGCCAAGAATTGGCTTGATACCTTCTTTTTTCTTCTCCAGTTGGGAGGGAGCATTGACAAACATAGTAGAACAGGACTCAGGTAAACCCAGCGAACAGCGATTGCAGTCCCCAATAGCGTCCCGATCCTCCCCTCTGCATCCTTTTTGCGGAACTGACAGGGCGTTGTTGATTGAACAATGCTTCACAAGCCAACTGTAGTTTGGGAACCTTGCGATATGAATTTGACTCCGCTTTGGAAGCAGAACAGTTCTGCATTGGCGAGCCATTTATGGATGGGTTCTCCAATCCTTTTACAACCCCTGCAGGGCAAACAATACCAGGCGACCTGGTTGCCATATCAGGTCAACAATTGCCGCATCCAGGTCAAGACGTTTCCCCAAAAACGTTATCTTTCGATCCGCCACTACCTACTGCTTGGATTTTTCCTGGAAGACAAATGGGAAGAAGTGACAGCAGGTGGCAAAGGCAGGAGCTAGGAGCTATCTCAAGTGCACCATGAACTGCAGCCACGTGACGTAAATGGTGCGGCCCTTTGGGCAAATAGCGTCCGAAATCTTCACACAAGGGGTGTTCCCGACGGTCTCAGTAATGTTGTCATAGACACGTCCGCGACCCTTGCCACGATCTGCGAAGCCCTTGGGCACAGGAGAAGAAACAAATCCAGAGAAGCAAGACATCTCTTCACCGATCGGCGGGGCTTGTGGGTCGCCGCTTGTACTGGGCCAAAGTGCTGCGGAATGAAATCCATCCGATCCCCAAGGTGCAGCGCAATCAATGCAATCAATGCAAAGTTTGTGAATTTCACAGAATCAGTGCACTGCTTCAGTTGTGAAGCACAGCGTCCTCAGGTGCACAGCTTCTTTGCAACTGCTTGAAGTGCTCCTGAGATGTGCCGGTGGCTCGGCTTGCTGCTTGCTGGTGCCCTGTGGTGCCGCTCAGGGCATCTCAAAACTCAGGCCCTCACCGACTCCGCAACCTGTCGAGCGGGTGATCGAAACCGGCCGCCCATGGTGCGCAGGTGGAAAAAGTGGTACCACACCCGAAGTGAATGGTGGGCCTGTTAGCATAGATGCACATCTAAATGCACACACAGTACATGCACATACAGTGCATGCACATTTGCATGGGGATGCAGCTTATATCTTTGTGTAGGCATGTCTGCATGTCTGCATGTATGTAGGTATGTATGTATGTATATATGTATGTATGTATGTATGTATGTATGTATGTATGTATGTATGTATGCATGTATGTATGTATGGATGGATGGATGGATGTATGCATGTATGCATGTATGCATGTATGCATGTATGCATGTATGCATGTATGCATGTATGCATGTATGCATGTATGCATGTATGCATGTATGCATGTATGCATGTATGCATGTATGCATGTATGCATGTATGCATGTATGCATGTATGCATGTATGCATGTATGCATGTATGCATGTATGCATGTATGCATGTATGCATGTATGCATGTATGCATGTATGCATGTATGCATGTATGCATGTATGCATGTATGCATGTATGCATGTATGCATGTATGCATGTATGCATGTATGCATGTATGCATGTATGCATGTATGCATGTATGCATGTATGCATGTATGCATGTATGCATGTATGCATGTATGCATGTATGCATGTATGCATGTATGCATGTATGCATGTATGCATGTATGCATGTATGCATGTATGCATGTATGCATGTATGCATGTATGCATGTATGCATGTATGCATGTATGCATGTATGCATGTATGCATGTATGCATGTATGCATGTATGCATGTATGCATGTATGCATGTATGCATGTATGCATGTATGCATGTATGCATGTATGCATGTATGCATGTATGCATGTATGCATGTATGCATGTATGCATGTATGCATGTATGCATGTATGCATGTATGCATGTATGCATGTATGCATGTATGCATGTATGCATGTATGCATGTATGCATGTATGCATGTATGCATGTATGCATGTATGCATGTATGCATGTATGCATGTATGCATGTATGCATGTATGCATGTATGCATGTATGCATGTATGCATGTATGCATGTATGCATGTATGCATGTATGCATTTTGTGTGTGTGTTCACGTTGCATGTGCGCCTGGGTGATAGTAGGTACACTGTACGTAGTCCACATGTGTGTGTGTGTGCATGCTTATATCCACGTATCTATCTTTGCGCGTGGATGTACGCACACACGGGTTGATCTGCATGGACCTATGGACGCAGGTGTGCAGGCAAAATCAAATCACATGTCTGATCATATGCATGTGTTTGTGGATAGGGATGCAGGCAGGCACGCAGCAATGCAAAATGTGCAAAGCACACAGCTCTGCACGTAGTTCAACAAAGCGAGAAATGAAATGGTCTCCATACATCTGAAGTGACGTGCGCGTCTTCTTGTTAAGGCTACCTTGTTAAGGCATGAACAAACACCGTCCAACTCAGCACTTGCTCGGCTCTGGGCGATTTCAACTAGCCATTGTGAGCAGCGTCGTTGAAGATAGGTCACGTCAGGATGCAACCATTGTGGAGAAATAAGTGCGGCTCCACACCGATGATGTAACGTCCATATCATCCATATCTGAATAATCATGATTCAACCGTAAAACCGTTCCTGAGCATCTCAATCAAACAATTTGGATCCAAACAAATCACCAGCAGATGACCAGCCGACCAGCCATTCGTCGTCCCAAGAATCTGGCGCCTCTGTGGGAGTTCCACTCTCGACAATCTTTCCATGGGAAAGCACCTGGTGCTGCCAGGGTGAAAAATGGCCACCCGACCTGATGCCCTGCTAGGCATCCCACACACCCAAAAACCACAAACGACCACCACTACCACAACTACCACCACTACCACGCGTTATCACCTCCTCCTAAATTTCCTCAGATTTGAATTGATGCTGAGGAATCTCTACATGGCTTGAGGGGTGCCAGGGAGGCTTGATGATATCTGACCTTAGGAGGATTGACCGTTACATCAATTTACATGTTGATGTATAAAGATACTTATTTACATATAAATATATATATATATATACATATGTACACATTTGGGACACTGACTTGCATTAATCAAGATCGCCGCCATGAACTGTTGTTCACAGTTATTCACACTTATCGCCAGGCTCATTGTTGATCACTCGTAAGCATAGTCTCTATAACAGTCACCATGGAACTGTTATTGACCTTGACTTAACAGCAAGCACTACATGGCCCTTAAATCCCTTGTACATCTATTGACCTCAACTTAAAATGAGGGGGAAAGGATTACTCCACCACCACCACGGGCATCACCACAAGCATCACCACCTGCCAGCAACTGCCAAGAAACGTAAACCTTGTCGAACTTTCGGAGGCGCTCCTGGGTGGCCATATGTGGCTCTGGTCACGCGGCGATTTCGATTCGTATGGTGCTTGTTGGTATGGTATCCTCTGGTATCCTGCTTCACTCCTTGGAAGGACCAAGGGTTCATGATGCTTTCCTGGTGTTTTCGCCTCCTCCGCTGGAATATTTTGTTGAGTTTTCTCATGCGTTCTGACCACAGCTGACAACCTGCAACAGTCGACAACAATGAGGTGCTGAGAACCATTTACAAGAGAAATAATGGCTAAGCATGGGAGAATTTGCGTCAATGGTTGTCTCCAAAATGCCGTATGTCCGTCAAGAACGTCGGACCAGTGTTGCCAACATCATCTCTCCTACAAAATATCATCCGTGGATTTGAACTGTCCAAGGCTAATTATCTGCTAATCCTGGCCCTTCTCCCTGGCAGTTTTGTTGTTGCGTCTACCATCCTACGACATGTACTTGGCGTTATTTCCCGTGCCTCTCATTCCCATGCAACCTGGCACTTTGCAACATCGCTGTGGCATCGAGGTAACGCTGGGTGTCTGGATGTAGTCAAGGATCAGGCTCTGGCTGCAACACCACAATCCGGGCGCGATTTCTTAACATGTCGCCAGCCAGAAGTTCCTGTCGAAGTGTCGCGCAGAAACTTCTGAAGAGAACAGCACCATCACCAGCGCACCTCCAGGATCCACGCAGCAGTTGGAGCATCCACCGACCCGAAGGGATCCTTGGAAGCGAACGAGGCAAATCATCAAAGATCCAAGCAGGACAAGCAGGACAAGCAGGACAAACAGGGCAGGCAGGCATCCATTGTTTGCATCCAAGGCACATCCAGCAGCAGCAGTTCCTTGGATTCTACAGCTGCATGTGAGCACGCACATTTGTAAGCATCGATACTGGACATTCGATAAGCCTGGTTTTGTTTGCGGGTATTCAAACGATCATCAACCATTAATCATAACCATGATTTTAACTTTCAACCACTAAAAATCACCCATCTCAGCCCATCTCTCAAAAATTCTGTGATCTTTATTGGTGGGCCACGTTCCACATTCCTGCACTGTGCCCAGGGTGTTGTCCAAGCCACGGCCTTGGGATTGTACGCCGCCCGCGCCAGGGCCACGCGAGCTTTTTGGCCACCGGACAAGCTGATGCCCCGTGCACCGATGAAAGCGTCATCCCCGCCTGGACGTTGACCGTTCATTGTGCATCTTTACATGTTTTAATCTTGGAACGCGTATACAACATTTACAAATTGATGTTTTTTTGATACTTCTTTTCATTCATTTGCAATACATAGATGCGTTTGTTCTTCTCTTTTCGAGTCTATCTATCTAATTACTTGTTTGTCTTTCTTTTTGTTCATTTGCTTGTTTTATACAAATGTTCATGTATTTATCTATTTTCGATCTATTTTTATCTACTCATTTATCTATCAATGTATCTATGTATGTTTCACTATCTTTCCATTTATCTACTTATTTACGTATTCAATCATATCATTTGTGTTTTTATCTATGCATCTTCTACTTCTTTATCTATTCATTGGTTTCAATTGGCAGATATGTGTCCTTTATTTCTCGATTTTCATACATGTATGAATTTTGATTTTTGTGCGTATATAGTTGCTAATTCATGTTTGATCATCCATGTTTCTTTGACGAATCAAAACGTTGAAACGCAATTATCATATAGGTCATAGTTGTAGGCTGCAGGCTGTTGCCATGGAAGATCCACTTCGCTGATGCATCTCTGCAGCCGGGAAGGATGTAGAAACAAAACCCTGTGCCACGTCGAAGTGGGTTCAAAACTAAAACTGAATTCAACTAAGCCTTAAAAACTTAGGCTTCACCTGTTGTCTGTGGAGAAAACATATCCGTCCGTTGCTTCCCGAAACAGGCACATGGATGCGCATGGTCCTGCCGCGCCTGGGAGCAACTTCAAATCGCTTTCCAATCCTGATGCTTTAACTGCCTTCGAATAGCGGTCCTTGCCAGGGCATCCAAGTCACCAACAGACACTCGGAACACTTCTGGACTCGGAATTCTCTTGCAAAAAACGCTTCGAGCTAATGAAAGAATAAGAAGAAACTCTACCTGTGATGAGTGACAGATAGAAGGATAGATAGATAGATAGATAGATAGATAGATAGATAGATAGATAGATAGATAGATAGATAGATGTTTTGGGCGCCTCTGTGAGGCGGCAGACTGCCAAGCCCAGCGAGAGAGAGAGATAGATAGATAGATAGATAGATAGATAGATAGATTGATTGATTGATTGATTGATTGATTGATTGATAGATTGGTAGATTGATAGATTGGTAGATTGATAGATTGATAGATTGATAGATAGATAGATAGATAGATAGATAGATAGATAGATAGATAGATAGATAGATAGATAGATAGATAGATAGATAGATAGATAGATAGATAGATAGATAGATAGATAGATAGATAGATAGATAGATAGATAGATAGATTGATTGATTGATTGATTGATAGATTGGTAGATTGATAGATTGATAGATTGATAGATAGATAGATAGATAGATTGATTGATAGATAGATAGAAAGATAGATAGATAGATAGATAGGTAGATAGTTAGATAGATAGAAAGATAGATAGATACTGTATGGTACCACGCAAGAATCTGCCCTCCGCCTGATCGAAGGGAGCACCAAAGAGGATATTGTCTCGGATGGTCCCCTCTGCTATGTGAGGCACTTGTGCACCTTCGAGACAGGACTCGCATCAAGCCACCAAGACCCCGCTCCACTGCTCCACATCTCCCCAGTCTTAGCTCCAAGCAGTATCCAGTCACAAATGGTCTTGACAGAAATGTCTTTTCAGCCTCAGGGGTTCGATGGAGTGCAGCTTCAACAAGTGCCGTGGGCTGAGTCCAGGACGTCTACTGGATAGAGCTCACCCAACGCCGCTTCAAGCAGAGTGCTCTTCCTGATGCCCAGATCTGATTCAACAGACACCATCCAACATACTCCATGCAGTCCAAGCGGCCCCGACCCCACAGCACCACAAATGGCCACCATCTCCTTAGGACATCCAAACCATGTGCAGCTCACGGGTTCAAACAGCTTCAAATGTGCAAACGCAACAGAAATGTGGATGTGATAAGACAAGTCTTGAAGTCTTAAACAATGTGGTAGCACCATTGTGTCTGCCAAGAAGCCCCGGGTTTCACCTCCAAATTGATGTTGTGGAGGACCTCAGCAGGTACCAAACATGAAAGAACTACAGCGAGTAGCGGATGGAAGACTAATGAAAGCATATTGTTTAGTTTTCACTCATGAGTTCACAACTAACAAAATTAGAAGAACTAACTGTCTAATTGCTTCACTAATGTCCAATTGATGATTAAGTAGACAATTAGCATCACTACCTAAATGTAGTATGTATTTATGTCTAATTCTCTATCTGGTCTGTTGCAAAGCATCAATAAGAAGACCTCAACAGAAAATCATCTAACGATGTTCATGGTGAAATGCAGTCCTCATTATTGCTCAAACTCGGCCCATCCGAAAGGAGTCCCAAGTGGGATGACTCCTCACTGGACGAGATCCGTGACTTAGCTGGACGATCCTTGCCGAGCGGCTGTAGGCGCGTCAGGCTCACTGCCCCATTTGAAGCTCCCTTGCAACTTGAAGCTGCGAGGAGCACCTTAAGACAAGCGGCCATAGGGGAGTCCGCAGGGCCCAGGTGGTCACACAAGGTCTCTCTGCATTGCGATTCTCAGCTGCTTTAGGACAGGGACTGGAATTCTTTGGCCAAATCTCCACCCAACTTGGCTCGCTGATTCCTTCGAATCATGGATCAATCACATGGCCTTAGCTGCCTCAATGACATGGTTGTGGCAAAGCTGAATCCTTAAAATTGATTATCGCAAGGAGCTTACCAAATACAAACCCCTATGTTTGCATTCAGTGTATCCAAACATCAAACATCCAATGCATCCAAATGCATGGATTGCCTGGCAAATGAACCACTCACTATGACAGATTTGTCCTGGCAAGACTGGCGCTTCATCCAATCGCAGGAAGTTCTCAATCCGATTCTTAGATCGCAGTGGTGCTTCAACGGCTCCCTAACTGGTCTCGACACCAAGCGTGGCAGGCTGAGCTTTGGGCTGCACTGATGCGGATAGTCACTAGCCTTTGCAAGCCACCAGAGAGCACGGAGCTTTCCTGCCTGAGTCGAAGCACAGGCCAACACAAGTCTAAAATAGTCTAAGTGCAGTGCAGTGCCGCCTCAAAGATGCCAAGATTTGGAGGCAGGCAAAGATAGAGGCCAAATCATGCCGTCCATACCTCGGGACAGCTTTCACTGCACCCAAGCAGAACGTGGCTCACCTGCAGCCAAGTCACAAGCGAATGAAGCCATACAATCCAGCTGCAGTCAACACCCTGGGCAGGCTTTCTTCAGACGGACTGGACTACTGGGATTGCACAACAACAGTACGCTGGCAATAATGACCGTCCAAATGCGGTCATTGCCTAACCTGCATCATCACCATCATCGTTATCATCAGCAGAAGAATGATGCATTATTGCAGCAACACTCATGACCCGCGTCAACAATCATCATCAGCATTCAATCCATCATCACCAAGGATTTTGCAATCGGTCATATGTTTTCAAGCCCTTTGGCCGTTTTGTGCATCCTCACGCAGCTGCCCGGACAAGGCAGAAGAGTTCCGAAGTTCAGAGCTGAGAGGAGCCTGGGGAAGATGTTGAAAAGCGCCACGAAGTTGCTACCTGAAATCGCGAGCCAGTTAGACAAAAAAATGATGCTGTTCCCGTTAAGCTTCAGGATGCTTCAGGGCCCATGCTGCGGCTGAGAAGCAGAGCTTGAAGTATGTGTTCAAGAATCTCAGTTCCCGAGTACGAAGTTTCTTGATCTGTTCCTGTGCCGATGAGAGCCTACTGAAACGCGCAGTAGCGACGTCTAGTGACCACAGTTGCTGCCTTGATGGCTTTGATGCGTGGCATGGATACATGTGCAGTAAGCCTAGTAAGCACAAAAGCAAACAAAAACAGCTACATATTGCACACCGACATAGACCGACACTGTGGGGAAAAGAGTGGCAAATAGTGTCACATGCAGAACCTGTGTGGAGTATGACTGTATGTGTGCTATTTATCTGGGTACATGTGGAGCCTCCATAGCAGCTTCCCAGGCATAGCACTTCACGATTCGGATGCCCTTCATTATCTCGCGGATCATATATATTCCTGAGATCAAAACAAAACCGTTGACTATTGAGAGCGATATGGAGAATTCAGAGCTGCACAAATCAACGAGATCCAACGAGTACCAAGGAGAAATGTTCAGAACAAAGTGAATGCTTCGTCCACATTTTTTCAAGGATTTTTTTCAAGGCACGTTTGTCCATGACATCTTGCAGCTGCATCATGTTGATCCCCATCGCTCCGCTCAGAATCAAGGACAGCGTCAAAGCTGCAGGGCAAACACAAGGTGAGCGTCTACATTGCCAGATTCAAAGTGTGTCAAACATGCCTTCCTTCTATGCCTTCCATGTTCATGCAAACTTCTGCATTGGTAGACCTTCTTAGAAGCAAGCACATCGGAACATCATATAAAATGAGCAAAAACACGGCATCCAATTCTGCTGCGTACCTCAAACGTGTCATGTCGCGCCTGGAATAGCCACTGCCAAGCAAAACAACGTGGCAAGTCGGAGCTTGACAGCCTCAACATGCAGCCCTCTGTTCGCCTTGAAGACTTGCAACCAATGCTGAGGTGGGTGCCATCAAGATCAGGAGAAGTGCCACCGTCACCGTGGCGTTCGCCGTCATCGCAAAACTGAAGACCAACCTTGGTCGCTTTCTGTGGCGCACTCTGTCCTTGAATCAGGTTGGAAAATTGCACTTGAAATGCCACGGCCGAGCAACCCATGGAAATTGGCGATGAGATCATTGTTCACTACCATCATGGCCTCAGCGTCCATTGTCACCCCAGTTTCTCCTTACTCCAGGGACAAAAGACCCAGGTGGGCAAAACAGCAGACATGCTAACTGCATCTAACTGCTATGTATCTTAACAGTCTCTAAGCTGGAACTGCATCTGCCCTCTGGTTGTACTCCCGCAGCTCGTCGCTGTGCCATGCTGCGTTGGGTTTCTTGGAGACCAATGGCTGCTCTCCAGGCTTCAGCTCATCCATCTGCTTCATATCGCTGCCCAGTGAAGCCGAAGGAAGCCGCTGCGTCTTCTGAAACAACACCGCGGCCTCAGCTTTTTTTGGCACGAAGGGCCCCACCAGTTTCAGGGCAGCGTCCTGGATGCCGAAGCAATTTCGAAGGTCTGGGTTTCAGGCCACCCCCGCGGTACTTTGGTCAAACTTCATGGAAAAATTGGCCTCATACCTGTCGTCTCACAGGCTTGAAGCCCGGCCACTGGAAATTGGGCAGCCCAAATCAGAAGCAAGTTGTTTGGCGGTGAGGCAAATTATCTTTTGTTGCCGATAAGCACTCAACACGTGCCGCCGAGAGACGAACAAAGTACTGCGAACAACTTGGAAAATGCACAGCTTGAGCGCAAGAGCGTGTATGGGGACACAGCTGTGAAAAGTCTTGGGTCTTAGGACAGCGCTAGAAACAATACTCGAAACTATTGGAAAAAACTGAGTCCTTCACCAAGGGCTGCATCGAAAATGCAGCCTGAAAATTGCTGCTTGCACAATTCTATCATCCAAGGGTGCTTTTTCTCGCGCCAAGCAACGATCGACACCAAAATAGGCACCGTCATATCTGGCATCTCCCCACCATGTTCTCTGACCTGACATGCAGGTCAAGCAGCCGTGGCTTGTGGACAGCGGGGGGCCGCGGACAGCACTGCGGTCGGGCAACATAGGTCTGAAGCCAAAAGAAGTAGTCCAAAGAGTGCTGAATCAGGAAAACCTGGTACAGATTACCTGGGCCGCAGCATTAGAAAGCTCCACAAAGGCCATCTGTCCATGATGACGACAGTGAACAGCTCATGTTTCAATGCTGTGCCAAAGCACCGACCACCACGTGGACAAAGAGCGAGAGCTGAAACAAGGCCTCAAGCTGACCCCAGCTACGACGCAAGGCCAATATATATATATATATATCATATTCCTATATATTCCTCCCCCAAAAGAATGTACTAACACAAATCATACCCGGCGCAGAAGTTTCCAAGTATATAAAGGCCTATATGATGGAAGACTGCGGTGCTTGTAGGATGCAGCACAACCAAATCATGAGCGGAAGACGCACGCCACAACGAAACCAACAGCAAACAACCACCACAAGAAAATCACCACCGCAACAAAAAACAGCACCACAAAACCTATCACGCAAAGAATGTATCATACAAAAACGTACCATGCAAGAACATACCACGCAAAAACGGACGACGCAAAAACAAACCGAGCAAAAATGTACCACACGAAGAAAACATACCAAACGAAAAGGCACCTCACAAAAACATGCCACACAAAAAAGGACCACACAAAATCGTACCAAACAAAAACGTACCAAAAAAAAAACGTACCAAACAAAATCGTGCCAAACAAAAACGTGCCAAACAAGACATAAGCCACAAAAACGTCCCAGAACAAAAACGTATAAAACACAACAAGAATGTACCATGCTAAATGATACAACAAGGCACTACAAGGCGCCACAATTTATTACGATTTTTTCAATGTAACACAAAGCCTTACAAGGCACCACAAGGTACCACAAGATACTATACAAAATGCATCACCACAAAGTGCCACAATACTGCTCCAACATCACCTGGCGCTGCCATCGTGGAAAACCATCCCAGGGCAGCCCCATACCACTCCTGCCACACAAACACACGTTCCAACACTTCTCTAACATCACGTGTCACAGGCTTGCCATTGCTGAAAACGACCCAAAGGCAGCTCCAAATGTCAAACAAAGTCACGATCCAACACTTCTTCAACATCACCCGTCACAGCCCTGCCATTGCGAAAAGCAATCCCAGAACAGCTCCAGATGCACCAAACGCCATACCTGCCATACAAAATAAAGACCCCACATGTCACAGCCCTGACATCGGGGAAAGCAATCCCAGAACACGTCCAGATGCATCAAATACGATGCCTGCCGCACATAGTCAACATGCCGACTTCAACATGTCCTTTTTTGGCGACAGCCACACAACACAAGCCCGAAGCAACCAGAACCAAGCCGGAACCAAAGCAGACCCAGAGCGAGACCCTCGGGAGCTGACAGGGCAACGTCCCGCGACGGATTTTCCACGAGAACGTGAGAAAACAAGGAGGTTTCGTGATCGGTCTTATGCGCAAAACTCATTTCGTGCGAGACCCCTCCATTTTTGTAATTTCCAATAACCTCAACGTGCCCAAAGTGCCATGCCTGTCTGACAAAACACCAATCCAACACTTCCCCAGCATGACCTGTCACAGACCTGCCATTGCGAAAACCAGTCCCGGAACAGGCTCAGATGCACCAAATACCATGCCATTTGCCACGCAATGATCCAACACTTCTCCAATATCATCTGTGACATCCCTGCCAAATTGATTGGTTGGCAATGTGATTGGTTGGCAATGTGATTGATTGGCAATGTGATTGATTGGAAACGTGACTGACTTTGAATCTCCGCAACCGAAAGTTCCGCACTTTGTACTGAAACTTCCTTCGACAATATCTATATCGTATTCATAGGTTTCATATTTTTGACTGCGCATATATTTCTCTATTCAGATTTATATGTGCGCTTGTGCACGGACACAAGTCAGAGATGCCATAGAAATCTGTAAAGTCATGGAAGGTTCAATGCTGCCCGGAGACGATGCGCCGATACGTCCAAAGTTGAATCATAACCTTTATGAAGCTCGCCTCCATGGTATCACATCAGCACTTACCATGGGAAATCCATAGCTCATCTACCGTTCTGAAAATCAACACAGCGTTTCAGCCAGGCCTTGTCCCCAAACTCTGCCACCTCAGCCTTCCAGAGCTTCTCAAAGCGCATGCTCATTTTGTAGGCCTGAAGTCGTCACAGCCGACATGTTCATAGTAGACTACAAGAGGCAGGGCCGATCTTTATGGTCGAATTATGACGAATTAGGGTAAGCCTGCCTGGAACTCGGGAGGAGTCACTGGTGCCAAGTCAGCTGGGCTGCACTTGGACATGGCACTGTTCCACGAGTGGCCTCGAGTTCCGGAAATTTTCAACGGCTGAACTTAGGAACTACATCGAAGTATCAAATCATTGGAAAATCTCAGGCATCAGAATTTTCCCTTTCAGAGCTACACTAAAACACAGCTTGAACCCAACTTGGTTGAGGTTTGGTCTGAGTCAAAAATACACAATGACTCTACTCCAAAGTCACAGCATACTCCGGCACTCCACGCCTAGTCGAGCCACCATGGGGTTCAGCCAGGACCTAACAGTTGGCCAGATCAAATCGTTTCGATCCATGCGAACCCTGTGGTCGAAATGCTGAGGTCCCAACACACAAAGCCAACTGAGAGGACTGGCTTTGTAAACCTGATCTTCCAAGCAGCTGTCCTGCGGCGGTTCCACAAACAGCACCGCACTGTGCGGAGAGTCACAGCGGTGTCAAGCCTCGAGTGCCTTTGGCGAGGCATCCCATTTGACAGAACCTTCTTTGGACTTTTCAGCCGCCGTAGTCATGTGATAGTGCATTGAGGCCTGAGACACAGGGAGCAGACTCAGCAAACTCAGCAAAGCCAGCAAACTGAGGTCACAACGATAGAGAAAATGTAAAGGCAAAAGTAGAGCCCCAAGATCAAGGTGGGCCTCCGGAGGAAAGGATCTGAAAGGTGGCCCATTGTTTTCCCCTTCTTGTGCTGGCCCCTGCTTGGTGATGTAGCTTCGCCTGAGGTGTGCCCAATTCACCAAGTAGAGAACCAGAGACATCTGCGACGTCTCCACGCTCTTTTCCATAACGCCGGTCAGCTCATGAACTGTTCCAAGCCTTCGAGTTGAACAAAGATCCAATCACGAAGCAATCACTTCAACGACTTCAAACGAGTACCATCTCTGTCAGCAATCACAGCAATCACAATAATCTTCATCATCTTCCTTTGTCTCAGGCGTATTGTTTAAACGTTCAGCTGCAAACTGTGAGCCCGAACTGCACCAAAAGAGGCTTGGTGCCCGAAATGGGCAGCAGGCCATCCACAAAGCAGCTGGCATTCGGGTTGAGCCGCCAGCCTTGCCACAACCAATCCAGTGGAGGTGTCCAAGTTGGCTCATGAATCTCTCCAAGTTGGGTAACCTAAGAATTGTCCAAGAAAATGAGAAGCAATGTGAAATAACATGAAGCTAATATGAAGGAATGAAACCCTGATTTCAGATGTCCCAGCCTTCCATTCCTAAGACCGTTGACTTTGTTGAAGTGTTTGCGGAGAGGCTGACCTGCATTTTTTCACATTCGAAGAAATGCCCGCCAATGGGAGTTGGAAACACGAGTGGACAGCTTTGTTTGCTACTCTGCACCATGCACAAACCTCCAAGGAAGTTTGCAAAAGGGACTGCTCCTGCAATCAAAAACTGGGAAACAGCACTCGCACTCAGGATCTCATATCTAGATATCTAGGCAGTACTATTCAGTACTTTCGATTTTTGATCACCAAAACCATCCCAGAAACCATCCCGCCACAGTCCTCAGCTGAAGCGACCTCCTCTTGGGTGCCTTCCGGCCGAATTACCTCGGCTTGCGCATGCCTCCCACAGCTGTCCCACGCGGCCACTGAGACCACGACATTTCTTTTGCTCGAAAATTGCAGCGATGTTTGGAGCAGCTGCACGTCCAACAGCTGGGTTTCCTCCTCACGCGCAAAGTCTGTCACAGGGATTCCTTCTCTTGCAAATCAATGTATCACCGGATGTACATATGAATGTGACGTACAGAAAATGTTGATTAGATATCTGTAAATTCAAAGAAATATGAGTGCAGTTGTGTGTGTGTGCGCGTGTGTGCTATGTAGAGGTGGTATACAGATCGAGATGCACGTTGCCATCCCCGTCCCTCTCTGCCTGTCCCCCCTTCCGTCGTCATCAGTGGCCAAGGGGTTCTGTGAGGGGACTGCATGGAAGTCATCACTCATGTGACTCGACCAATCCCTCCTCGCTACAATCGTCAAGATCCAAAGCGGCCACACAAACCAGGGCCACGAGAAATCTCTGTACCTGCCAGCTTTGCCAGTCACTGACACAGGGCATCATGGCTGTAGAAAGCTACCTTTTTTTGCCACACTGTGCGGCCAAGTTTCAAGCATGGTGTTATGGAAGTTGCTTGCACGGCAGGCGGGATTTCCACACGCAAGCCTTTGGAGGACAGGGGTTCCTCTTGATCACGTGAATCATGAGATTGGTGACTTCAAGCATTTGTTTAGTTCCAATGAGTCTGCATGATGATCACTCTGCAAGAACCGTCCATCACTCTGCAAGAACCGCCTGGCACAACCTGTCCCACGCTTTGATGCAACGCACACTGGGGCCATGACAAGTTGCCGTGAATGTACGGCAGGATCTTGAGCCACAAGATGCCAAAACAGGGCGGAAACTATTTGCAAAAATGCCTCTCTGTCTCAACAATGCAATGGCAAGGCTTGTTGTACAAGCTGGTCCGCTTAATTCCGCTTAGCCCTCTAAAGAAATCAAGTTAGATGTTCTGGTGTAAAACAAGTTCGACTCAACGATCCTTCAGGGCTCAGAGGGAAAACTCATCTTGACACTGATGTCCCCCATTCTGAAACAAAATCTCAGCAAGGAAATTGTTCTTTACCCTCCAGTAATAGAACATAGTAATTGAAAATTGCCATTCCCAACATGTAAACAATCTAGAAGGTGGATTATCCATTACTATGCTAGATTACCAAAGGGTACGACGTGTGCAACACCATCTTGGAAGGGAACAACGTCAGAGTCACATTGGCAGCAATTTTTTGCACGGATCCTGGCACGATATTTGCGGCAGATCGGCCGGACCCGGCTGCATCAGGAAGGCTTCCTTGGCAACTTTCGGCCCCGAAACACTCGCTTCCCACCGTTGCCATTGCACAGCAAGGGGCCCGTTTTTCATCCTACGAGGTCAGGTCTTCCTACCTTTCCATATTTTTCCTGGTGTTACATACCACTACGGGATCTCATTCCTTGCTCTACACTTGCAGAATGACAAGCGAATGACCAAAAAAAATCCAGTTCAAGTTTATTTCGATTTGAAAAAACGCCAACCCATCAATGACGCGAGTGCGACTCCTGCGTGTCACTTGGTGTAAGAGCTCACCACGGACGGCCGAAATCTCTGCCAAGAGGCTGCTGCAACTGCATCTGCTGCTGCTTCTCTTGAAAGCGCAACGACACTCGCCTCAGAATGTCTCATGGATCAATGATGTTTAGAAATATGCTGAAATCTGAGGTCATCACTGGCTGAAAGACATGAACTTCTGTACCTGAATCACTTCTGTATCCAGCTTCAAATTTGGAATCACAAACCTGTAGCTGGTCAAGCCACAAAACTTCAGTCCCTGGCACATCGCGTGACACACTGTTCTTCGGTACCTTCCAGAGCCTTCCGAGGCAACTCACAGAATCCTTTTGAAGAATGCCCGGCCCACAAAAGAATACCCTTCCATGTGCAAACATAAAAATCAGGACTGGGAGAGTGTGAATGCAGAGTGGCCGAAACCCAATCAGAAACAAAGTGTCTGGACTCGATCGCCTTGGTTCGAAAACTCGTCACACATTCGTTGAAGCATTTTTCGACGAGGTTGTTGTAGGTATTCATCATCTCCTGGCATCATCTACCAGGACAATTTTTTGGACCGTCATGGACCGTCCATTCCTTGCGCTTATGTGGCCTTTAAGAGCAGCTACCACGATTGACATGAGCTATCAAAATCACAATGCATCGGAGTATGGGCGGGACCCCCCGGAAGAGTCTTCGCGTGCGATCATGAAAAATAACTAAAAAGATTGAAAACTCAGCAACATCTCCTGCATCTGCATCTCATTGAGCGCTTGCATGACTTGCATCTGGTCTCGTTGGGACAATTGATCCATTCCTGGCGGAGTTCTGGACTCACCCCTGTCCCATTTGCATTTCAGTGCCCGCCTGGCAAGGCCATGATTCCTCACCGCTGAAGCCAATCCAATTGTTGGCCAAACTCTGGTGGCTACCTACGCCCGCTTTGATCTGAAACATTGATGTGCATCGGGCCGGCTTCATCTCATTGTCAAATTCCTGGCCACAAGGTGCCTGGTAAAATTCGCGGATATCAAGACAAGGACATGCGGTACCAAATGGAATAATCTGAAGTAAAAATTTTCTGTTGATCAAACAGATGATTGCTGGACATCTGAAAGCAAACTGAGACATTCAAATGTGTTCATCGCTTGAAAACTTGTTGCGAGATTCTAAGGCATCAATGCCACATGGCGAAAATAAAACACATGCCTTTTTCACGACCTTACAATGCGCACTTTTCCCCTGCGGTTTCAAATGGTTTGCCCACAACAATCCAAATCTAGACAGTGGATCCAGCAACATTCTTATCCTGCGGCTGACATGTCCTGCAGCTGACATGTGCCAAGTGTTATATACGTCCAAGGAACTTCCCACTTCAACCACATGAGTGTATATTTAGTTTTTCGCCCTGCACACCCCAGACACGAGATGATTTCATGTTCTGAGTTTTCTCTGGCAGAAGCAGACACAGGCAAGCTACAGCATTTGCATTTGAATTTTGCACATGGTGAAGCTGAACAATGGCGTTTGGACAGGGTGTTGCAGGATCCGATCTTGAAGCAAAACAAATGTGTGGACATTCAACCTGAACCTTCCGATTCCGGTCTGGTGTCGCAGGATATTTTCAGAGCTGATTATGGGAATGGTCAAACCCTATGTTCGTAGGTGCATGGCAATGATTTCCATGATGTTCCACCCTTTGCATTGGAAGAACTGGTGGCTGCATTGCGCAGCATGAAGAGCAGAAAAAGTCCAGATACGAACGGGATTGTTTTGGAAATGTTGCGGCATGGAAGCATTGAACTTCACAAATGTTTGCTCAACATCTACAACAATATGTTGGTCACAGGCATCCTGGAACCACACTGTCGTTACGCCTTGTTTAAAATGTTGCCAAAAAGCCGTGATTTGTCCAAACCGGGGAATTGGAGACTCATTGCGCTGTTGGACATGACGTATAAAGTCTTTGCAAACATGATTCACAACAGGCTCCGGCGACACCTGGATGCTCAACAATCAATTGATCAAGTTGGTTTTCGTCCAACCTTGGGCCTCGAATTTGCAATTGTTGTACTGGAAGAAATTCATGGCAAGTCCTTAGAATGGGATGTGAACTTTGGATGGCCGGTGTCGATGTAAGGAAAGCTTTCGACTGAGTGGACCATGCCTGTTTGTTTGGATGTTTGTTTCAACAAAATGTGCCGAAACACTACATTAGTTTATTACGTGCAGTCTACAATGGACAACTTGGAATGATCGAAGGCGATGCACCATTTCACATTCAACGTGGTGTCAAGCAAAGTGATGTTTTGAGCCCACTGCTTTTCAACGCAATTTTGGAAGATGTATATACTATCCCGATGGAAAGTTCGGATTGGGAACCGTGGTCTGGATTTAGGCATCGATGACAAGTTGACCAACGTTCGCTATCCTGATGACATATTGTTTTACGCGACTTTTTGGCAAGATGTGGTGACCATGCTGGAAATTTTGGGAGAAGAACTTCAACGAGTTGGCTTGGAAATTAATACATCCAAAACCCAAATATTGACTACTCAGTCGATGGACGCCCCAATCTACATTGACATTGCAAATGGCATGGTCGAAGTTTTGCATGGGAAGGATGCCCATAAATATCTTGGAAAACTCCTCACTGGCGATTTGAAAAAGCGAACCCAAGCTGAATTCGATGATCGTGCTCGCCTTGGCTGAGCCAAATTTCATAGATTTCGGACAATACTTACAAACAAACATGTTTCATTGAAACTGAAATTGACATTTTTAGATTGCTGCATCACACCGACGGTTTTGTTTGGCAATCGGGTCGGTGCGGCTGAGAGATGAGGACTGGCACGACACAATGTTCCGGATGCAGGCAAAGATGCACAGTGCCATGACCATCCACCCTGTACAAAGCTGGGGCAAACAGTGGGCAAAGCAACAACATTTTTTGGCGCTCCGTGTTGCTACATCGCATTCTTGGGCCAAATTCGCTGTATTATGGTCACCGGCAGATGACTGGCAAAACAATGTTTGGTGCAAACCACATCGGAAACATGGCCGACCTGCGTTGGGATGGGAAAGTCGGTTGAAATTTTTTTCCCAGCAATACTTTCCAACCTGTTCAACGTGGATCGAAGGTGCTTCGCAAATGAATTGGATGTCTTTCAGGCAAAATTTTCAAAATGACCTATGGAATTGAGCAAGCCTTCTTTTCTTTTCATTTCTTTTCACGGGGTCCTAATGGGATCGTAGTAGGAGTGTCTCACTTCGACGCGAACGGGCGCAGAGCAAAGCAAAAACTCAAACCACTATCCGGTTTGTTTTTGCAACATATTCCGAAATGCGAAATCATACCAACGCATACCAATGAAAATTGTTTGATGCGGTCCTTCGTCCCACTGCCAATTTTGTTTGGCTACCTTGCCCTTTACGAGAGACCCCTATCACAGTTGGAGGAAGGTGCCCGAAAACGGATGTTACATGCGATTGTTGGTTGGGTGCGATTTGGATACGAAAATTGGCCAGTGACAATGCAGAGAATAGGAAAGAAATTGGATCATGCGATGATGATCTACCCGTTGTGTTTCTTGGACAAGTCGAATGCACAAACGGCAACATCGGTTGGTGTCATTTTTTCTCCTTAAACAAAACAAATGGCCCATTTTCATTTTGACATCATCTTTGAACTGCTTGGGCCGCTGGTAGCTGAACTTCACCCGGCCGTCCATGGGGTAGGGCGACCCGCTAGTTCCTTTTGCAATGTCAAATTCTGAGACGTCATGGCCCAAAGCGGCCAAGAGGCGGACACAATGGATTGCAAATTTAAGAAAAAAATATCGTCAAAAATGGTACTGTTTTTTCATTCCCCGTGTCCTTTTCTATTAGGATCGTAGTCTGCAAGGCTCGGACGGGGCGAAATGCCAAAATGCACTATACTCCCACAATGCCTGAAAATTTGTTTGGCGCAAAATTCTGACAAAATCATAGTTTTGCAAGTCCTTGGCCACAGGAACAACGCTTCGAAATCACACAGAAGTGCGAAATCCCGACACGCACTATTTTTTTACAACGCAAATCTTTGTTTCAAAACCATATTGTTCACAAGTTTTACGGTCGCACACGAAGAATACAACACACTTTTACTTCGCGCGGCCGTGACCACACGGAAAACACCAAATCCTCACCTGTGACCTTACCACGGCGGTAGTTTCCGAACGCAAGACCGTCAACAACATGCAAGGTCGCAAACGAGCAGCGATCTGAACAAACATGTCCTTCGACTAAAATTGATTTTGTTCCGACGAAACCAGGTCCGACCGTTTTCGACAAGTTCGCCCAAAAATCCCAGGCTGACTGCAATGGACTGTCATCCAGGCCCTGAGTGTAATCCAAGGCGTTTTTTTTGAGCAAGACCCACTAGTGCGCGGGGATGTCTCCCCTCGAGCGTCGGCCTTAAGCCTCAGCTGAAATTGGCGATGTGCAATAGAACCAGTTTGCACGAGTGTGTATTCACACTCGCTGCACCCACCCAAAGTACGCAACCAAAAGGGCGGTGTTTCTCTTAAAATCCATGGTGCGGAGTGCAAACTTCATTTCGCACCTCTGAAACAATTCCTGTGCCAATCACATGTCAACCGCTGGTAAGACACACCGCGTCTTCGCACATGCCTGTGGAAAATTTGTTCGGATTAGATTGCTCCCGAAAAAATTTGTAGTTGCTGCCATTGTAGTATACACTGGAACTGCGGACCAGGTTTGCAGGAACAATATGATACTGGAATAATCCCACAACATTACTTTCAATGCGGCCAAGTCTGCCAATGGACCGCGTGGACCCGTTGAATGCGCAGCAATGAAGCCCCATAGAAACCCAACCGTGAGACCGACTGAAAACAGGGCCAGTGGGACCACCAGGCCAACCAGTGGCGATGATTTTTTTCAATGCTTCATTTCGCGGGTAAGGGCATCCTTGATTGCATTCACTCTTTGCGCCTTGCTGCGGGGGATGTTGGTCTCAGACACCTTGCTGGCGTACAAGTCACGCAAACTCTGCGTCTCCATACGCGCAATTTTGTCTTCAACCCCCGCCACGTCGATACATCAGTCCAATCAACTTGCTTGTCTAACATCCATTCGATGGCTTTCATGCCCACATTTTTTCCCTTCCCCAGGACCCTTCAAAGATCTGCAGCACAAAAAGGCATGGTGAGTTGGTAAAAAAACTGGTCCATTTCGATCCGGCAAAATTTTGACGTTTTTTGGTTCAAATTTTCAACGCATGTGGGTTTTAGTTTTTTCCTGTGGCCGACGTGCGCAAATTCGGGACGTGGTGCGGTAGCACCAACACGCCAAAAAACAAATGAAACAATGATTTATTGTTGCCGGACATGTTTTTCCCCGCAACCCCCTTCCATGGCGCAAGGCAGGTCGCGTAAAACGGGATGAGGTGCGGGGCGATCCCAACCATGGAGCGGCAGGCGACTGGGGTTTACGCGGTTGTTTTTGTTTCATCCGGTTGCAAATCCTGTGACACATGGCCATGTTCGAATTTTTCTCGCCTTTTTTTCGGGTGCCAAACGATGTTTGCCGCCAATTGATTCCACAAAACGTGAATATATAGTTGTCCATTGTTTTGCTGGTCCGTTCCGCTTCGATCCAGGAAGGACACGGAATTGTTGGTGGGTCATGGCTGGCTATGGCTGGTTATGGCTGGCTTTGGCTGGTCCGAGCTGGTCCTGGTTGGTCTTTGCTGGCCATGGCTGGTTCGTGACTATGATCATGAAGTACAAATTCAATTAACACGCCGAGAATGTATTTATCTTCCATCATGAATTTTGGGGAGCATCCGAGCCGTTTCGATCTCAACCCCTCAGTCAAGCTGAAAACCTCCAAGTTCAGCTGGCGTACCCCTTTGCACCGTGGCCAAAACCCGAGCAACAGCTGCGATCTCGATGCCACCTGGCAACGGCAGAGGAGAACCTGAAGCAGCCGAAGGAATTTTCGCCACATGTGCAAAGTACGCATGGCGCGATGTAGAGTTGAAAGCCGCCTCTCAGCGCGTTTCGAAACAAAATGCCTACGAATCCTGCGAGGAGTTTGGAATTGTTTCGTCTGCACACTCGGAAAATCGTTTTCCATGTGTCCAGTTCTTCCGGCACTGTTCACAATTGTGCCATCATTATCCGCTCCTATCGTGCTTCGATTGTTTTATTACCACGGTCTCCACCATCCTTATCATCAGTTACATTGTGCAATACTATCATGTGTGCTGGGTTGCCGTCCGGAGTGCATTTAAATTCTCCGGGGCATGTGATTCTGCACGCATGGAACGAACGTGTGGCAACTTTTGTGCAACAATCCGGCATGTCCTCCAGGTCAGAGGTCGCAAACATTGGGCATTTGCCTCAGGCGTAGCTCGTTTGCCAAAGTCTCGCGACGAGTCTTTGATTGGTCTTCGCTGCACGATGCTCGTGTTGGTCGGCCATTCCAGGCATGGGAAACAAATTTCCAAAATTTTTGCCGGCACAAGGGCATACACGATTGGATGACAATGGCGGCTGATGTTGCAAGATCGCCCACGTTGATGCAAGATTTCGTACGGTGTTTTCACGTTTGGACAATGATGTTTTTTGTTTCACCGGGCGGCGCCTTAAATGAGCTGGGCTTCAGGCGCGCAAACGCAAACTTAAAGTGGCACAATGTGACGCAGCTGAAGTTTGAGATGCCCAGTGGCCTCCAAACTGTTGAGCCAGTTCAGGGAGAACCTCAACGCTTGAATTCGAACGTTTGACAACGAGCCCTTTGATCGTCTTTGGACTTCAACAGCCGGTTCCCTGGAGGCCAGCACGTTTTTTTTTGGTTTATGTCTGGCCGTTCGATTGGCTCCGTGCATGGTGACCTTAACCCTGACAATGATATCCGGGGGGCAGCAGACATTTTGTATTTGATCGATTACGGCTCTATTTCAAGGTTTGGCGATCATTGCCCCCTGCACTGTTTTCAATGGGGTGCACGGCATTCATCAACATTGTGGGTGGCGACTTCGACGCGTCCATCGGTGAGGTGCAAGTTTGCGATGATGTTTCTTTGGGACATTGGGGCTGCGGATCTCGAAATGTTCGCATGGAACACAACCTCGCAATTTGTAGCCGCATGGCTAGCACAGACGATGCCAGAGAAAGTTGGACTTGCAAACGATTTGGTGATGGCAATCTGGTGCAATTGGACCACATTTTGGCCGACCCCGAGGTTATTGTATTGCGATCTTGGAACGACATATGTTTACCAATTGGTTTGGATCATCGATGCGTGCATTGTGTGACAAATGTGGGCTGTGGGCGCAAAAGGACGCAAAGCAAGACGTCAAATTTGACTCGGTGGAAACCAATCACGTCCAATGATGGTCGGTCAATTGTCTTCCAAAATGTTTTGATTACTTTCCTTCGCCACATAAACATGCCCGGGCTTGCGGTGTTAGAGCGTGCATTGCTGCTTGCTGGGCATGCTGGCGGCTCGTACTCCCGGAGGCCGTGCTCAAACCGTCATCTGCATTACGGTTACTCCGTCGCCCCCGTCGGAGCAGCCATTCCCCACAAGAACGTAAACGCTTGACATTTGAAATTCGCAAAGTTCATCGTGCTGAAGTTCGTCAATGGCGCTCTTGCACCCTGAACGATTTACTTTCGAACAAACAAAATTAGCGTCATATTGCCGGTTCGGACAAAAAGTGGTGGGCAAGCGGATTGCCGAACAATGTCCTCCTGATGAATTTGCTGACCATTTGGAAACTCTGTTTGCCGGGGATCCCGTAAGCCCATGTTGCCCTGCCGTGCTTACTGAACCTAATTGGTCGCTACAGGAATTGGAGCATGCGATAAAGGCGTTGAAAATTGGAAAGGCTGCTGATGAGGTCGGTTTGGTGGCGGAACTTCTGAAACATGTTTTGCATGAGACTTTGCACATTTTGCTGTCGCTATTCAACTGTGTGTTGCGCACGGGCATGGTTCCATCATCATGGCAAAAAAAAAAAAAAAAAAAAACATTGTTCACCATGCTGCCGAAGAAGACGGTTGCAAAGACCGTCTCTGATTTTCGGGCCATTGCGAACTTGCGGCTATTTTACTAGACATTTGCATACATGGTATTGCACCGGATCGAACCGCTGCTAGACGCACACCAGCCGGAAGCACAACACGGTTTCCGACCTACCTATCGGATAGAAGAACATTGGCAACATGGTGGTTGATACACTCCTTGGATGCAATCGGCCAATATGGATTGCAAGCTTTGACTTGTCAAAAGCGTTCGACCGGGTGGAGTGGAAAGCTTTGTGGGCGGCTTTGCAAGAACATGGCGTTTCGGACCACATGATTTGGCAGCTCCATCATGCCCGGAACATCATGCTTGCGAAATTTCAACATGCCCGGAACACAACCGATTTCAGGCCAATTGCTTTGCTCAGAATCCTGTACGAAGTTTTTGGGTACATGATCCTGGCCCTATCGACCCTTGTTTGGAGGCTTGCCAACCTGAGGAACAACACGGTTTTCGCTCTGACCATCGCATCAAGGAGCACCTGATCTCTGCAAACCTTGTTGTCGACAAATTTTTGGCAGTGAACATGCCGATTTGGGTGATCAGCTTGGATCTTTCGAAGGCGTTTGACCGTGTTCATTGGGACAAATTATGGGCAGCCCTTGGAAACCATGGTGTTTCTGAACACTTGATTTGGTTGATCCAATGCCTCTATTCAAATCAATGTGGGTGCCTTCAAAACTCGCAGGATGACAGCAAACACTTTCCGATCAACAGTGGTGTGCGCCAAGGATGCATTCTCAGTCCGCGCTTGTTCACGTCACTTCTTGAATGGGCAATGCAAAAATGGATGCCACCTTTGTTGGACCTAGGGTTTGCGGATGACATATTGTTATTTGCTCGCACGGCTGCGGAGTGCAAATTTCTTTTGGATCGTCTCGTGTTTGAACTTGAACAGGTTGCCCTTCTATTGAATGCAGGTAAAACAGTCATCCTCACCAACGAAGCTCGAGCGCCATCTTCTTTGTTGACAGAGCAGCAGTGCAAAATACAAATCAAATCCGGCACTGCTGGACACAAGTGGTTGGGTTGTATATTGGGAACATGGGTGGCTGGCAGAACGAAATTGGATGTTGATCATCATTTACAAGCCGCTTCCAAGAGCTTCTTTGCCAACCGTTCTGTGCTATGTGATAGGAAAATTCCATTGAAAGACCGTTTGCGTTTTTTGATTCGGTCATTACGCCTGTTGCCTTGTTTGCTTCGGGTCACCGCCAAGTTCGCCAAGGAGACCTTGAACAAATGGATGTCACTTGGCGACGGCTGCTACGCATCATGGTCGGTCCGCCCGGAAAAAAGACTGGTCTCGTCCATGGCATGAAACTTTGCATGACTGGAATGACAAATTGCGATTCTTCACTATTCGGTGTGGTATGAAGACATGGTCGCAAAGAAGCTTGGAACAACATTGGAAATTGGGCGTGTACATCGCCAACGTTCCTTCACATCGTTGGGTCCGTCGTTTGCTGAATTGGTTTCCGGAAGGTCGTCGCAGCATTGGTCAACCTCGGCATATTTGGTCTTCGAAATTTGTTGAATATTGCCGGTTCCGCCAACTTAACACATGGCAAACTTTGGCCAACGATTCTGGCTTGTGGCTTCAGCTCATGGATGACTTTTGCGCTTTTTGCCGGCCACAGCGGGCAACTGAATGACGCGTTTCACCTCCATTTTCCTGCGCCCAAAGGGGCTGCCGACAGGCATGCGGGATTGAAAGTTGAAAGTTGATTTGGCAGCTCCAATGTCGTTACCACCGGCAGGAAGGCGAAGTCCGTGGATCTTGTGGCAATAGTCGGCCCTTTCCAATTTTGCGTGGGGCGAGACAATGGCGCGTGCTCAGTCCACGACTTTTTCCTTAGTTTTGCAACGGGCCATGCTAATGTGGGAAAGCAAAGTAGGACATTGTGGGATTGATTTAGCTGATGGCCTTCCGCCGTTGCTGGATTTACGGTTTGCCGACGACCTATTGCTATTTGCAATGCGTCAACAGCATCTTTTTTGAAATGCTTGATGACTTGGAATCCTCATTGGCGCAAGGGGGTTTAGTTATCAATGCATCGAAAACAGTGGTCATGACCAATGAAGCACAAGCACCTTATCAAATTTCTTTGCGTGATGGTGCTCACATCCGGGTTTTGCCAAGGCAATGCGGGTTGTATACTTTCTGCCCAAGGGAGTCGTGGCCAGAATTTGCATTTGGAATTTCATTTACAAGGCGCATCGAGACGAGAGCATTTTTCCGTCACAAAGCGGTTCTCTGCGACACGAAACTTTCAATCAACTCCCGGTTGCGCTATTTCAATGCTGTCGTTACGCCAGTTACGTGCTGGGGATGTGGGCACAGAACCGTTCGCAAACATCATTTGGAACAATTGGATATCGAATTCCGGAAGCTTGTGCGACGCATTGTTAAGCCCCCTGTTGGGGTGAATTGGCTTGCTCCGTGGCATGAAGTGTTGCATGATTGGAACGCAAGAATCAAAGAACAAATTGCAAATGCTGGCATACCTACATGGTCTTCGGTGTGTCTATCTCAACCTTGGACATTCGCAGGGTACATTGCGACACCTCCCATCGAACGATGGGCGCATCGAATCCTATTGTGGCATCCAGCAGTTACTGAACATGCCCGGTTGGGCAGGCCCTGTGCCATTTGGACCACGCAGATCGAAAATTTCTGTCGTTTCAAGGGGCTCGGTGATTGGAAATTCTTGCAATTGATGCGGTCATGTGGCGCTGGTTTTTGAATGATTTTGTTGTTCTTTTGTGCGGTTTGAGTCGAGTCGAGTCGAGTCCCTGCATGCCCGGAGGCAGCCCATTTGGGCGCAGGTGAGAAAGTGAAACCAAAAGAAGAAATCAAAATGTCAAATCGCAGCAGGTCCAAAGCATCAATCTCGCACACCGCAAAAAATCACAAAATCATTGATATGTCTCATCCACATGACATTGTCAGCAGCCAAGGCCTCCCAATCTTCAAGCCCTTTGTAACGACAATACGCAATAGTTTTGGTCAACCAGTTGTGTCGTGGATTACCTGGACCACGTCGCCCCGGCGGGTACCAACAAAGTACACGTCGAATCCATCTGTCCACCGGCAGTTTTGCAACATAAAGGCCTAACTTCCAATACTGAACAATACATTTCCGCGACCAAGACTCCACGCCATGTTGCAATCTGATGCGTTCAACTTTTTCGTTCCAAACGTGTAAAACTTCATGCCACGGACGTGTCCAATCCACATGGGCCGGGGGATGAATCATTCTGCGAAGCAACTTTCGGAAAGCGCAATCCAAAGTATGCAAGTCAAGTGCGTGTATTGTACGATGACCAGCCCCGAACAAAGCGACTGGAGACACCACTGCGTCAAAATAACGCAAGCGATCCTTGATCCGAACTGCTTGATCACACAGAATATGTTTGTTGGCAAAAAAGGCCCTGCTGGCAGCTTGCACGTGGAAGTCGACGTCTTTCTGAGTCCTTTGACAACGACCCACGCTCAAAATGCAACCCAGCTATTTGTGTCCATAGTCGCCTTGCTTCACTTGGATAGTTTGCCCAGTGCCAATGATCAGACTCGACGGAGGCTGTGCTTCGTTAGTCATAACAACTGTTTTGTTCGCATTTAGAATCAAGCCTGCTGTGGCCAAGTCTTCCATGAGTGCGTTGAGCAAAAACAGTGCTTCACGAGAACTGCGGGCAAAGAGGAGGATATCATCGGCAAATCTTAGATCCAATAGTTTCGGCATACCATCATGCAAGTTTGGAATACAGGCATTGTAGTAACCAAACCATGTGTTCCGAAATGTCATGTGCATAGAGGGATTTCCACAATGCTGTCCAGTCAACTCGATCAAATGCTTTGGACAAGTCCAAACTCACCACCCAAACGGGTGTATTAATTTCCAACATTTTATCAATGACAACGTTTGCTGTGACCAGGTGCTCTTCGATCCTGTAATGTGAGCGAAAGCCGTGTTGTTCTTCGGGTTGGTAACTGTCGAGGATGGGGCCCATGCGGGCCAGCAGCAAGTAAGCAAAAATTTTGTAGAAAATGCGGGTCGAAGCAATGGGCCGGAAATCAGTCACTGTTTTGGCACCTGTCGTTTTCTCAATCATTGTAAACAAAGTCCGACGCCATTCTGCAGGCACATCACCAGTATTCAGCACAACATTGTACAACGTCAAAACAACTTCCAAAAATTCACCCGGGACAAACTGAAACAATTCAGCGACAAGACCAGCTTCATCATCGCTTTTGTTATTTTTCACTTGCCGCAAAGCTTGTTTCAGTTCCTGCATGGCAAAAAGTGGTTCAGTCTTCACAAGTGGGGGGTGCGGAACCGTGACAACACCAGCAAACAAGGCCTCCAACATCGCAGCAAAATCGTTTGGCGAAGGTTGTTGTGCAGATGGACGTCCGTGTAATGATGTCAGTTTCATCCGCAAAGATCTCCACAAACATGGATCACACAATTTCAATGACAACTGTTGGGATTTCCATTCTCTCATTTCTCGCTGCTGAAGTCTGCGGATTCGGAAACTCAAGTGCTTTCGTTGATCCACGGCAATTGCATTACGGCGAAGCAATCTCAAATTCGATAATTCAACACTAGGCCGAAAGCCTGTGGCAGTTCGTCCAGGGGACCCTGTTTGCAGAGCAGCTCGCCACAAAATGTGTTCCAATTGCCTGAGGGACATGGAGCCAGCACCCACATGACAACGTATGAAATTTTGAAAACCAGTTGGTTCCATGTCATGGTCAAGTGTTGGCTTCCAACCTTTGAGAGATGCATGTATCTTTTTTGGTTTGCATTTTTTCAATACCAAACGGAGCACGCAATGGACACATCGGTGATCCAAGCCAATGCCAATTTGAAAGTCACACCATGTCTCCTGGAAGATAAAGCGTTTGTCAGCAAGTATAAAGTCTATTTGTACTCGGGTTCCATCTGCACTCCTGCAACATGTCCAACTGTCATGCACCAAGGCCAAATCCATGCGCCGGTTTGTGATCCACAGCCCCTCTTCTAATACAAATTGCATTAACATGTTCCCACGTGCATTCCTTTCTCCCATGCCGCACTTGCCGAACACATCCGCATCCTCATGCTCAAAAAGTCGTCCGATACAAGCATTGAAATCGCCTCCCACGAGTGGCATCCTCCCATTTCGCACGCTGCTCAACAGAATCAAATGCAGCAAGTCATACATTTCAGCCACTTCTACATCAGCAGCCCATGCTGTAGGGAAGTAACATGCAATAGCAGCAACCCGTTTCTCCCACAATGTGAAATTTAAGCAACAAAACAAAGCCTCGGACCAAAGGCCAAGAAACTGACATCGCAAATTTTGCGCCGAAAATCTTTTGAAATGACAATGCCCGTTCCACAATGGCCCAGGCCGCCGGCAAGAAACAAGCAATGCCCGGAAGGACTTTCGAAGCATTCTTCGCGTGCTGGTCGCCAAGTTTCAGTGAGGAAAATGATGTCAAAAACAATCTGGTCGAGTTCAGCCAACAAATCATCAAATCGGTCATTGCAACGAATACTTTGTACATTCCTAGTCACAACATGCAAGTCAATAAATTCATGCCCATGATGCACGTCATTCGTTGAAGACATATAACGCCCCAACTGTTTGTGATCATGTTTTTTCCCTTTCGGGTGTCCCTATTCCATCTCTTCCAGGAAAGACTCCAGAGCATCACGCACCGCTTGATTCACCACAGTCTCGTCCACCCAGGTCACCACGCCTTTGCCGTGGAACTTCGCCACTGGAACCAACTTGCCGTCCTTCTTCACCATGACTTTGAAGGCCTTGTAGCTCACATGTATGTTCTGCGGGTCCCAGCCTCCAACTTCAATCATGAACTTCTTCAACTTGGAGGTTGCTTTGCAACATGCCCGTTCCGTTCGAGAACGGTTTTCAGATGCCCACAAATTGTACGACTGCATGCCTTCATGATGTTTTTGGGATCGGATAAATTTCAAAGCTCTCATTTGCGATTCGAATTTGACCATGGCAAGGGGCACATTGGCTTCGATCACCTCGGCTTCTTGGAAACCAGCAATCCCGACCATCAATTCCTGGATCATTGCGTCAATTTCTTCCACTGTTTTCTCGCCAAAGCCACCAAGGACAACCACGGACTTGTCGACTTCTGTCGCACCAACCTCCGGAATGGATGTAGTCCATGTTTGATGCATACGGTGTTGCGTTTCCAGAGTAGTAAGCCTTTGTTCCAAATCCTGTCGCGCAGCCTTTTCTTCACGCAGTTCTGCCTTCACTTCGTTCATTGCATGTTCAAACTTGTTGCACAAACCCTCCTCCATTTCAACAATTCCATGTTTGAGTTCATCCCGCATCATTGTCCGCAAGGCAGAAATCGTTGCGGCGCTCATTTCAACCCGAGAAACTGGACCTGAAGATTCTGCAGCCAAAGCCCTTGGAACGACATCAGTGTTGGGCATTTTACTTCTAGCCTCTGCTTCTTTGTCTGGCGAACCTACTGGTGCAGACCGCTTGGTGCTGTTTGGACCCTCAACATCCTGATCCATGAAGGCCGGCATTTTCAAATACCCTTTTTCAAAATCGCCCGAAAGATCTTGCCAATTAGCACCTTTTGACATGGCTTCTTGGATTGTCTTAGCGGACTTGTACTTCTCGAATCTATTGAAGGCTTTACTTCCCACCTTTTTTGGATTATCATCTTGGATATCAACGACGGTCTCACCAGTCTTCAACGCAACAATTTGCGTCTGAGACAACGGCATTGCGTCACTTGAAGGCGGAGCCGACACACTTGAGCCGACACACTTGAGCCAAAAGGGTTTGATGATTCCTCATTTTTCCTTGCCGAAGGGTTTGGCGACGAATAACTGGGTGCCTGAAAACAATTGACGGAGGCGGGCCGCCGGGATTTCGTACAATAATGCCAGCGCGCCATTGTTTCTCTGTCAATTTGTTGGTGTTGTTGTTGCTGTTGTTGCTATTGTTGCTGTTGCTGTTGTTGCTGCTGGTGATGGTGATGATACTTGTGATGATGGTTGAATTCCCTTTGACAGTTGTCACCGTTGCTGTTCCCACGTGGGCTCACATTGTCAAATGGTTCGGGTGCATTTTCACCACACAAGGTTCCAGGGCTTCATCCATCGATGTGGAGCACCATGTTCAAATTGCAATCAAGCGTTGCGTAGCTTCGAAACAGGTTTGCAGTGATCGAAACGTTTCCATCAAGCACCGACTTTTTTCCTTGATTTTTTTAAATTTGGCCTGCACGCAGGTCGGCGGGCCCGTTTCGGGCACAGGCTGCAATATTTTCAAGCTGTGACCCTGGTGGCTTGTTTTGGAGCTGGGCACTGGCCAATCCATAATCAGGATTTGACGAAACTGGACACTGCCTCGCGCAAACTGCTACGAATTGTTGTGGGACGCCCTGTGGTGGATTGGGACCAACCCTGGCACGAAATTGTGCATGTCTGGAATGACCGGGTGCAAATTTTTTGCAACAAACTGGCACTTCGTTGTGACCCACGTGTTTGTTTACGTCGCCACTGGAAATTTGTTTTGCGCGTTGCCAATTTTTCCGAGGAACGTTGGGCCAAACGTTTACCTCAATGGATGCCATCTGGTCATGCACCCGCTGGTCGACCACATCACATTTGGACTTCGGACCTGGCAGCGTTCCGTGGATACAAAGACTTGGGTCATTGGTTTTCGGCAACGAAGGACATTTCAATGTGGATGTCGTTGCTCGACGACTTTGTCGGATTCTGTATGCCTTGATTATTTGTAGTTCCGATTTTGTTTCACGGCATCCTGCGCCCTAAATGGGGGCCGCGCATGCAGTCTCAGACTCTCAAACTGTCCTGTCGTCACTTTACTATTTGTTTTGATTTTTTGGGACGCACGCGTGACATTAGAAGATGCTCGTGGGTCTGCCGAACACACTCTGTGAAGAATTGGTTATTGCTAAGCCATTGCTAGGGTTGTCGCAAAATTCGCTCGACATGCACGTGGACACGGCCAGAGACCCTCATGCAAAAAATTCCACCAGCAGGACGGATGGTGGCCGTCCCTCAACACTTCACAACCAACACAAGCAGCAACACCAGCAGCAGCAGCAGCACCAGCAGCAGCAGCACCACCACAAGCAGCACCACCACAAGCAGCGGCATCAGCAGCAACAGCTGCAACGGCAGCAGGGACAGCAGAGGCAGGACCCCAAAACAAGGGGCATCAGCAGCAACAGCTGCAACGGCAGCAGGACCAGCAGAGGCAGCACAAGCAGAAGCAGAAGCGCAGAAGCAGCGCCAGCAGAAACAGCAAGCAGAAGAACAAGAAAATACAGGAATAAAAAACATGTTGCAAAAACACACGCAGCAGCACCAGCAGAACACAAAAAAATGATTTTAAAAAAGGAAGAAACCCATTCACCAGAAACACGTGCAGCAGCAACGCGAGCAAAACAGCCACACAAAAACTATGACAAAGGAGTGAAGAGGCAATGTCATGAGCACTTGGAAATAATAGTAAAATTGATATTTTGTCGAGTAAAGGGTAAGGTGCCTGCTTTTAATCGCAACTTGGATTTACCCAATGGACATGATCTACCGATCAACCCTCGATAGAAACAATGCAAATCACCAAAACACCATGGAAATCGCTTCGGCCCCTACAGGTTTACCCCCGAAGCAGGGGTTCAAAAACATCAAATCGCTACTACTAAAATCGGATCCATGTATGTAAATATATGCAAGAATTGGCTGCTATTTTGTGAGTCCCTTATCCTTTTCCATGGTTTCATGCAAATTTCATATCCAGACCGGCACTCCAATACATCGTCAATTGACAACACGGAATGTCATTTGTGGGCAGCTTCGTGCTGGACAAACAAATTATTGTAGCTGCACGCTACGGTTTTTCCAGTCCGTGTTCGACCGCAAATGTTGTCGCAATAGAACGGGTAAGCAATGCGGACCAGCGAGCGAAGCGGGAATTGATTGTGGCCAGTCGAAATTGAGTTATATATAATTTTTGTTTTCTTCAGGTGTTCAGTCTGCCATGTTTTGCTGATCTATCTGGCACATTTTCTGACATTATGAGGCCCGGCGGTTTCCACTGCGATCGGGAAGTTGCGTGACAGGTGAGGAATGAAACAAAAACACGTTTGTCGCAATGAATCGGATTTTGACTTGTTGTTTGACCTGTTGGATTTTGGAACTGCTGTGTTTTTTTACTCAAAAAAATAGTTGGAACAATCGACATGTCCAAGAATTTGATCAAACCAAAGGGTTTGTGCAAATTGTTTTTTTGTGTTTTCGTGCACGCTTCTTTGGGTAAATCGAATCAGCAAATCTCCTGTCTAGGCTGTCCTCGCGCCGCATTTTGCGAAAATATTTGTGAATGTTGCGAGTTGCTGTATGCACTTCGAAAAAATAGCCAGCTAGAACCGAGGTGGATGTATCCACATGTATCCACCACTTCTGGTCAACAATTTCGATTTTTGAAGGGATCAAGATCAAGGGAAGCCAATGCCGCGCGTTCCTCAATAACAAATTCAAGATGTGTCCCAACTCGTTCCGTACATTGGGCAAACATTCCGAGTGCCCAAACACGAACACTGCAAATGCCCAAACGGTTCACTGCCGGCACGGTTCGAAATTGAAAACAAAAAGAAACATGAATTTTGCGCGTTTAGTATGCTACACTTCACATAATTTTCGGTACACAAATGATTTGTTTCCCCATCGACTTGAACTGAAAACGACGTTTCAATTTGAATGACTAATGTTCCCCCAATGAATTCGTTCGTTAAAATTAGAAAACATCCCCTGAAATGCGACCATTGACTGCAAATTGCCTGGATTGAATTGCCGGGTAATTTTTTCTACCAGAAACATCACATCGAAATCAAATTTGAGTTCGTTTGATGCGCTTTCCAGTTTCTGCCTGTTTGAATCGAAACCTATGGCCCTACAGGCACAGTGGTGAAAATAGAAATGCACAGTGATGAAAAAAATATACAAAAAATAAAGGCGCCCGACAGATGTCAAAGAAACCATGTTCCTCGGCAAGCTACCCACCTGTGCTGCACAGTTTGCAACCATGACTTTGGATCAAATCCATGTTTTTCCTGATTGTGATTGCAGCACCAGGCCATACAGTTGACCAATTGCCTCGTAATGAATTTCGATCTATCGACGTTTGTTGGCGTCAGGAGGAACAGAAAGTCTGAAACACTGTAATTCTTGAAGTAAAGCACGGGTCACGACAACCCACAACAACCGTGCCCAAAAAGAATTCAGCAACAAGGTTGCCAAAGACATGGGGAATTGCCTGCGCTGCACCATCTTTGTTGCTCGAAACAGGAAAAGCGCACGTTGGCAAAACGTGTGCCATGACATGTGGCAAAGCCATGGCCCTTGAGCAAAACTGACATCAAAATCTGCCAGTGCGGGGTCACTTCCGTAGGACATTTCAATATTTTCAAAGCATGGCATGCAGAAAAAATTGCCGAAAATTCCCATGAAAAAAAAACAAACCGTGGGGACCAACGCAATTTTAGCCTTTTGTTTGGCCATGCGGGGCCAAAACTCTTCAGTACCCGATGGCCCATCTTCAACTCGAGACAAATCATGACTGATTATATGCATTTTTGGCTCTGACAGCTCTTCGTTCAATGTTTTTCGCGTCCCTCTTTCTTGCAGTCCGAACGCATATACTCATGATTTGCGTATCAAACATCACCACGAGGACGGGCGTGGCGCTCTCCTAGTCGGAGCACATGCATGGTAAGCAATTTTTTCGGTGATCTGAAACGAGTGGTGCTATCCGGTCGATTGACAAAAAAACAGGCAGGCCTGTGACGACATGAGTAGAAACCAGGAGAACACGCATGTGCCCAGCACGCACTGCCATGTTTTTGGGGGAGTGAAATCTTTGCAAAAAAAAGTCTTGATATTCCGGAGCCCGGAGCATCTGCCAAATGCAGTTGGATTGTTCGTTTTGAACCAAGGCTCTACGGTACGGGTGCACCCAAAACTGGCACCCGAGCATTCTAGACCATAAAAATCCATCCTCATCGCACATGACCCATCCTCATTGCCGCAAGTTGTTGTCCCATGGAGTGCAACTGCACTGGTTCCTCGCTGGAATGTGTCATGGGAAACCTAATGTACGTCGGGTTACCTTCGCCCGCCACGTCAACTCCCAGCAATGTGCCAATTCGATCACTCAAAAGGGAGGCATTGGCCCAAAACAATAAAGAAATGCCAACAAATATAAATGTTTATTGTTTTGGCCCAGCACACATGTGCCAATTTCTTTGTGTGTGTGTGTGTGTGTGTTCCAAAAGCCCACAACAATAGAAATCGAGTAAGAACCGTTTCCAACTGCCAACCTTGTGGCAACCTGAATGCTTGGTGTTGAGATTGTGCATGGTCAGGATCACTGGCGATTTGTTACGGATCGGTACAAGATGTACAAGTCCTCTGTGCTTCCCGCCACTCTGTTTCTCAGACGTTATCCATGATTGGACCCACATTGAACCATGTGAAAGGAGCCATATGGAGACATTGTTCATGTTTTTCACACGCTGCCTTGCTGAGGCCGAGTAAAAGGGTTTGATTATCCCAGTGTCGACCCTTGGAGCTCGACTTCAACCCAGTGCGCTACAACCTGTGACGAAGATGCTGCCGCAAACGCCACTTTTCCGGCAGCGGATCACTCACTTGCCACGAGCCACAATAGTGGGTCCTACACGGCAACAATGCTTAGGATGCGTAGTTGGCGAAGATTTGGCATGAAAAAAAGTTGCTTTAGGGTTTTTGGTTTATCGTTCCACTCGAAAACTAAGGACAGGCTGACTCCACGGAGACCACTCCTGGAGGTTGGAACGTCTTCGCACCTCAAGTTGGGACGAAGGGATGGCAAATATCCACCACGGGAGCATCAACGCGCTTGGTCACTTGAAAAAATGGATCCTATGAGACTTGCTAAGCAAAGGTCATCCCTGTCAATCTGAGCACCTTGCCATCGTATCCAACATGGCTTGCAATAGCCCTGGCCATCATGGCTTCGCCACCTTTGAAACACTTCAGGCTGCCCCATCGCTTCATGACTCAAGTCTAACAAAAAATTGAATGTTTTTCTGAAGCTCAAGCCTCAATCTCTGCCAATGTGCTTCGCCGTGACCGCAACTTGCGCAGTGGCCCGTCTCTGGCAAGGCATTCTCGGCCAGGGCCTGTCGGTGGTGGCAACGAATGCTTTGAATTCTCTTTGCTAGCCAGGCGGCCAGGCAGTATTCCCACCATGCCCTGCAACTAGTTACATCATTTCATGCCCACGGGTGAGAAAATACTTGGGAAGCACAAGACATTATCATCGCGTCCCTGTTGACTGGTTAATGCCTCGAAACGTGAAGAGCCAAAACAAATACTTTAGGGCTATCAGGTTGTGTCAGGGGGTGAGGCCCCGTCCAATGTTGAACCAGTGGAGCCCTCGGTGTGACTGGTAGACTCTCGGCACAGCACAGCCTCTGCTTCTTGCAACAAATGCCGAATGGCCTCAAGTTCAAGGCAGCAAACCCAAAAACACTCCGAACCCAAATATATTTTGATACTCCGTGGCAACTGTTGCAGTGACGATGAAGTAATGATCGCATTCACATTTCGGGTAAGTTGACCCAAATGCTTCCCAATCCAATCTCAGCTCATGCATATCCCCAGCTATACAGTGCTGCTGCCAATTGGGAGCATGTAGTTTATGGACCAAGTCTGTGGACCAAGTCTATGGAGGTTTGCCCATTTTGTTTTCGTTAAAAAGTTTGCAATCCAAGGCTTTTGGAGGTACACAACTGGAGTTACCTCAGGCTCACAGATTTGTTCCTCCACATGGAACGCTGCTGCCACAGCTTGAGATAAGCATTCAGTTTTCATCATCCTTGGTAACTGCCTCAAATGGCTACTTCCAAGCCAAGCCAAAGGTTGAAGAAAAGTAAAGCCACACCAGAATACAGAATCCTAGAGCACCAAAAGTGGACCAACCAAAAAAAGGCACAAGCAGTCAAAGACATACCAAGTACATGCAAGGGATGGATCGCACTGGCCCTTTGTGTTTGCCACTGGATCTTGGTTCTTGCAGTCCCAACTTCATACAAAACAACATTCTCTTTGCCACTTGTAAAGTCACCTCAGACTCAAAGATTATGCAGTCCACACGTAGTGCTGCTGCACTTCTTCAGATATATGCTTGTCGTTTTCTGTAATCCTCGGAAGACTCTGTGTACTCAAGAAACTACCAAAATACTTTCAACACCGAAGATGGGCAAGGGAGGCTCAACATTTCATTTTGCAAGAGCAGGTTTTGCAGTGCACGCAACCGCACAACTAGGCCAACACACACAGCAAGGCCCAGTGAAAGACGGCTGAAGCCAGTCTATGCAAGGGATGGATCGCACTGGCCCTTAGTGTTTGCCACTGGATCTTGGTTCTTGCAGTTCCAACTTCATACAAAACAATACCCTCTTTGCCACTTGTAAAGTCACCTCAGACTCAAAGATTATGCAGTCCACACATAGTGCTGCTGCACTTCTTCAGATATATGCTTGTCGTTTTCTGTAATCCTCGGAAGACCCTCAAGAAACTACCAAAATACTTTCAACACCGAAGATGGGCAAGGGAGGCTCAACATTTCATTTTTCAAGGGCAGGTTTTGCAGTGCACGCAGCCGCACAACTAGGCCAAACACACAGCAAGGCCCAGTGAAAGACGGCTGAAGCCAGTCTATGCAAGGGATGGATCGCACTGGCCCTTTGTGTTTGCCACTGGATCTTGGTTCTTGCAGTCCCAACTTCATACAAAACAACATTCTCTTTGCCACTTGTAGAGTCATCTCAGACTCAAAGATTATGCAGTCCACACGTAGTGCTGCTGCACATCTTCAGATATATACTTGTCGTTTTCTGTAATCCTCGGAAGACTCTGTGTACTCAAGAAACTACCAAAATACTTTCCACACCGAAGATGGGCAAGGGAGGCTCAACATTTCATTTTGCAAGAGCAGGTTTTGCAGTGCACGGAACCGCACAACTAGGCCAAACACACAGCAAGGCCGAGTGAAAGACGGCTGAAGCCAGTCTATGCAAGGGATGGATCGCACTGGCCCTTGGTGTTTGCCATTGGATCTTGGTTCTTGCAGCCCCAACTTCATACAAAACAATACTCTCTTTGCCACTTGTAAAGTCACCTCAGACTCAAAGATTATGCAGTCCACACATAGTGCTGCTGCACTTCTTCAGATATATGCTTGTCGTTTTCTGTAATCCTCGGAAGACCCTCAAGAAACTACCAAAATACTTTC
>VSDK01025360.1:64764-83605 GCA_009767595.1 Symbiodinium kawagutii
GTGTTTGCCACTGGATCTTGGTTCTTGCAGTCCCAACTTCATACAAAACAATACCCTCTTTGCCACTTGTAAAGTCACCTCAGACTCAAAGATTATGCAGTCCACACGTAGTGCTGCTGCACATCTTCAGATATATGCTTGTCGTTTTCTGTAATCCTCGGAAGACTCTGTGTACTCAAGAAACTACCAAAATACTTTCAACACCGAAGATGGGCAAGGGAGGCTCAACATTTCATCTTTCAACAGCAGGTTTTGCAGTGCACGCAACCGCACAACTAGGGCAACACACACAGCAAGGCCGAGTGAAAGACGGCTGGAGCCAGTCTATGCAAGGGATGGATCGCACTGGCCCTTGGTGTTTGCCACTGGATCTTGGTTCTTGCAGTCCCAACTTCATACAAAACAACATTCTCTTTGCCACTTGTAGAGTCATCTCAGACTCAAAGATTATGCAGTCCACACGTAGTGCTGCTGCACATCTTCAGATATATACTTGTCGTTTTCTGTAATCCTCGGAAGACTCTGTGTACTCAAGAAACTACCAAAATACTTTCAACACCGAAGATGGGCAAGGGAGGCTCAACATTTCATTTTGCAAGAGCAGGTTTTGCAGTGCACGCAACCGCACAACTAGGCCAACACACACAGCAAGGCCCAGTGAAAGACGGCTGAAGCCAGTCTATGCAAGGGATGGATCGCACTGGCCCTTAGTGTTTGCCACTGGATCTTGGTTCTTGCAGTCCCAACTTCATACAAAACAATACCCTCTTTGCCACTTGTAAAGTCACCTCAGACTCAAAGATTATGCAGTCCACACGTAGTGCTGCTGCACTTCTTCAGATATATGCTTGTCGTTTTCTGTAATCCTCGGAAGACTCTGTGTACTCAAGAAACTACCAAAATACTTTCAACACCGAAGATGGGCAAGGGAGGCTCAACATTTCATTTTTCAAGGGCAGGTTTTGCAGTGCACGCAACCGCACAACTACGCCAAACACACAGCAAGGCCGAGTGAAAGACGGCTGAAGCCAGTCTATGCAAGGGATGGATCGCACTGGCCCTTTGTGTTTGCCACTGGATCTTGGTTCTTGCAGTCCCAACTTCATACAAAACAATACTCTCTTTGCCACTCATAAAGCCACCTCAGACTCAAAGATTATGCAGTCCACACGTAGTGCTGCTGCACTTCTTCAGATATATGCTTGTCGTTTTCTGTAATCCTCGGAAGACCCTCAAGAAACTACCAAAATACTTTCCACACCGAAGATGGGCAAGGGAGGCTCAACATTTCATTTTTCAAGGGCAGGTTTTGCAGTGCACGCAACAGCACAACTAGGCCAAACACAACTGCAAGGTCAGGCAAAAATGGTTGAATTCCATTGCCTCAGATTTATCTCTCTGGTGTCATTTCTACAGTTGGAGCTGCTGCCACAGCTTCAGCTAAGCATTCAGTATGACATTCATTGGCAAGAATCAAGTGTTTTGTTTGGCCTTACCACTTTAGAAAGGCGGTCTGAAGACAAGAATAAACATCAATATATCATAGTGATGATGAAACCTGAAAGAATTGCATCTGGTTCAGCAACAGAGGTGTCACATGTTCTGAAACTCGCAGCTGCCTCTGTACTCCCAGGCGTTTCAGGCAGCACAACTGGTGGCTGCCTTCACCTCTGCGAGGCTCCACTGATCCCGGCTGCGAAGGCCTCCATCCCGTCGATGTGCGAAAGAGGCAACGTTTGGAGCTTTCTTAAGCCATAAAAAAAACCCAAAAAATGCTTGGATTATGGGTATAAATGCTTAATGGTGGATGATTTTGGGGTCCCGTACTTTGAGAAACCACCCAGTCAATGTGTTCGTTTCGGAGATAATCGGCGGGAATGCTCAATGATGATATACTAAGCGCGGTAAGGCTGGTCGATTGCTAGATGAGTTACGAATTCTACCTGTCAACCAGGCAACGAGAACTCGTCGCACCCTCACCTTCAACCGCAGAAGCCAGCCTCAGACACCCCATTTGTGCTACCAGAACTTCTCCCAACGGCATCGAAAAAACCCCGGCCCAAGATCCACTAGACTAGCATGCCATTTAACTAACACGATCCACTAGACTAACCTGACTAGCCCTTTGTTTAGCATGAAAGCAGCTTAGCACATCAGACTTTGGAGGACGCATGTGATCGCTGACCAGCAAATTGTGTGGACCCAGCCACCAGCCTAACCAAATCTGGGCACTGCACCCATGGATCTTTTCAGACAAGTCTTTGCCTGGCTGATCGCCGTATCAACCCCAAACTCCAGCTAGATGCGACAAGTATCACCAAATGGAGAGAAAAAAATGACAAAAAGGCTCAGAATGCTCGAACTCAGATTCTCCATCGCTCGACTCTCACAGTGCTTCAGTTTCCGGCTCACAATCTTTGGATGCAAAGATTGCTCTGCGCGAACCTCCGTGTACAACAGCACAGGGAAGTTAACTTCCGAAGCCAGTGAGGTGCACTCCATTCGAATCTCTGACGATGCCGCCTGCTGCCGCACCAATCTTAGAAGCGCCACCTTGTCCTTCGACGAACTCCAAGTGTCAAAGCCTTTCTCGGTATAAGTTGCAACCCGAATTACATAGAACACACACGCATTATTTATTTCGGAATATGTATGTGTGCGTGTGTGCGCGTGTTGAATACATATAATTACATGTATACATACACATAGATATGAACATATGTTGATTTCTTAAACTGGGGGTACCCTCCAGTCATCCAAAAGTAATCATTTTCAGTAACGAACCATCCATTTTTTGGTTCTCAAGTTTAAGAACCCCTTCCAAGTGTATATCCTTGGATCACCCCCATCGTCTCAGGTGAACTGTGTGAGGTAAGCATCCTACAAGTTTTCATCCTGCGACTTGGCCAAGTTGCACAAGTCCTGCGTGTTCACAGCATGATGGAAAGCTGCGTTGCGGACCTGCAGCAATGCAATCTGCACATATGATAAATATTCAGATCATCCAGGTTTCCTTGTGGTTTCTTTGGTTTCGTGTGGTTTCTTTGTGGTTTCTTTGTGGTTTCTTTGTGGTTTCTTTGTGGTTTCTAGTGGTTTCTGGTGGTTTCCTTGTGGTTTCTGGTGGTTTCTTGAATCTGCTTATCATCCAAGATGATAGGGACGGAAAATGAAGGCTGACCAACTGCAGACGTCGAAGCATGGCCTCCTTGTCACTTGTTGGGATGCCCCAAATGCATTGGTAATCAGGAATCGTCGCCTGAGGTAAAGATAGGCCAAGTGCACACACACATTGACCACTGTGGACTAAACTCAGACGCCTTTTCATCCTTTTCCTTGCTGTCCGCTGCGTGGTCAATGTCTGGAAAACAAAAAGGTGCCGGAGCTTATCAAGCCATACTTTGGTAGCCTACAAATTCTGAGATTTCACTGTCCCCTCGTGTGAACAAAGACCCTTGAAAATGAAACCAAGGCTTCAACCCATCGAACTTCAAAGGCCCCTTCCTCACATGGAGAGCACGACGGGTGACTGAACTGTGGATGAAGTTTACACCGGAGACGGCCTGAGGGAAGGCTCCAAGACAATGATGCAGCCCACGATTCAAGTGGAATTGATCCTAAGACAAGACAAGCAGAGAGCATACTGAGAGTTCTCAGCATACTGAGAGCATACTTAGCCTCAGTACATCATCTGTTTCAAGAGTTCATTGCAAGAGTCTTGGCTCAGCTGCTGACCGTGTAGGGGGGGAACCCCTCCATCTTTGGAAAGGCCTCCTCTTCGTACAGGACTTGTTGCCAGAAGCGCCTGAAGCTTCGCGCAGAAGCACACCCCGGAAAGCTCAGGTTGGAAAATCAGATTTTGATGCTTAATGAGATCGACAATAGAAGATAGCTGATGGTTCATGGAAGATCCATGATGGTTGATGTCCAATATTTTGGTGGTTTATCGATATGGATGACCGACTACAGATCAATCACAAGTCTGATACAAATGTAGATGCATTTACAATGGAGCCAACTTTGGTTCATCATTAGTCATAGTGACATTCAGCTAGGTTGTTTGCTTCACATCTGAGCAGGTGTATGACCAATTGTTCCCATTCAAAGTCCTCGGATAGAACCTGAAACACATTGACCTGTCTCAATAGCTGGAACTTTGCCCTACGCGCAAGTGCCAGGAGGCAAACTCCAACAAACAAAAGCGAGGTTGCAGAAGTGTCACATGGTGTCGCCCTGCCTCGTCCGTGCATTGCAATGCAACATGTAGAAGCCCCCGTTCACCTCCCCACAGCGCAGCTCAGATAATACCTGGCGGTCAAAATTAACCAAGCATTTTATGGAGGATAAGAACCAACCAACAAGAGGGAAGACAATGGTTAATGATGGGGGAACCAGGGGAACAGGGTTTTGACCCACTGCCACCGGGCAATGCTTGAATTTGTTTCAAAATTTGAAATCTGTCTGATCCGATGATTGTGTTGCCAATGGTCTCAAGGGACTGGACTGAGATCAACGATAACTTCCAATACCCAAATCATTTAGAGGAATGTGAAATGTGGGCTTCTCGGAAAACACTGAAACACCATTCGAGTGGCGGTGGAAAGCTGGTTCCCTGGCTGTGTAATCCTATCTGGCTTATGCGTGACTTTCGCGCTGCTCGAGCCCTCCGGGGTTTAGCTTTCGCGGCCGTGAAGTTCAGAGTGTTTTCACGGAGCTCTAGCGCACATGCGTTTCACTTACGCAGAAGTCTTTACTTCGAAGTTTGGGGCGCTCACTTGAACCTCGCAAATGTCCAGAAAAGTTGCCTTGGGTCAACCTCTCATGATCCTCTCAATGCGGTGCAGCCTCCGTCCGCTCCCGCATAAAGAGCATGTCCAGTCCTTCCTCCTGGAAGTTGCGTCGTGGCTTTGACCAAATTTGTTCAAAGAGAACCCCAAAGTATCTGCTCCTGAGCTGAGTGTGAAATCATAAGGAACTTACTTTGAAGAAAGTCTGACAGAACTCATCACTAGCATGAAAATTTGTCATAAACAATTACCGCTTTCATGAACCACTAGCAACTGCTGGTGCTGATCATTGGCAACTACTGGTGCTGACCACGTTATGGATAAATATTTTTCACAAAATCCCAGCACCGCCAGCTGTCCTTCATCCATTTGAGCCACTCAAGCTGCAAATGCCTCGTCACGACCACTGAGTATTGACTTCCCTGGTGGCAGTGGGTCAAAAAAAACATCCCAAAAAATCGATGTGATGGTTGATGGATGGTTGATGGTTGATCAGCATAAATGGTTGATAATGGTTGATAATCACTGACATCCATCAATGATGCATAATGGTTGATTCATGCATAGTTGATGCTTGCTTGAAAGTTCACCATGCGTATGACTGTTGTGGCTTGCCCATGTCATACTCAACAAATGCCCGGGATTCAACCAACAGCTGTCAGTCCAGCTAAGACGACCTGAGCCATCCACATGAAGTTTGGAAAGAACTGAATGTCCGTGTCCTTCCAAGTGCGATTCGCAGCAAGGGTGCAAGCGCTTGGCAAGCGCTTGGCAAAGGCGATATCAGCAAGGGCGGCACCGTGTGAATGAAGTACTCGCCCATGTGCTTCTCTATCCAATTCACCACCTTGCAGGGCTGGTTTGCTGCGTTCAATGAGCAAGCTAGCAGAACACCACTCACCAATGATCAACCGACCAACCCCAACCGACCACCCAGTGATTTTTGTCCACATCGCACTGAATGTGATGACATACAACCTACTGAGCTCTTGGGTGGATAAAAAAGACCACATCCAACTCAGAACACCAATAGGTTTTTCCTCTTCGACTTGGTTGATATCCAACCTTTTGTTCTCTCAACTTCACAATTTCCTCTTGGACTCCCATCACATCTATCATCAAGTCTATCCACAAGACACCGTTCACCACAAACAGCGACCAAGGACTGCGTGCACTCGGCTCTCCGAAAAGTTCCAAGGATGGAAACCCGGAGGACTCGACAGCAAAACTACAACCGAAACGAACAAAGCACATCATCAAATCAGAATCAAATAATAATAGTAATAACAACAATAATAGAAATACAATCACATCAGAATCACTACATCATCAAAAGAAATCATCAAAGAATAAAGAATATTTATACATATACATATACATATAATTTAGAAACTGCTAAATGTACAATGAACATCTAAATCATATCAAGCACATAATTTATGTTCTAAATATCATCTATAATGTCAAAATAGCAATCTATATAAGTAACAACGCTAGTAACAAAATAACAATGATAATAACAATTAACAATAGGAATAGTGATGATAATAGCACAAACAATAACAACTATAATAAGAATAAAGCAAAATTAACAACAACAACAACAACAACAACAACAACAAAAGTAGTAATAACAATAATAGCAAACTAGATTAATTCCGTAAGAGTTATAAGAACAAGAGCAATAATGATGAAAATTGAAAAACTATCTAACTATGTACATAATCATCATCTATAGTCAATGACAACAATCATAACAATCCAAGAAACTACTTAAATATATCCAATCAAATATATATATATATATATATAATCACATATAAACCTATGATACATCCATTCATTCCATAATCAACTGGTTTAGATGCCCATGATGGATGTTTCTATATATAAAATCATATAAACCCATGATGTTTCCATCCCCATGGCCCTCCCATGGCATCACCATCTCTGCTCGCCCTGGCCTCCCGCAGCTGGCGGTCGATGGCTGAGCGCCAGGACTCAGTGCAGTAGCCGTGGGGCTCCGGCAGCGGCCCCAGGTCCACCACGTGGATCTTGTCCCTGGCGGATCCATCGGTGACCCGGGGGCCACCATCGTTGACCAGAGATATCCATGGGAAATTGGCTTAGAAACGTGACAGTTCACCCATACTTAGTGATAGTTGACAGTGGTTCAGGATGGTTAGCCATAGTTAAGTATGGTTTTCAGTGGTGAAGAATGGTTAAGAATGTGACCGTTGACAATTCTTTATATTATGCCAATTCACAATGGTAAACTATGGTTGAGAATGGCTAAGAATGATCCATCAGTGCTGATCTCTCAGAATTCTGAAGGCAAATGCGATTCCTGACTTTTGCTGGTGAAATGCTGCAAGTCTTGCCCTCTTGCAGGCTCGTTTACGAGCGCAAGAGTCTAGTGAAACCGTTGCTGTGCTGTCAGTTCGGAAACACAATCGTTGAACCTTCTGAATTTTACACTGGCAAGAAAGAGCCCAAATGATTCAAATGTCTGGCAAAAACAGGTAAAGTATGACTGTCAGCAAGGCCAATGAGAAGGGAAATTCAAGGAACGTCTTTCGTATCTTTCTGAAAGTCCCTGTCTCCGTGCAGAAAAAAGAAACGAATTCAATCAATGCATACTCTCCGACACGGACAGAGCTGCAGTCTTCTGGATGTACCTGACAAGTTGCATCGAAATATGACGGTCTTGTGGCTGAGTTCCACTATGTGCACAAGGTGGTGTAATTATATAAGATCAGCTCAATGATTGTATAAGTATCATGTATATAGTTATGAAATCTTGTTTCAACCTTTTCAAAGAGGTGCAGAATGGAACAGTCGGCAAGAGATACTCGAGACTCTTGCATCATAAACACTCTGACTAAGCGGTTTGCTATATTAAGGCAACTACGAACCAAGCCGATTGAGCCAGCAGATTGGGCTCACATTCAACAGTGTCATTCAAAACCAGGGCACATAAGCAAAGTCAACAGAGCCAACAGAGCCAACAGCCACCAGCCTACCGTATCCTAGAAGGAGAATTCCCACCGTACAACGTACCCAACCTATCCGTCGTGCTGAATGGCACGTCACGTCCCCTCCGGGCCTCAGATCTGGCTCCAACAGTCTTTTGGTCATCCAGTCCTCAGTGGCATCGCCGTTGTATCGCCATTGCATCCCCATTGCATGTCTCATTCTTGGAAAAGCACCGGGTGCAGGAGCAATTTGGAAGTTTGGAGTTCACTGTGCTTTTGGAAAGAGTTCAAAGTCACTGAGTGAACCATGCCCACTTAAGCCAGCATAGGCAAAGGATAGTGAATCAGTGCACACCATGCTGCGGAGATAATGAAAAGACGGCATCGTTTTAAAAAAGTACAGAAACTTTGTCAATTCCCAGCTGTCCAGGGAATTAAAGGCCAAAAGCCTGTTTGACCAGAGGGCTGTCCGGAGAGTGATGAGACTGCTAAGTACCTACAGCACATAAAACTACCAATGGGAGCAGCAAGTTCTCCTGGTCACACCTCTGGAAACAGCGTTAAGTTCAGCAATTTCAGATCGGGTTGGGGAGAACAAACAGCCCGAAACAAGGCCTCTGCCCGTGGTCAGATCTGGTGACCTTCACCTAGTGACCTCCTCGAAGGGACCTCCCAGGGCCTAGGGGATGCCTTGCTGAGCTGCAGAGGTCTTGGCATGGATCAGCTGCGGCAGCTTAGACACGAAATCCAGCGCCTCCAAAGGCTCCCCCAGGGTCCGATGTTCAGCTTGGAACGGTAGTTGGTCATCTTGGAATCATAGCTGTTTCTCCAAATGGTTGGATCACTCCAAAAACAACTGTTCTCTGGAAAAACTTAGTATGATCCACTTTGTATCGGTTGGTCATCTTACGGGCAATTCCCACCCTTTGCCCTGAAACTTATAAGTGCACAATCGCTTGTCATACTGGACCCTCAAATTCCTTCGCAGGCCCGCTGTTTTTTTTGCTTCTGAACCCAAAAAAATTACCCTAAACCCCCAAAACCATAAACTTCAAACCACGAAGTCCTAAAGCACAAATCGCTGCGTATAGCCAACGTTTTCGTAACTTCTCCAAGTTTATGAGTGTCATAATCTGGTAGAATGTTTAAGTTTCCGGGCAAAGGGTGGCAATTGCGCGTAATCTTAGTATCATCCATTTAGTATCAACCCCCCATCCATTTAGAACAGTTCCATTACTTTTGGAGTGATCGCTGGGAAGCACTGATAGAACTAGCGACCAACATGCGCACGCGGAATGGTATATTACCATGTGGTGTTTCGTGACCGTGTACAGGGATATGACCATCAAATATCCGATGAATATCATGCTATCCCATCCGAATTGAAATGCAAACCAATTTGCATATTCTGCTTGATTTCAGAAAGAGGAGATTCTAATGCAATGGGTCACAAGATCCAATCTACTTCCAAGATTGATCATAGCCCCTCCACACGACAGCTGATATTTTCATGACCGGCGCCCGCCTCCCGAGCCGCCAAGGTCGCTGCATGGAATCTCTTCAGATGTTTCATGAACTGAGGATTCTCCTGAACCGAGACCACCCAAATCAGCAAATGAAGTTCAAGCAAAGTGCCATCAAAAGCATCATTTTGGACCATTGTGAGTCAAAAGTCTCCCTTTGGAGATTTGTGTCTTTCGTTGCTAGCGCAGACCTTGAGCTGCGGATTCAGCCGCTGCTCCGGAATTTTCATCACCTCAGCAGCTGAAAAGGCGCCATGGCTGGAGTTGAACAGCGTCGGCAGCTGAGGCAAGGACGTATATCCGAAGTTCCAAGTATTCCTAGTGCAAGCCCCAACTCCCGCTGGACATTGGAAAGTGAGAGAAAGTCAGAGAAAGTGAGACAGTTGGCACAGACATTAGATGATTCGAAGAGGATTTGAAGATGATTGAATTGTTGAACAGGTTCACCATCACCCCATCAACCACTGAGCAATCCAAGCGTCGTAGATCAAATGCTTCGCCAGCTGGAGCCACTCCTCAGTGCCTCAATGTCTTGCACTGATCCAAGGGGGTTCAACGACCAGCAGGACCACCCAACAACTACACAAGCCCGCTTGTTTGGAGAGTACTGCAGCCAAGGGCACATTTGGATTCGTAGAAAATGCATGCTTCTGCAAGCGGAATCACATCCGTTGGGAACTTTTCCACCGCAGTTTCAGGAAACAACCTAGGCGGTTGGTTGATTCAAGCACGGGCAGTTTGTCAATGGCGTGGACAGGGGCAGATTGCTCATTTTTGCAAGCAAGGAGCTTGTTGGTAAATTGTTCCTCAGCAACAAGGACAAGAACAATGCAAGAGCGCAGGTCTTCAAAATGTTGCGCACCAGGAAAACACAAGAAAAGCTGTCACTGATAGACTGAGTGATTTTGTGAAGGGTCATTATTTCTTAAGTATATGTGTGTGTGTTGCATTTTGTCATCACAGGAAGCAGCTCAGAAATGTTTGCAAAAGTGATGATACATAGAGAGAAAGACAGAAAATCTATGCCATTTGCATTTAGCAACATGTACATAAAATATAACAATCATATACATATGTATAAATATATATATATATATATATATGCACATATGAGTACACACAAGGTACGTGTATATATATATATATAACATTGCATATGTATGACGTGCATGCATATATGCGTAAAGATGTCGGTTGTTTTCTTACCACATCTTACCTGCCTAGGCGTAGAGTAGCTCCAAAGCTTCTCGACCACCTGTTACGTGCACACCAAGGCTCCACAACCTTAGCGAAGCAGAACTTGGACACAGCAATTGGTTGGAATTTTGAAGCGGGCCATGCCACAAGCTATGTCCAAACTGTTGACTTGGACTGTCTAAGGGTGATGAGACTCTCCAACACCTGTGCTGTGATGCTGGAGAGCTACACTGTGCGAAGTTCCGGAGTCGCATTGGATCAGAAAACTGTTGGCGACGTTCCTCTTGCCACCAAGGTACATGCACAAATTCGTTCTCAAAACGTTGCTTTGCGTCGATGTCATGCCGCCTTAGATCATGGTTGATCCCAAAACCACAAAAACGCCATGACACTGTTGGTGCACATCCAAGCAGAAAGCAATCCCTGCGGCAATGCTCATCACTAGGCCGTATGGAGTTTGAACGGACATTGTAATGCCAACAACGAGTTTGCAGTATCTGAAGAAAATGCTTTCCATCGGCATCGGAGATCAACTCCAATATTGACCAAATCCCAAGTGATAATCGAATTGAAAAGAACCTCGATTCCCATCCATCATGTACATTGGTTATTCATTCTGATTCATAAGCTTGACCATTGATCATGCAAAAAATCGCCTGCCGCGCCAAGGTTCTCCTCTGCATGAGTCAGCTCCATTTCTACAGAGATGATTTGCTCCACTTGCTCGAAGACCTGAAAACCAGCAACGGAGAAAAAAAAACACGACTGTAAGCTTTGCGTAATTTGTAAACGGACGTGCAAATGGCTATTATAATTGGCTACTATGGATATAGTTGTTATAGGCTACTCTGGTTAGTAAATCTTGGTGGCTAACAACCACTTACGTAGTTGATTATTAAATATTATCGAATATTATCGATCACTTGTGATGATTATTGCTCAATTCAAGCTGTTCATAGTCGGTTGTTACCCCCGATGTACTGGTCGATGGTTCACCAAAAGTTGCTCATCATCGGTTACTAAGCATCAACAATAGTTGCACTAGCTGGTCGCAGCTGGTCCCTGACTAACCATTGACATGATGTTGGTCATCAACCATTGCAAGTTTCCCTGCCCAGTAACTGAAGAAAGAATGGGTAGGGAATTTATGACCTCATTATCGACTGAGTCCAAACTTTCTCAAGCTCTCCTTCAATCCTAAGACAAGTTCAGCTATCTCCTGGGTCGACAATCAGAGTGCAACACTTAAACGATAGCAAAGGACTTAAACTCATCTGGATGTGCTTTGGTTTTTGTCATGTTTTTCCATGCTCTCCGAGGTCTGCCACGCGCGTGCCTTTGTCATGATCTCGTGCCGTGCTTTGACGAACTTCTCCTGTCATTGCATGGTGTGATATCGTGTGAAATCGTGTGATTGGATCTCAAATTGGAAGAGTATGGTCAGGTGCTATCCAACGATCAAATCCCAATGTAATCTGAGAGGTTGACCTAGACACTGAAATGTCCTAAGTTCATCCATCTTTCACTTGACCCTTCATTAACACCAATGGTGTTGCAACAAGAACTGGCTGCGCCGCTTGCGCCTCAAAGTTGACCCAGAGCTTGTCGAAGAGCTGAATGTCTTCCTTCAGCTCAGATTTGAAGCGTGCAAGTCCCGGAGCGAAGTCGTCCTGGAGCGGCGAGGGAACAGGGATGCAGAGCTAAACATACAGAATATATACATGCATAATTACGACAGAGATATTGATGGGGGTTTGTCATGGGTACCAGGAATGAATCGAAATAGTGCTTTGTAATTCTTGATATTTGTATCATTAGGAATTGCAGATCTGCTACTAGAAATCCTACAGAATTCAGGAATCAATTCCACTAGCTCTGCATTGCGCGTTCCCAGGCCTTGAGCCTCGGCTCGATCTCACTGGCAATCTTCGTCATCGTGGTGTCCACCTCCCTCAAGAAAGCATCCTTGCGCTTGCGCAATTTGTTGGATAGGAAGGAGATCATAGGTGTTCCATGGACCTTCAATGGATCCTATTGGTCCATGTGTTCCAATCAATATATGGAGCTGGTGATTCCCTTGTAGCTCTCGTTGGGACCAACAAACTCAGAACGCTTCGCAGGGACTCCATTACTGCTGGGAATCTGATAGGTCAGCTACAAATAAACCAGGCGTCACGGCTTCACCGGCAACCCATCAAACCTGTGCCCAAAAAAAACACGGAAGTGGTTCGGATTTACCGACCATGGGAGCTGCTTTATTTTGACCCACACTGGCGCAATAGTTCTGACTAGCTTCACCAAATCACACAAAAGACTAGTTGGTAGTCTATTTGTGAAAGGGATCACAGTTTTCTAACAGGGGATCTGCAGGAATCTGTCAAATTGCGGACCATGGCCCTTTCTTCAAGCCTACTCAAATGCAGGAAAGGCGCGGCCAGATCCTTTATCGAAGGGTCGTAGGTGTGGAGTTCTCCGTTAAATGTCCTTAGCGCTTTCAGTGAAGAACATACACTACTTGCTTTCATCAACACCCATTTGAAAAGCAACAATCCTTCCAAAATGCCTTGAAGACGCGTTGATAGGCCCCAACTGTGTGCAACAAAGCAACAAGCCAGCCTTATCCTTTGCAGTTCTGGCCTGCCAGGGAGGTGCTGTGACACCTATTGCTTCCAGTCTGCAGTGCTGGCCTCTCTGATGACATTCACGTCAAAACCAGTTGGGAAGAACTGAGGAGTTGGTGACAGGTACCTCGGAGCAGCAACTTCAGAGCAACTGTGACCTTTGCAGCTGAGCCCACAGAGTCATCAACTTCTGTCCACTGCTGTGGTTCGTAGGTCTCTGGCCGGTGGAAATAGTTAAATCGATAGTCCTCACAACGTTACCGACTTGGGCTCTGATAGACTGGCCTTTGCATTAGCCAAAGGATTCAAAAATAGTGTGCAATATTATTAACTAAGAAGTATTCCTTCTGCACCGCTCCTTGTTGGAGTGAATGCCTAAGAAGTCTGCCAGAAGGCCCATCATGTTGAAAAACCGCGCCACCTGTGCGGTGGGCAGGAGCTGCTGCTGCCACCGCCTCTGCTTGAAAAAGGCGCCTTTTTGTAAGCGAAGTCATCCAACGGATCTTCATGAACGAAGGGCAAACTTTCTTGAATTTCTTTGCATTCCTGTGGCGATGGCATCATCTGCACACTTTCTGCTGGCACATATAACTCACACAATCACCGGCCTGAAGTAGGCAGAACTCACGAGTGCCCTTAAAACGCACTACGTCTGGAGTGCCGGTCAGCTTTGCCTTCTTCTTGCCCTGTCCCAAGGTGCACCATGCGTAGTGCAAAGGACAGACAATGGACATTAGCTACAGTTTGACATCATTGGGCCAAAAATTTTGTTCTAATTAACATTACAATCTCCCAAAAAACATTCAAATCTCTTTGACCAGAGTAACTTCTCAGAAAAAATATCTGCGTAGTTCCTCTGGAACAAGAAGCTTAACCAGAGTAATACTTGCTTTTAACAGATACCTGTTAGTTAAACAGTAATATCTGTTAGTTATACAGGTATCTGTTAGTTAAACAGTAATATCTGTTAGTTATACAGGTATCTGTTAGTTAAACAGTAATATCTGTTAGTTAAACAGTAATATCTGTTAGTTAAACAGTAATATCTGTTAGTTTAACAGATACCTGTTAGTAAAGTAAAAACAGCTTCGGTTTTGCCAACAGCTTTTGGCCTTCTTTCCCATCTCGTTGGACCAAAGCCTGGGCGACACAGTCGTCAGAACTCCAACAGGCGCAGCGGCGCAAGAGCGCACCTTCCAAGGGACGTGGCTGGCCCATCACCACGTGGCGCTGAGCCCAAAATGCCGCGGAGTGAGTCTTGGAACGCTAAAAATGATGCAATCAAGGCAGGGGGTGATCCTTTCTGGCAACAGTTCTCCAGACCTTGGCTTACTCCTTTATAGCAAACCACTTCAAACACGGACGTCTTCGTGTTGGAGGTCTAGCAGTAGCGTGCAAGGGTGAATTTGAATCTATCAGGGGCTGCAAGTCTGATGGCAAACAAGCCAGTCGCCTCGGATAACCAAGTGTCCTCAAGGATGACCTCACAGTTCCAAGTGATCGTCTGCTTCATGTCATCACGCACTAGAAGATTCTGGGGGAGAGAGAGAAAGAGAAAGAAAGATGTACATAATTCTCATTTGCACTTTGCCTATCTAATTATGTATAGATATGTTTACATATGTGTGTGTATATATATAATATGAATGTGATGCGTGCTCGAAAAGCAGAAAAGTCCCTCCCCTGAGCTGAGCACTGCCAGAAAGAGAAGACCTCTTTGTAATTCTCCGAAGTCACCTGGCAGCTATCGCTTGGGACACTTGGAAACGGGGGACTTGGGGGATACCATGCGGTGGAAACCCCTGATGTAAGGACTTTGTTCCCGGCAGTTGGACTTCAGTTGGACTTGATGTCAGATCTACTCCAAGTTGTGTAAACCTCTGCCACACCATGAGAAAACACGTGCAAACTTCCAGCAGCAGTCGCCACCCTGCACCACCATCACAACAACCTATGTCTGGGGAAGCGCACGCAAATGATTGAACAAAACCAGAAACCAGTGTTGTCACAACGCAAGCATTTTGCACTATTCAAACCCACGGCATGATGAGACTTTGCTCCTAAATCACTCTTGCCAGGTGGTAGCAGTCCCACGAAACAGAACAGAAAACGAAAGACATGCATAGACATATAAATATAATATGTGTATGTAAATATAGATATACATATACATATACATATACATATACATTTACATATACATATACATATACATATACACATACACATACACATACACATACATATACATGTACATATACATATACATATACATATACATTTACATATACATATACATATACATATATGTTGGTTTCTTAAAATAGATGTTCCCCCACACCATCCAAAGTTAGTCATTTATGGTAATCAACTAACCATTTTTGGGGTTCCCTTTATTGAAACCCCCGTGCACATGAATAAATCAACATTGCCAGCAAGGCTGCCAGAACTGGAAGGATCTCTCCTGAGCCAAGAACTTTCTCCAACCAACTGATGTCTACACCAGTTTTGCGACCGACACAATCCCCACAAAGGCAACAAGTGCGACCCTGACTCAAATCAACCGACATGCAAGATCATGCAAGTACATCAAGTGACGCTTCTCTTGGAATACCTCTTGTCTTACATCCTGGCACTTACTGTGGCGTTCGTACGGCCACAATCGTACCTATAGTTTTGAAAGAAGTCCTGGTATATCATCTGACACTTCCTCCAATTTGTTTTTTGGGTAATTGCTCTGATTGACACGCAGCATATGGTTACAAATTGTCTTGCATATATCCGATCTGAGCTGTAATTCATCAAACCTGCAACGTGGCGTGGTATTCCCGGTGGCTCTGACATTTCAGTTGTTCTGACATGCGCTCTGACAGCTTTGTCTCAGACTTTGAAAACATGCCGTCAGAGATGTATATACTCTGACACATATTCTGACATGGCATCTTACATGGGTTCAAACATAGTCACCCTGTATGTAATATGACACTCTGATCCGTAAAATATTCCAGCATGTTGCACTGAGACATGTTCAGACGGGTGACATGTAGGCAGTCCTGCATACTGGCATTCTGACATCCATTCTGGCATGTTCATTTTTTGTCCAGCTTTTTAAGACCTGAACAGGTGTGTTATGCCATCTTCATCTGGCAGCCTGACATTGTGTTCTGATTTGTCAATCAGACGTGCATATGTTGACGCTTTCATCTGCCCTGTTTGCATTTGTCATCTTAGAAATAGATTGTTGCATCTGACAGTCACATATGTTCATCTGGCACCTTACCTGGCATGCAGTCTTACGTGTCATCCATCCCTTCAGGTCTTGTGTGTGTGTGTGTGTCACACTATGGTGCGCAACAGCAGCCCAAGATGTGAGAAATCGCCCTAAAGACCAACCACCACGGATACACTGCGGCGAAACACAACACTCAATGCACCCAGATCATGGAAACATGTGTTACATCTTACGAAACAGGGTAATGCATAGTCAGGATTAATAACCCCCCCTAGTTAATCAACCACCTCCTCATCCCCAAACCCTGGTCCTTACTAAAGTTAATTAGGCTCTGATTTCACCCCCTAATAAGATAAGTTCACCCAAAAACACCCCCTAGTTAATCAACCACCTCTGGATCCCTAGGATTTTTTTTTTGCTTTTTCCTTTAGTTTTAAATTAGTTTTAATTGAAAGCCCTTATCAATCCAATTGCTTCTCATGGCTAGTGGGCTTAGATTTCCCAAAAGTCTATGTGTTTTTCTTTATTGCCCGCCTTTTAAAATCCATTAAAAAAGCAACTTTTTAGGAGCTCACAAAGGGTACCCCCCACAAGCCTGGAACCCCCCTTTTTGAAATCAATTTAAAAATGAAATCAATTTAAAAACAATTGAAATCAATTTAAAAACAATTGAAATCAATTTAAAAACAATTGAAATCAATTTAAAAACAATTGAAATCAATTTAAAAACAATTGAAATCAATTTAAAAACAATTGAAATCAATTTAAAAACAATTGAAATCAATTTAAAAACAATTGAAATCAATTTAAAAACAATTGAAATCAATTTAAAAACAATTGAAATCAATTTAAAAACAATTGAAATCAATTTAAAAACAATTGAAATCAATTTAAAACAATTGAAATCAATTTAAACACAATTGAAATCAATTTAAAAACAATTGAGGGCGTTTATTTGGGGGTGGTCACTTTTGGACACCTATGGTCAGACCTTGTCGACCTTGTCGACCTTGAGGGGGGGGGGTTATTAATCCGGGGTTGGCATTACGCTTCACACATCGTGCTAAGTGCACTGACACTCAAAACAAAATGTTTACCGCAGTACACTGCCAACCAAGATTGCGTTTGCGACTGCAGAGAACACATCTCTTTGCCAATTCACTCGAAGCCGCACTGATGATAATGTTTCGATAGCCGCAGTTGTCCCTACTTCCAAGGTCTCTTCAATCCCTGCCAGCTCTTACAGTGGGGCGATTGAGGGGACTCCTGAAGTATCTCTGATCACTGCCATCAACAAAAACAGAAAGTTGCACCAAGAAGTGGTCTGAATCCTTTTGAAATGCGATCAAAGCATATTTGCAATATTTTTGAGATCAGTTTGGTTTGGGTGGGGAGTAGAACAAATGCAACCACCCCGCCACACGTCACCACACTCTTTGACTGACATTTGGGCTGTCTGTGGTCATGACTACCGACGCCAAAGCAAGTGCAACGTGCATTTAAAGACTTGTATGCTGTGGCGACCAATTATAGCATTGCATTTGGTAAAAAAGAAACAGGTCAATCAGTATCAAATTCGTGGGAAGCAAGGTTTTCAATCCTTTTGGGGATGTCTTTGTTCCCTTTCTAAACAACGCAGCAAAGCTGAAGTTTGTTGATTTGTTTTGCTTTTTGGTCACAGTTCAACTGAGCTCCATCACGAACCCCAGGAAATGAATGACAATGGCCTCTCAAAAACAGCGTAGCAAAAGGCAGAAACCACCACTTGCTTAGTAGTGATGTTGAAAAAATACGCCACCAACTCCAGAAATGCTCTGCACAAGACTGCCGTTTTGGTTGCCTTGATCCTTACTCGAAATCTTCGGGACGGAGCGAATGAGAGACAGCGAGAGCTGCTGAAAGAGTTAGAAAACAAAGAGAGAAGGAGATGCCAAAACCACACCAGTCCGCCCCGTGAAAATATACTTGGACACCAAGGTGCAAATAGAGAGGAATTTAAAACCAAAGAATCTGTGCATTGGGAAATGCAAGGAAGGGGCAAGAATTCAAAAGGAGCACCGCCAGAGTTGAAATCAATAGATGGAGTAATAAAAATAATCAATGAATAGATAAATAAATGAATACTGTACATAAATAAACAAAAAGATAAATACTCTAAATGAATAAGTAAATAAATAGATGAATAAATAAATAAATAAATAAACAAATAAATAAATAAATGAATAGATAGATAGATAAATAGATAAATAGATAAGTAAATACATAAGTAAATAAATACAAAAGAAACGAATAAATAAACATGAAAATGAATGAAACAAATAAATAAATGAAAATAATCAATAAATAAAAAAAATGAATAAATAAATAAATGCATAAATAAAGAAAAAACACTCAAAAAATCAAGCATGATGCTGGAAAAGAAAGTTGAAATATATAGCCATAGTTTGCAAAAAAAATGATTTTAAAGTCTTAAACAACTAAAATAAAAAATGCAATTTAATGTAGGGAA
>VSDK01025363.1:1342-18842 GCA_009767595.1 Symbiodinium kawagutii
TTCTTGCTTCACGCGACGGGATATGCAGAGAACTTGTGAGGCGGGGAATTCGATGCATGTACATGATTTTCGCAGTTTTTACTGCCGGCTTCGTACGCTTCTATGCTTCAATGCTTCGAAGCTTCGTCTGTTTCACTTGTTTCACCTGGTTTCACTTGGTTTCACGGCTTCTTATCGACCTTAGCTTAGTGCTACCAAGGCGATGCAGGCGAGCAAAAAAAAATCTCAGTTGACCAGTCCGGAATATCCCTACCTCCTCTCTGTCCTGCCTTTCCTGCCTTTTCCTTCCGCTTCCTACTCTTGCTTCCTTCCGTACACCGACCTTCGGCTTGTGTTCGGTTGGTCGCCTCTTCCCCCCGTCTCCCCCCCTTTCTGCCTTAATTGTCTCTTTTCCTTCCTCTTTTGCTTCCTTCCGTTCAACGGCCTTCAGCTTGTGCGCGGTTGGTCGCATAGCAGGATACTGGCACAATTGCTTGCAAGTGTGCTGGCACTTTCTGGTACAGCCCCGGCCATGCCAAGCGCATTTCAGTGGACACATTTCCTGTCCAGGGATGTTCACATTGGCTCTTTGACGTCGCATGGGCGTCCAATGGCAGTGAGTCTTTGGCTGAGCATCCTACATGACTTCAGTGTACAGGTTCTCCACGAGGTCGTGCTGTTTTCCCACACGGCTTAATGGTTTGGTCTGGACAACGTTCTCTGAGCAAACGTTTCCGCCATTTCGGGATGACGGCTTTGCCTAAGTTGCGATCACTAGTACAAGCAAGTTGTCTGCTGCCATTGGGTGCACTTTCGGGAGCTTTTCCCTCGCACTCTGGCTACCATCCAGCTATGGAGTCAATTGCAGTCTACATCATACAGTGTCGCTTCTTTGCCAGACGATCATTGTTAGCCTGCCATCCTCAGGTACAGCCTGTTAGCTCTGCGGCTTGCGGTCTACCTGGGGCGGTAGCTTGACAAGCTCGGTGCCCTGAAGGACGTTTGGCTTTCGCTCTGCGATTGCCACTCGTCCTTCGGGCACGGTGCTTGACGCTGCTCCCCTACACTGCTTATTCTCACCAGCTCGCCAGCTTTTGGACAGGTAGCTGTGTTTCTCCTTCTCAGATGTTGGACATGCATCAGTGCGCCTTGCATCTTCTGCAGCCGTACACACTACTACACAGGTGAAATGCATGCATCTTTTGATTACACGAATTTTGCGATGGTCGAGAGGGCAGGACGATTCTTTGAGTGCTCAATCAGATCGGCACATTACGCGGCGCGGCAGTTGCATCAATTCATTTTCAAAGCAAGGTGGATTACTGGCTTCTTCTGGTCGAGTTTTTGTTGCGTCAATGAAATTTCTGGCTTTCGCTAATGATTGGATTGCTGGCATTGATACCGTGATCGCATTCTGAGTCGTCCGCCGTTTTTGTACAGTTTTACTTTGTCTCACTGTAGATTAGTTAATGTACTCTCATTGATTGGGATCTTTGAGGTTCTTGTAGTTGAAACATGTGACCGCTGCCACAGTGCACAAGCGGCGCCCTCGCAGAAAAAAAAGGATGTACGAAATTGCTCCTTTGGGAAGTATGGGCATTACAATTGCAAGCTGGTGGGAAGACGTATGACTGGATGGCTTACAGCGGATTCAAGAACAGAAAAATTTAAGACGCTGATGCCTGGATGGTTGTCCTGAGCAGAGTGAGTGCGGAGTGTCACACGTTTCACTTGGCTACTTAATTAGCTTAATTAGCTGTTTGGACTTGTATCGGTAAGGTGATGACTGTGTGCTGTTTGTTGGTTTTTGTTGCTTGGTTTGTTCCCCAAACAGGTTTACCTGTATGGGGTTCTTACTCCTTTGAAAAGGGTCGCTTGCCTTGGCCGTATGATTTTGACTCTGTCTCCGGGCTTGCGTCCTCAGACTCTGGGTCCCTTTGGCCGCATGATTTTGCTTCTTACTTGCCTTCAATTCCATTTGTCTTTCATTTGTCTCCCACTCTGGGTCCCTTTGGCCGCATGATTTTGCTTCTTACTTGCCTTCAATTCCATTTGTCTTTCATTTGTCTCCCACTCTGGGTCCCTTTGGCCGCATGATTTTGCTTCTTACTTGCCTTCAATTCCATTTGTCTTTCATTTGTCTCCCACTCTGGGTCCCTTTGGCCGCATGATTTTGCTTCTTACTTGCCTTCAATTCCATTTGTCTTTCATTTGTCTCCCACTCTGGGTCCCTTTGGCCGCATGATTTTGCTTCTTACTTGCCTTCAATTCCATTTGTCTTTCATTTGTCTCCCACTCTGGGTCCCTTTGGCCGCATGATTTTGCTTCTTATTTGTTTCCCATTTGCCCTTCATTTGTCTTCCACTCTGCCCTTTGGCCGCATGATTTTGCCTCTTACTTGTCTCCCCTTTGCCCTTCATTTGTCTTCCACTCTGGGTCCTTTGGCCGCATGATTTTGCCTCTTACTTGTCTCCCATTTGCTTTTCATTTGTCTCCCATTCTGGGCTTTTGGTCGCGTGATTTTGCTTCTTACTTGTCTCCCCTTTGCTTCATTTGTCTCCCACTCTGGGCCCCTTTGGCCGCATGATTTTGCCTCTTACTTGTCTCCCATTTGCCCTTCATTTGTCTCCCACTCTGGGTCCTTTGGCCGCATGATTTTGCCTTTTACTTGCTTTCCATTTGCCTTTCATTTGTCTCCCACGGTCCTTTGGCCGCATGATTTTGCCTCTTACTTGAATCCCCTTTGCTTTTCATTTGTTTCCCACTCTGGGTCCCTTTGGCCGCGTGATTTTGCCTCTTACTTGTCTCCCCTTTGCCCTTCATTTGTCTCCCACTCTGGGTCCTTTGGCCGCATGATTTTGGTTCTTACTTGTCTCCACTTTGCCCTTCATTTGTCTCCCACTCTGGGTCCTTTGGCCGCATGATTTTGCTTCTTACTTGTCTCCCTTTGGTCGCATGATTTTGCCTCTTACTTGTCTCCCCTTTGCTTCATTTGTCTCCGACTCTGGGTCCCTTTGGCCGCATGATTTTGCCCCTTACTTGCCTCCCATTTGCCTTTCATTTGTTTCCCACTCTGCGTCCTTTGGCCGCATGATTTTGCCTCTTACTTGTCTCCCCTTTGCCCTTCATTTGTCTTCCACTCTGGGTCCCTTTGGCCGCATGATTTTGCTTCTTACTTGTCTCCCATTTGCCTTTCATTTGTTTCCCATTCTGGGCTTTTGGTCGCATGATTTTGCCTCTTACTTGTCTCCCCTTTGCTTCATTTGTCTCCCACTCTGGGTCCCTTTGGCCGCATGATTTTGCTTCTTACTTGTCTCCCATTTGCCTTTCATTTGTCTCCCACTCTGGGTCCTTTGGCCGCATGATTTTGCCTCTTACTTGCTTTCCATTTGCCTTTCATTTGTCTCCCACGGTCCCTTTGGCCGCATGATTTTGCTTCTTACTTGTTTCCCCTTTGCCTTTCATTTGTTTCCCACTCTGGGTCCCTTTGGCCGCATGATTTTGCTTCTTACTTGTCTCCCCTTTGCCTTTCATTTGTCTCCCACTCTGGGTCCTTTGGCCGCATGATTTTGCTTCTTACTTGTCTCCCTTTTGCCTTTCATTTGTCTCCCACTCTGGGTCCCTTTGGTCGCATGATTTTGCCTCTTACTTGTCTCCCATTTTCCCTTCATTTGTCTCCCACTCTGGGCCCCTTTGGCCGCATGATTTTGCTTCTTACTTGTCTCCCCTTTGCTTCATTTGTCTCCCACTCTGGGTCCCTTTGGCCGCATGATTTTGCCTCTTACTTGCCTTCCATTTGCCTGTCATTTGTCTCCCATGGTCCCTTTGGCCGCATGATTTTGCCTCTTACTTGTCTCCCCTTTGCCTTTCATTTGTTTCCCACTCTGGGTCCCTTTAGCCGCATGATTTTGCCTCTTACTTGTCTCCCCTTTGCTTCATTTGTCTCCCACTCTGGGTCCCGTTGGCCGCATGATTTTGCTTCTTACTTGTCTTCCATTTTTCTCCCACTCTGGGTCCGGTTGTTGGCATCATTTCGGTCACTTGTCTCCCATTCATGTGTCCCCCACTTGTCTCCCACCCTGGGCCCGGTTGTTCGCGTGATTTCCGTCACTTGTCACTTGTATCCCATTTATTTTTCTCCCACTTGTCTGTCACTCTGGGTCTTGTTGGCCGCATGATTTCCCTCACTTGTCCCCGATTTGTCTTTCATGTGTCTCCCGCTTGTGTCCCATTCTGGGTGTGGTTGGTTGCATGAATTCCGTCACTTGTCTCTGATTTGTCTTTGGTTTGTTTCCTACCTGTCTCCCACTCTAATGTTGGTTGGTCACATGATTTCCCTCACTCGTCTCCCATTTGTCTTTCATTTGTCTCCCGCTTGTCCCCCCCTCTGACCTCTGGGTCCGGTTGGTCGCGTGATTTCCTTCACTTGTCTCCTATATGTGAGGCAAACTACCGGCATTGAGATAATGTAACGTTTATCGCTACCTGTTTGGGGTCAACGCTGGTATAATTTGGTGTTTTTGGTTTGTTTGCTGTTTTGGTTCTGGTCTTGGTTCATTCATGTCATCATTCTTACTTGTACATACAATTGGTGAACCCACTGCCTACCCATTGCAGTCTAACCGGACATTCAGTGACCTGTGTTTTGTGCACGTGAGGCGCTACCGGGAAAAAACAAATCACAATCCTGTTTAGATTGTGGAACCCAGGGTTTTCGGAGCAGTGGAGGTACTTGTGCCAACAACTCCCCAAATTTATCCAAATCATGCACTTTGCTTACCATATCTGCCATCACCTGGCGGTCACATCTTGAAGGGGTCGCTCAAACTCCCTATGATGTTCCTCTGTCTTGACGGGGCTGCTCTCTCACAACGTTCCACAACAAGCTGCCGGCGGTGTGAATGGGAACGTGCCTCTGTGGTTTGCCGAAGACGACTATAAGTCTCGCTCTCCGTGTTCCCCTTCCTTTGATCTCTTTCAATTTTGGGCAGTTGGCTGTCTTTCTACAGGAGGAGGTTGTTTCAACATGATCGTTTGCTACGTTGTGCGAAGGTTCTCACAACAGTCCTTGTCGATTTGGCTGAGCATCCCAATTTCATTGGCATTTCAGGCGTAATTTGTTCAGATTCCGTACAGAGGCTCATTTGCGCCTTCTAAGTTGTAGCTGCTATTAATGATATTCTTTGATGAGTCGCCATTGATTGGGATCTTTAGCTGTTTCATTTTTTTGTATAGTTTGACCTATGACCGTGGCTTCCAGGCCAACACAGCTACTCGCAACAAAAAAACGATCTAATCGAAGGTGCGCGATAGCTTCCGTTTAACACCGACTGGTAAATTATGTTGATTTTGATCGTCTGCAGGGCGAATCTTGCCCTTTTGTCTTGTTTTCGGTTTTGTTGCTTGGCTTAGTTCGGTTCTGTGGATGATCTTAAAAGAGCTTCCGGCGACTTCCGCAAAGGCGCATGGAGACAAAAAAGAAAAGTTTGGGTTTGTTGCTTCAGAAACAAATCTTTTTGCAAGTGTTCTTCAGCTTTGTGAAGTTAGCTGGGTCTGTTCACTTTGATGATTTCTTCAGTTTGCGTTAGACTGCTTCAGCCAAACACACCGTCGCACCGATAGGTGCATAGCTGTTTTCCTGGCTTGCAGGCTTTTTCAAGACAAACTCCCACCCTGTGACTCCTGAAAGTCTTTGGAGTTGAGCCTAGACCTTGGCAGCGCCAACGCGAAGGAGGGAGTGGAGGAGCTGGTTGATGAGATCAACCAATTCCTACAACGCAGTCATTCTTCGTGAGAAAGACGGAGAGAGACTCAGAGGACGCTTTGCTAGGAAGTTCTTTCGAAGATCATTCAGGAAGCGCCTGAAAGACCTGAAAGAGTTGAACAACCATGTGTCCCTCCGGAAGAAAATTGTTGTCTGACAAACCAAATAAGATTTGTTGGTGCTGGGTGACACTTTGTCCAAAACAAACCAAGGGAGATATCAAGAGGCTTGTCAGACCATGTCCGCATGCACGTGGACGCTTCGTTTGGGCCTGGAGGATATTCTGAATTGGTGGACTCTGCGTCGACAGCAATGGCAATTTGATCAGTTTCTTCCGCAAGGAAACCCTCAAGGTCTTATTTGCTTGGTCAAGAATGGAGACAAAGAAACTATCATCCTTGAGCTGGAAATTGTCGCCATTCTCGTGGCAGCCACCATTTGGCAAGATGTTTGGAGATCAAAACGAACAGTCTTCTTCACTGACAACGAACCGGTTTGAAAAAGCCTTATGAGAGGTCATTCTCAGAACCATTTCGTGAGTTGTCTCATGGAAGCTTTCTTCCTGGTGGAAGAACAAGTCAATTGCCAAGTTTGGCTAGAGCGAGTGCCTAGCCAGTCAAACCCTGCCGACGATCCATCCAGAATGGAGTGCGCAAAACTTCTAGGTTGCGCAGTCAGACTGAGAGTCAACGTAAGGGATGTATGTGTCACAGCGGCCCAGATTACAGGGGGGTGACAGCGCGGCCAAAGATTGACCCCAATTCTCAAAAGAAAAAGAAACGCTGTTTTGCATCATGTGAATTGTGTGCGGTTTTGTCAAAGAGATTAAGACGTAACTCATGCCTGCATGATGAAGTTTTATTCGCAAGACAAAACAGATTCAGATGAAAGAGTTTCAGCTTTTGAAACGCACACAGTGAACAGCTAAGCAGCTTTTGATGTTTTCGCTTGAGTCCTTTGCGCTGCATTAGTTTCCCATCGCCCTGCAGTGCGGCTCAAGGATCAAGTGATCAAGAGCCAACATGCACACCACGTGCTGGGGATGCACGTTGCATGTCAAGTGACATTTCTTTTTCGTCCTTACCTCTCCCACCCTTGATCCAGTGATCAGGGAACTTCTTTTGGACAAGTGTCCAAACGACAACTGTCACCAATCAAGTGATGGGCGCAACTTTGGAGTTTCTACCGCTGGGTTTTCACCCAACTCCTTTTACACTCTGAGAGGCTTTAGTTTTTTGAGTTTGTTTGGGACTTTTCAGTTTGACGCTTACCCGTGATATATACGTCAAGTGACGTACCTCATTCACACGTTTTTGACGTCCGTTTCAGTTACTCATGGGTTTCTTAATTTTTCGATGTTATATCGAGCTTGTGTCACAGTCTAGGTGCCTCACCCTTAGCCGTGACAACGCGGCCAAAGATTGACCCCAATTCTCAAAAGAAAACGAAGCGCTGCTTTGCATCATGTGAACTGTGTGCCGTTTTGTCAAAGAGAATAACAGAGGCTAAATTTGCAAGAATTTTGTAAAAAAAATTCCCTGCGGTGATCTTGCCAAGACTTCTTGCCATCTTGCCAGGAGACCCCAGAAAGAGATCTGGTTCAGGGATCTTGCGCAGAATTCTCCTACAATGATTTGGCCAAAAGACTTCGTATATGATCTTGCCACGAGGCCTCCTGTAGAGTTCTTGTGCAAGGATCTTGTAGGAACTTTTTTTACTGATCTTGTGAAGAGATAGAGAGGTCTTTTAAAAAACATGTGGGGATCTCGTGTAAAGATCTCCGATGATCAAAAATGTTTTTGCCAAAACATATTTTATAAACACCTTGGACAGGGTTCTTCCCAACAGATTTTCAATAAAGTCCTTGTTGAAAAACCTTGTGCAAAGATCTCTTAACATGGTCTTGCCAAGGGATTATGTTTGTGTGTGTAATGTGTCTTTTTCAAGATTCTTCCCACCACACTGTTCTGGGTCTTTTGCTGGGATGATGTATTTTGTTGTGATAAAAAATGCCACTGTATTTTTCTTGAACTGGGCATGCATGTGCATTATTTAAGTTTTTGTTTCATGTACTGCATGTGGTGTAGCATGGTTCACTTTGCCGTTTTGATCTGACAAGATGAAGCTTTACGAAGTAAATCGAATAGTCTTGATGAATCCAAGAAAAGTCATTTTCGTGTGCTGCAGCATTCATCTCAGAGGTGGAGTGGGTGGGAGCGTTTGTTGTTTTGTCACAAAAGTGACAAAGGGGGTAGTGGTAGCCTTAGAAGTTTGAATGCCATGGAAGAGTCCGAAACTGATACACATCCTACTGAAGCTGAACTGGATAACCTTCTTCTAGCTGCTGCTCAATCATCTTTTTCACATGTTGAAAGCGACATTCCGGAAATAGAATCAATGCCTCCTGTTGAAGATGATCTTTTTGGATCTGAAGGATATTCGCCTGAGCTTGATGATGGCTATCAGGTCGTTGGTGAAGCCTTGATTGTTCAGGAACGTATTGATGACAGTGGGCTTCAGGTTGCAACTGGAGGTGCATGGAACACAATGCTTTCACATGCCTTTGCAGCTGGAACTAATTTTGCTGAGACGTTGCCACTACCTTGGGAGACTGGAACATTGAGATCAGTCTTCAGTGCAAGCACCCTTCCTAACATTTTGCATGTCGTAGGTGATTCAACTGATTTGCAAAGTTTGCATGCTTCAGGAACCATTGAAGAGAGTGTACAACATCCGGCCAATGCTGAACTAGGTCCTGAGCCTGCATACATGGGTGCTGTCCGGAGCTTACAAGATGTTGAATACATGGACAACAAACGCGCGCAACTTTCACTTGCTGCATCGAAGTGGTTAGATATACTCTCCATCAACTGGAGTATGTCACAAGTTGGAGAACAGATTGCGGATGATCTGCAGTGTGACCCCAGTGGTGACAAAGCAGAGGAGACCCTCAAGGCAGTGTTTGGAGTGAAGTCACCTGCAACATTACAGAAACGTGCTGCAAGTGTCAAGCAATACATTGCATGGTTTCAAAGAGATTGCAACATCAATGATCGCTTCGTGAGTCCCCTGCCTTTCTTCGAAGAAGACATATGGAGATACTTCTTGCATTTGCGCGATGTCAGGAAAGCTACGAACAAAGGATATACTGTGAGTGCAACATTTCTTGAAACCATTCGCTTTTGTAAGTTTGTGCTTGGCTTCCACGACTGTGATAGCATACTATCTTCAAAACGATTGCTGGGCTTCTCAGCAGTGGAGAAGAGAGAGAAAGGACCTCTCAATCAAGCCCCAAGCTTAGAGCTCGAGCACTTGCAACGATTACACGATATCTTGAGCAATGGTTCGAACAACATTGACCGGATTGGCGCAGGGGCTTTTCTTTGTGCAATTTATGCCAGAGCTAGATGGAGCGATTTCAGATTCATTCATCACATCAAGTATGATGGCTGCAATAGAAACTCGACAATGGATCTCTACACAGTTGAGCACAAGACGAGTTCAACTGGTCTCAAGCGTGAACAGTTTCTTCCACTTGTTGTGTTGGGGGAAGGCGTCGTCCACGGCGATTGGATTCAGACATTTGTCGAGCTGTGTCATGCAGAAGGCTTCAACTGGGACAAGGTACCTTTCGGCCCGCTACTTCCTGCACCGAAGCTTTCAGGTGGTTGGTGTGCTCGCCCATTGAGCACATGTGAGGCGGCTCAGTGGCTTCGAAAGCTGTTAGCAGGTTGCAAAGATGCTGACAAAGTTAGGGCTCATAGCCTTAAAACGACATTGTGTGTATGGGCTGCAAGGGCTGGTTTCAGCAAGGAGCACAGGGCTACATTGAGCCATCATGCATCAGCGCTTGAGGGCAGTGATATTGTGTATTCTCGAGAGCTGCAGACAACGGCAATCAGGAAATTACAGATGCTCATCAAGAAGATTCGTTCTGGGTTGAATGGATGCGATGATGATGTCAATGTTGTTGAGATCACGGCTCCCTTCGATAGTCAGAGGGTCAGTGCAGTGCGAACCCCTACTTTCAATGCTGCAGCCCCTGCGACTCCTCTTCCAGATGTTCCAGTGTCAGCAGAACCGAGCAGTGGACCGTCTGGATCAGAATTGCTTGGCGAAGTCTTGGTGAGTGACTCAGATGCTTGCAAACGTGAGGACAATCTGATTGAGGATTGCACAGCGTCTGCACAGGATGTATCTCTGTTCGGGCCTGAGTTGTGTTCAACGGGACTGATTGAAATTGACAGTTCATCTGGCAGTGATTCAAGTAGCAATAGCAGTGACACCGATAGCAGTTCTGATGAGCATTTTGCTGCTTCGATTGCTGTCCCTGCTTATAGTGAGTCGGTGCCAGCAAACTTGGACTATGTAGTCCACAAGAAGAGCCGTATCATGCACAAGGCCAATCTAGGTGCGAGTGTCACTCTTTGCAAAGCAAACATCACTTCGAATTTCTTTGTGACAGGCAGAATCATCAATTTCAAGTTTCCCAAGTGCATGAGATGTTTTCCAAAGGAACACAACAGGATCAGAAGTCATCAAGAAATGATTGATGCACTGGACGCAGCCTCTAAGAGGCGAAAGGAAGCGTCGAGCTGAGCACGCAATCTTGTGAAACACACGAGAGAAAAATCTTTTGAGCATGCTTTCACTTTCTCACTTGCTTTCTCCCTTCCTTTTATGCTTAAGAGCAATCCCTTTTCTTGTTAGCTTAAGAGCAATCCTCTCCTTTTGACCTTGTGGCCTTGACCTTGACTTGCACTCCTTTGTTCATGTTCACTTGAGATCTGAGATTTTCAGTTATGCTTAAGAGCAACTTTAACTACCGGAAAGCCGGAGAATGCACACAAAGCTTGAGTTCCGGAAAGCCGGTGAAGAAGGTGATTGTGCCATTGTTTGGCTCAAAGGAGCATGGCAATTTGATGCCATCATGGAATTCCATGAGATTCACTTTCGGCACATTCCAACGGATTTTTGCACAAACTTGTGATTTGTGTTCAACTATCTTTTTCAGATTCATGTAAGTACCAACTTTGAACACGTTGAGCTCATATTTTTCGTACACTTTGTGAGTTCCCTGATTTCAGGATGTCAGGCTACAAGTTACACCGTGCTAAGGAAACCATCTTATCCCGACAAGGTGCGGAGCCATGAGCCTTTTGCTTGACTCCGAAGCTCAATTCAGAGCGCGTGCATCTGAGATTGGTTTGACTGACCAATTCATTCGTGAACTTCAAAATGCTGGCATTGGAACGCTGTCACAGCTTGCTTTCAGTGCAGGGCAGCCAGGGCAGCCGATCCTAGCTGCTGATGTGGATAGGATGTTGACAAACATCATTGGAAGGGCACCGCTGTTGAACGAAAGTGCATCGGTGAGACGCCTTGCATTTGAGGCGCAGACAATGGTAGTCGCTAGTCTGAGGCAGGTCATCGAACAGAGAGACGACAGTGTACCCAAGAAGATTGGTGCTGCGGAACGTGAGACGAGAATGGCAGCAATCCGTGCTGAGCTCACTGGATTAAGCATTGCAGAAGAGAATGAGCCGTCTCACATATTGTTAGACAAAGCAAATCAGATTCATGAGAGTAACACCCTTCGATACATAGAGCCTGCAGCATGTACATCGCGTTCTCAGGAGGTTCAGGGCGGCTTGAAGACAAAGGAACTGGTTTTGGATGGAGGAACGTTGGTGGTTCGTGATAAAGATGACAAATTTGTTGCTCCTACATCCAGTGAACTTCATTTTCTTCATGCAATGACAAGACGAGGAATCGCATTTAAGTTTGCAAGATTGATGTCATGGGAGCAACACAGCCAGTGGACAAGCTTTCTCCTTCAAGCCCTTCAACGAGATCCTCCTCCTGGTTACTCTAAACCATCTCTTCATCAGATCATGGCATGTGACAAAGCGGCCTTCACAAGGCTGTCAGCGACAATGGGACAGGTGCGACAGGCTCCTGACAATACTTATCCGTTGGGCATCCAACTTCTGGCCTTGAGGAATGACCCCATGATTGCTTTGCACCTTGCTCCCTTGGCAAGGCCTCAGGCATCAAGCAGTGGATCGAAAGACGCCGCCTATGCACCTATGAGGACTCAGAAGGCACCGAATGATCGTAAAGGAAAAGGCAAAGGAAAGAAAGGCAAGTCGCCTCCATTGCCTCAAGCATTGAAGGGAAAATGGCATCGTACAGCCAATGGTGAGCCCATTTGCTATGCATACAATTTAGGAGGATGCGATTTGGCAGGAGATGGAATGAAATGTCCAAAAGGTTGGCATGTTTGCTGTGAGCCAAAGTGCCTTATGGACCATCCGCTTTCGAAGCATCCCAAGGACGGTCAGAAACCGAGGAACTCTTGACGGTTCCTACAGGACTGGACCGATCAGCTGCTTGACAAGTGCTTCATGATTGAACTCTTCAGTGGAACAGCTACATTGTGTTCAGTCGCCAAACAGCATGGCATGACAAGCTCAATGGCTTTGGACAAAGTTAGAAAGCGAGGTGCAAAAACAACCATCTTCGTTTTCGATATTCTCAATCCTAAGGACCGAGAATTGTTGTATCGCTGGGCAAGCTCACCCCTCCTGGTTTGGTGCCATATGGCACCAGCGTGTGGCACTTGCTCCCGAGCACGGGAAATCAGAAACGGTGGTCCAAGACCATTGAGGTCGGACGATTTTCCGATGGGCCTCCCAGACCTCACTCACGATGAACAACACCGTGTGAATCTGGCAAACGAAATGTACTCTGAGGCTTGTGAGTTTTTCATTCATTGCTATTCCCAAGGAATCTTGCTTACGTTGGAAAATCCAACTAACAGTATTTTCTGGCTAACTACGCCCTTTTTGCTTTTGCAGCAAGCTTGTGAACTTTTCTTCAGTGACACTCAAATGTGCATGATGGGAAGTGCGCGCCCGAAGTGGACCAGGCTGGCAGCAAACTTTGAGACAGTGGTTGACATGAATGCGACATGTGATAACAGTCACAGGCACGCATCCTGGGGCAAGACCTTTGACTCCCAGGGCAGAGAAGTCTATGCGACGAGCCCGGAAGCCGAATACCCACGTAGGTTTTGCATCGCCTTGGTACAATGTGTTATCAAACAACTGCAGATTCAACACATGAGTCTACCTCCTGCATCCTTGTTTGAGCTAAAGGACGACAAAGCTTTCGAGACCCAGGCTGCCAGAATCTCATCGCATCAACAGTCCCGTCGTGCCAACCTGCCACCTTTGATCCCGGAGCACAACACGGTTGCAGTGTTCTATTCAAAGTTGTCAAGTGCCATCCCGATCCCCCTCATGGCAAAGCTTCGCACAACAGTAGAGCTTTACAACAAGAATGGTGATTTGGAACTTGTCCCAAAATACTCAAAGTTCCTGCGGTGCACACCCACAACATCACCTTTTTCATCGACGGGGGGGCTGCAGAAAGGTGACAGTTGTTTTGAATTGGCCTTTAGAATGCCATGGACTCCAGAAGAGTTCATCCTTAGAGCCACTGAGCATGGTCACCCGGCAAACTTCTGCAAGATGGTACCTCAGGACATTCAGCATGCCATCGATTTCCATTGCAACTCGACACTGGAAGAAATCAGTGCCTACAGGTTGAATTGGTGCAAACGATGGTTGAAGCGTTCACTGGAGCTTGCAAAAGAGGAGAAGGAGCTTGCTGCAAAACGACCTTCTGCAACGGCCAGAAGGAGAATCCTTTTGACAAAGGAATTGCTGGCGAGCCTAGAATATGAAGATCCGGAGGTGCTCTCGATTCTGGAACAGGGCTCAACTCTTGCAGGAGAAATCGAATGTGCTGCAGTGTTTCAGTCTTCGTATAAACCTTGCTTGACTACAGTGGATCAGTTGTGTACCAGTGCATCAAAGCGCAATGAACTGATTCTTGGCATGACAAAAGGAACCGGTGAAGCAGATCTGGATGAAGCCGTTCTTCAAGAGACTCTTGAAGAAGTTGAACGGAAATGGGCAGACGGTCCATGGTCCTTGAGTGATCTGCCAGAAGGGGCCGTCATCTCCAGGCGCTTTCCTTTGAGACAAGGTGAGAAGATCAGGATGATAGATGACTACTCTATCTCTGGTGTGAATGACTCTTGCACCATATATACAAAGCTGGATCTGCATGCCATTGATACGTTTGTTGCCACTGCAAAATCATACTTTGGTGGAATGGCCTCAGCTGGCAAGAGCACCTCGCTACTCGCCAAGACGTATGATTTGAAGAGTGCATACAGGCAAATTCCCGTCAGGTCGGATCACTTGAAGTTCGCATACTTTTGCATCTATAATCCAAAGCTTCAGTGCGTGGAAATCTATCGCTCGTTGACTTTGCCTTTTGGTGCTACTCATAGTGTTTACAGCTTTTTGCGCCTTGCTCGCATGCTTCACTGCATTGCTTGTCGGGGAGCCAAGTTGATCACTACGAACTTCTATGATGACTTCATACTTGCTAGCCCCGAAGGATTGCAACAGTCGTCGAAGAGCTGCATGGAAATGATCCTGATGTTGACAGGTTGGGATTTTGCTCAGGAAGGAAAGAAGGCCACCTCTTTCTCGAAGTTGTGTTCTGCACTTGGTGTCACGTTCAACTTGAGTGACTCGTTGGATGGGATATTATTGATTCAGAACACTGAAAAGAGAATCGCTGAACTATCCTTGCAAATCGATGAAGTTGTTTCAACTAGGAAGTTGAACAGGGCTGAATCATTGAGGTTGCGAGGGCGGCTTGGTTTTGCAGACGGTTTTCTCCACGGCCGTCTGGGTGCTTTAGTGTTAAAGCGCCTCATCGATCATGCATACGGAAACTCCTCCAAGGTCGATGACAACCTAGCTGAGTTACTCACCTTCATGAAGGATCGGTTGCTGAATGCCGGTCCCAAGAAAGTTGACGCCAAAACTGCTCAGGAGTGGTGCATCTTCACCGATGCTTCCTTTGAGAGTAGCAGCTGCAGTGGCGGATTGGGTGGTGTCTTGATTGCCCCTGACGGCAGTGTGCAAAACTGGTTTTCACTTGCAGTGGACAAGGAGATGTGTATGCTGCTTGGTGCGGATCAGAAGGACACCATCATATATGAATTGGAAATGTTGGCAGCTTGTGTAGCAATGGAAACTTGGGCCAGCTTGCTTCAATCTTCATATCCTGTGCATTACGGTGACAATGACAGTGTTAGATATGCTCTCATCCGTGGTGTCGGAATGGGACATGTAGCTGAAGCTATACTCAAGAGGCATTTGTCGGTTGAAACCCGCTTCAACACGAATGTTTGGTTTGCTCGTGTGCCCACGGAAGCTAACATAGCAGATCTTCCTTCGAGGTTCATTGAACATCCTCTCTTGAAAGAAAGGTTCGACTCTTCATCCTTGGCCATGGATTGCTTAACTCTACATCTAACGGATGTCAGAACTGGGCGTCCTGAGTTGAAAAGGAAAAGGGGGTGAGCAGTCAACCAGACGCCCCACGTTGTCCTTTGGAAAAAGAGTCTTGCTGCTGCACTGGATGAAGAGTGACGATGAAGCTTTACGAAGTAAATCGAATAGTCTTGATGAATCCAAGAAAAGTCATTTTCGTGTGCTGCAGCATTCATCTCAGAGGTGGAGTGGGTGGGAGCGTTTGTTGTTTTGTCACAAAAGTGACCCACCCTCTTCCACCCATCAACAAACAGCTCTATTCACCATGCGGCCTTCGGTGAATAACTGTGCAATTTCGTATCTGTTAAACAGATCCATACAGCCTAACCCTACCGCTGTGAGCAGTCAACCAGACGCCCCACGTTGTCCTTTGGAAAAAGAGTCTTGCTGCTGCACTGGATGAAGAGTGACAACAATGTTCGGCTTAGTTAAACTTGATTATGATCATGGGCCTGTAGTTTTCTTCATGGTATTTTTTTTCAATGTGCTTTTTGTTTTTGTTATATACTATAGCTCGCATTGCCATCAGAACAATAAGCGACGCGGGAAAAACACAACAACCTCCCACGCGCGCAATTCTTTTTGTTTTGGTCATGGCAATGGTTTATTTCGGGGTTGTTTCACATGTGTTTGGCATGGACATGCGTTTGAAAACATGTAGATGTTGCAGAAAATTGACGGCTCAAAATGGGAGTGGTATTTTGACAGCAGTTGAATTATCAAGGTATATTCGCAGCAGTTGAATTGTCAAGTGGTTTTGTGAAATCAGAAAAGCAACATTCCAAACAATCATGTGGAACCAAAATGTTTTCAGCGGTTCAAAAATAATTGTTTGAATGAATTTAGCTGAGTATCGTATATGTTCTTGACTTGGATGGATTGATGCATCTTGAAACTTTGTCGTCATTTGTTGCATTTGCTTCAAACTAAATGTGGAACTTGCGTAACCGACCGCTTGAGCACCCTGGTTTTTACACCAAATGCAGTTTTTGGTTGGCATCATAGGCTGTTAGGAGGAGCGCGTTGTAACGTCCACGTCAAAATCGACATGCAAGTGGCAAATTTTGTCACGCAGTTTTTTATTGGTCCACGGATCTCGATTTAGAAGAATAACTACCGAATATCCGAATATCCATCCACAAGACTTACACTTGTGTGTTTCCCTCTCATGGTCATTCACGTTATCTACGATGGACGGTGCTCAGTGTGTTTGCGTGCAATCCAGCTCGTGAATTTCAGAGAAGAAACCTTGAGGTGAGCTGCAAACGAAGTTGCAGTTGTCAAGCAGCTGGAGTCAGTGAAACGCTTGGCTGGTGTCAACACACGCACACACTCTACTGCACACCAGGTTCATTGATCATGGCATGAAACTAAATTAACCCAGCTTTGTAACCCAACAGCAGCAATAAACTTCGGGAACCAAGGTTCCAAGGTTCCGGAACCCGTGTCCGTCGAGAATTTGCTCGGAAGATGGTTGTACCACCCCGTGCTTGTAGAGATTGAAACCCAAAAACACCCTGCTGTTGGGAAAAATCCAGTACCAACTCTTTTGTGCTTGTTTGTTATGTCCTTGAAACCATAAATACATTGCACAAAATCTCGTTCTTCATCAGACCTGCTTTTCAATCAAAATTCACCAGCAGCGATGTGTCAAAGCTTGAATTTCAGGAGCAACGGAGTGGCGCCAACGGTGCATCTGACATCCTGGCCTTCCAAGGATGCAGATGAAGTGCTGCAAGGTCTGGCCAGGGCCAGGAACGTTTGTGTTCCAAGGTTAGTCAATATTCAACAGCTAGTAACTAACCACTTGGGACAGCTTTCTTTACAATGTCGAGTTCTCTTGCCATGCTAACATATAGGCCAATACACACACACACACGCAACTTTTGGCAGACAAACCATGGACGACAGCCGCATCAAGAAAACGGGATCTCTGTGAGGTATCCCAGGGCCTTCCCGCCCGGCGACCTTGAGCTCAAAGATCTGGGCTTGCTTGCCCAGCGGGCTCATCCTGCCTGAGAACCAGGACATCTTGGTGCAGCGTGTCATTGTGGGATCAACAGTGGTTACATAGCAATCAAATCTGCATGCGGCTGACCAAGGTCGACCAAGGTTGACCAAGGTTGACCAAGGTTGACCAATTGACACCAATTGACAGTTTGGAAATTGCTTCTGGAGCTGGTGAATAGGAGAGCTCGGGAGAGCTTGGGAGACCATCAAGTCTTATGATTGTTTGAAGCAACGCCCGGCTGCCACAGGATGATCCAATGCGTTTGATCTATGAGATGGAGCAACCTGGCTTTAGCAAGGAATGCCCTGAACCTGTTGCAATAAA
>VSDK01025363.1:23842-62846 GCA_009767595.1 Symbiodinium kawagutii
ACTGAAAAGGATGGCGGCTGCTTGCGGCTTTTTGAGCCCACTATGCAGAGCTGTCAGGTGCGCTGCAACAGTTGCCATAGGTGGCCCTCTGCAGCTGTCATATGATTTTGTAAGAAACCATCCCACAATTCGGATTTTTTACGGGGCAGAGTGGCACTTGTATTTCTATAGGTATGCATAGGTATGCTTTGTCTTGCAGACATATTGAGTTAATGTTGGAGCTGAAAAAGCTGGCAGCTGCTGAAATTTTTGTGGAATGAACAAATACATGAAAGCTTTATGCGATGAGGATATTTGTGAATATATACATACATATCTTGACCCATTTCTATTACCAGCTACCAGAGGAATGCTTGATATGCATTCTGTGGAGGAGGTGCTCGCAGCCTGACGCCCGGGTGATCCTGGAAAAGCATGGTCTGTCTGGATCTGCCTGTTGAGACACCTGATCTCTTCCTGTCGAGTCCAGTTCCTCTCTGAGTGGAGAAAATTTGACTGCAAGATTCTCTGAGTCTTTAATTCGTTCCTCTCTGCTCATCCAAAAGTGAAGGAAATGTGGTTCAAGCAAAACGGCTAAACAGTTCACTGCGAAACCTCGTGGAAGCCACTCATCAAGATATACTCGCAAAACCTTTCTTAAACAGTCGTGTCAGAGGAGTACAGTAGGAAACACGAAGGGAACATCAGCACTCGATGAGTTTGTTGGGTTACATCATTTCTGGACCGCCCAGGAATGTTATATGCAATTCACAACAAAACTACGAAAGCCAGCCGTTGGGCTACCCCTGAAGTTGCTTTTGGCAAACGAAGTGATATTTGGGGACTTGTCTGTCCGGAATGCAGCCAAGGACACCTTGCATCCAATTCTTTCATTCATATATGCCACTACCACTGTCATCAGCTAAGATTGCGCCATCCCTGCGTTCACTAAATCTCTTCTTTCTCCGCCACTTTGCTTCTTGACCTCCCTAAACCACACTTGCCCGCATTCTTTGCATCTTTTTTCTTCCGTATTTCCCTGCAATCCCTTCCCTCTCTTTTCTCTTTCCGTTTTTCCGCCAGCTTTCTTTCCCTCGTCAGGTTTATGTACAGCCCAGTTTTGCCAGAGAAGTCCCTAGTCTGTGTGCCCCTTCATCTCTCCTTCTTGTGCAGGTCAAGCGCGATATTGAGCCACTCTGGAACCGGTTGGTTGGTGGCCCTAGGACAGGAGCAAGCACATCGAGTTGATTCTTTCAGAGTTTGAAAGCCATTGAGGTTCTTTTCTGGTCTACGCAAGAAGTACCGCACGAGGTACTTGCAAGCTACAAGGTGCTCGTGGATAACCGGAAGGAAGGGACTGGAACAGTCGCTCCACCAGCCCTGGGCCGTAAACCATTTGTAGGCTGACCTGGAATCTGCGGACACCTGGACGATTGCGGACACCTGGACGATTTCACCAAAGACTCCACTTAGAAATGCTCAGAACTCACAGATGAGGAGAAGTGGTAACTCTTCATTGCTGTTCTGTTAATAAGTACTGGTACTAAAGATAAATAAGTACTGGTACTAAAGAGATTCAAGCGTCCTCTGAGCCTTGAAACAAAGTGCCAACAAAATGGGGACAGCGACGGACAGCGACGTCAAAGTGGGGACATGCTGAGCCACGCCAGGACCGCTTGGCAGTCAGTGTTTGGTACGTCTGTGGCTCCGAGAGCTTGAGAAGTTCTGAGCCCTTCCAGCGGCTGTTCAGCCCCAAGTTGAGGCAGGGACAAGCGAGGCTGTTTCAATTCCGAAGGTCATCCTATGGTTGGGAGATGGGATTGAACAAGCCCATGGTAGCACATGATGTGAAAGATCACACGTTCTCAACAGTAGAGGGAATACTGTGATCCAAACTCCTGGTGGAGCAGCAAGCTTCGATTGCCAGTCGTGGGCTGTGAATCTTCTGATGTAGGTGTCTAAGTAGCGACCGGCGGCAATGTCTGCTGAGAGCTGCCAGAAACGAAGATGAGAGGCCAGGGAGCTGATGCTTTGGAAAGGCTTTAAGAAAGGCTTTAAGAAAGGCTTCAAGGCCTTCAAAATGCTTCATTTTTGTGAAGAGCTTAAGGAAGACAGGGGGGAACCGTGCAAATTCAAGGAACTGGATGGGTCGCAACCAATAAAAAGACACCATGCCGTCCAAGCTGCCATGAAATTGTTGCTTGGCACTTTCGCGAGCCAAGCAGGACATCCCAAAATCCATGCCCTAGGCCCTAGTCCCCTCCCAGATTCCAAGCATCTACCCTGGCACTAATAACATACAATGAGCGTTAAGTACCCATGTCGGCCGAGTATGTCAACAACCATGAAGCATCAAGAGTTTTTTCACACCGACAACGCTGAGAAAATTTAACATTAGAATGCATGAGATCTAATTGCTTGCAAAGCAAGACTCTCGAGGAAGCCTTCAGAACTAAAGCTCTGGGAAACCCTTTCTGCGACAACACTGTCCAAGTACTGTGGTTCCCACAGGAGTATTTCCCGACTTGTTTTCATTTGTTCTTTTCAATTGCACCTTGGTCAAGCAGGGCACCCAGGGTCTTTCCACAGGAAGTGCTTTTTCTTTGCTTTTCCTTCGAATTTTCACACTGGTTGGGCATCTCCTGAGGAAGCATCAGCAGTCTGCAACGCATGATGGAATCAGGGAAAGAAAAGCATCGTTTCCCAAAAACACTCTTCATTGGACCCATGACCGGGTTGGACTTGGCAGAAGATCTTAGTGTCTTGTGTTTCTCCAGTATTCACCTGCGTCTATTCTGACTATTTTGCTCATTTTCCGTGCGCTGTATTATAGCTGCCCTTTGTGGGCAGCCGACCTAAAATCTGTTTCAAACCGCGGCACTTTTGACAGGTCGACCTTGGCAAAGCTTCCATTGGCGATCTCTTTTGGTGCCGAGTTGGAAGAGCTAAGCAGGTGCCACTTATGACCCAAGCGTTTAGACATGGAATGATAGCGAGATACATCGAGCCTATTGTAGAGCCGTTCTCTGAAGAGCCATGCAAAATTGGAAGGGAATCAGTCCCCGTTTGGACTTGCTGGATTGAACAAAGAAAATATCTAGTGAGATCAGAACTTGACCCAGGTTTTGCAGACGGTGCAGAGTTTTGTTCTTTAACGCAGATTTTGTCACTTTTTTGTGTCAGAATTATCAGAATCAGAAACATCGTGAGCCATGAGTCCCGAGCCATTGATCTTCATGGAGCCTTTCCGCAAGAATTTGTATTCTCGTGAATCTGATGGGTATCAGATGTGTATCTGATGGGTATTTGATGGGTATCTGGTGGGTATTTGATGCGTATCTGATGGGTATTTGATGGATATCGGATATGCTGATTGTGTGACTGTAAATTCCCACAAGGCAACCCCTGCACAGCCCCAGGCTCTTTGGCTGGCGCACTGAGGAGGATCACTGTGGTTGGGAGTTGGGATACAGCTGTTGCTTGATGCAGCGCTGCCGCCGCAGCTTCTAAACGTTGATGCGACAAAGAAAGAGCCTTCAGGGTCGACACATCCAGACCAGATTTGTGGTTCACAGTAGATTTGTCACTCTGAATTACTGTCTTAGCCACAAAATGACATCCAGTCCTTAGCATCATCACTGTTGCCATTTCAATTCTGGAGGAAGTTCAGCGCGAACAAGATACTGCACAGGAGGGAGGGGGTGGGCAGGGTGTCCTTTATGCACGTAGGATGCTGCAAAGGTGTTGTACAGGAAGGTGACAAGGACTTGCAGCTCTTCATTTTATGTGAAGGGTGCACTTTACCCGGTTTGTCATGCTCCTTGAAGGAACTACCAGTAGAAACTCGACAGACTCGACAGCCAAAGGCTCCTCAGTTCTCTGGCTGCCAGGATCAAGTCATTCGCTTGGCTGTGCAGAAAGCCTTGGATGGGCAGTGCCCAGAGGAGGCATTTGGTTTGTCCAGCGCACAGCTGAAGGCGCAGCTTGAGAGATGGGAGGATGCGATGCAGCAGACCGCCAATTGGTTGTTCTTTTCTGTGCGGTTCAAGACTTGTACTTATGGTGAGGTGTCTTGAAAAGACGGAAACATTATTGAAAAATCATGAATGCTTGTTTACTTGCAAAGTAAGAGTGCATTACTCCAATCATCGGTCTCAAGCAATGGCACGAGTTCCTTGGACATCAGTAGTTGTGAGATTTTGGGCCTTCTTGGTATTCATAAGTAACCTTTGACCCACCACCAGGTCATGTGCCCAAAAGCTCTTAGAAGCCCCGCTTCCCCTCAGGAGGCGGTGCAAGCTGAAGGTGTCTTGACCCAGCTGCGTCAGCGAGAGGCGGATGCACAAATTGTGTCGAGAGATGTCGAGTGTCCAGTAAAAGCGCTTGTATGATGTGTTGCTCAGCTGCAAGAGTCATTGCAGGAAACCTCTGATGGAAAGAGTCACTTCGTTGGAATTTCCAAGAAGCCCCTGCATTTCGAACCTTGGAGAATTTCAGTGCACAGTTTGGCGCATGTGCTGGACTGGAAAGTTTCAAGCTGCTGGGGATGAAAGATGGACATGCTTCAAGGGCGCGACTTTATCTTTTGGGTTTGAGAAGCCGGAGTGGCTGTGGCCGGAGCCCATTTCAAAACATGTAGAGTTAAAAACTGAATTTTTCATGTTTTGGAATTCAAATTCACACATAAAGAGTCAATTTCATTCATTTCCTTATCTACGTCTACGTATCGTAAGTGGGATCTTTCTTCTCCGACATGCCACGACTTCCAAGGAGGTTGTGGACGATGAAGTGTCAGGATCCAAGCACATTGCGCATGAACACATGAGGCAATAGTTGGTTAGTCCAACAGGGCAAAGATAGAGAGTACGCAATCTCTTCTTGTCAGAGCTTTTGCAATTGTACGACTCCCTGTGTGCACCCTTCAAAAGTTTGGTTCTGAGTAGAGTCTGACACGAGCTTGATTCGGCAATGTAACTTTATGCTTCCGACCAAAAGCACAAGCAGTGCATTTGCACAGGGAACAACCTGTGACCTATTACATGTGTATGCTTTGTAGGCACCAGCTGGGCATTGAGAGTGCAAGAGAACAACATCCCTCAGATGCTGATGAATTTCACTTGATTCAGTTGAGGCCCACATTCGGCTTGGTGGATTGATTCTGATGCGAACGAAAAGACGCTGTTGCCAAGACTTAGAACTGAGAAGTTTGAGGACATTAACTCTGGCGAAGTTGGGAAGCTGTGAAGTTGACTGTTGTCGGGGACCACTTGTTGTGAAAACATAATTATGTGGAAGGCCTGATGGCTGATCTAGAAACAACAAATAGGGGAGGGGTAGGGGAGGATGTATAAATCAACCTTTACCACGACCAACCAAGCAGAATCCACTGCAAATTGGCACTCCAAGCCCATACCTGGAATATGACGACAAATGTCAATAGCGATGATGATGATGATGATGATGATGATGATGATGATGATGATGATTATTACTATTATTATCATTATTATTAGTATTATTACTATTATTATTATTATCATCATTATTATTATTATTATCATCATCATCATCATCATTATTCTTATTATTATGATGACAACCATTGCGACGATGATAGCGATGATGGCGTTGATGCAACACAGCACAGCAGGCCAAACTCTTCTGAGGCACTTGTTATGCAGTTTCTGTTTTCCATTTGACACTTTTGTTTAAAGCAGATTGTTGCCATGTGTTGTGGAAGTTCCCCTTTCGCCATCCAGCAAAATGGATCCCCCGCAGTGGTTGGAATTGACCAGGTGGACCTCCATATTGGATCTTTTTTCGGACATATATTGTGCGTGGCCTGTCTTGGGGGAGGCTGTTTTGTCTTATCGTGCACTTTATTCATCTGCAACTGAGTAAATCTTCAAAAGTCCGAGTTGTGAAGTTTGCACGGCTGGGTGACAGGTTCGGCTTGGCCCAAGGAACCACTGTAATACAGTCATGCAATCCAGAATGAAAAGCGAACGAATCCAGCACACATACTTTAAATCAGGATTCTTGAGATGAAATTGTGGAGGACCTGCAAAAGCAAAAAGAAACAGAGGATAGATATGGATAGATCTTAACTCTGAACAGAATTCTTAGGATACTCCAAGGGTCCCAAAGGGACAAATCTCAGCAGCTTTCACTCGAGCTCGACCATGGTAGCCTTGAATGCCATGGAGCCTTGGATGTTGCAAGGTGGGAGGAAGAAAGTAGCGGTTGGAAGGGATCATTGGATAGGCATTGGATAGGTGAGTGATGGAAAATATTGAACTATTGGATGGATCTTTGGATGAGTATGGGATGGTGAAGCAAATCTCTTGAGAAATTGGATAGCTTGCTTTTGGTTTCGATCATGAGTTCGGGGAAATTTTGCTTCGCCATCGCTTCACCATTCCAAGTAAGTAGTGATGCAAATCTTGCGATCTCCGAACCAATCGAAGCGGGGATGCAAAACGATTTCGGGATCGGAGGTGCAGCGGGAAACTTTCTTATTTAACAATTTTCTGTTTGGTGTTACTTCTTCTCCGGCTAGAAAAGAAGACTTTCAGGTTCGAAGCACCCCCTTCACAGTTTCACATATCTCAATGTGATATGCAGACCACCAAGCCAGCAGTACTTTGCATATTAAACAACAAAATGCGATTTCGCTTCCATACCAAGACTGGCTATTTTTTCATTCGGTAGTTCCTTCAAGCCACTTCACCAGCCAGCACACATGTATTTCCTGAAGCTCATGACACAATGCTTTTGGGCCGTGCCAGGCAGTGGCAGAAAACTCTGCAGTTCCTTCACGGTGCGGGAAGGGTTGAAGCCACAATGGAGCCACGGGAATGCTTGATGAACAGCGCATTCAGGGGAAGTCTCTGTATCCCGGGTCAAGGAAACCTTCCCAGGTCTGACTATTGCGACTCAAAGTAGAGACACAGTAGCAACTGAGTGTAGGTCACAGTCACATTCACAGAGGGTTCTTCTGGATCTAATTTGCTTGACACTGTTTCAGCGCCAGGAAGATACGCTGCCAGGGCTTTTACAGGACTCAGCACAGTGCCGCATGGGTTGAGCAATTTCTTGCAGTGGCTCCAATTGAGCCTGAACTCATCACAGTGGAGAACATTTTTTCTGTCCAGTTTGACTGAACATGTGCTAATGAAATGCTTGAACATCGAACTGATTTTTTCTTTCCAACTGGACATGCAAAGGCAGGATTTAGATGATCTAGCATCCGGCTTTTCACTGAGTATTCCTTTTTCGAACTCCAGAGGTCGTAAAGACAGTGGCATTCAGTGCAGGAATTGAACGACCACGCGAAACATTTGCGGAGCATCGATGACAGGCGTGGTAAATTTGCCAAGTTGGAGAAGTGGTTTGTTGATGTCACGAACTGTGGGAGCCAGGCTTACAACAACCCAAGCACTAGTGCCAAAGGCACTGGGTAAGTCCGGATGCTCAGTGTTGGGTAGAGGGGTACAGGCTGGCAGCAGGGCAGGCGTGATTGAAGCTTGCAGTTTCCTAGGGTCAGGCAATGGTGTTGAGTGACATCATTGCTGTGTGACATGCTGCAAGTTTTGCTCCTGAAGTTTGGAGTGACAAGGTGGACAAGTGCTTGCAGGGAATCACGATCTGATAAAAATCCATAGATCAGCTGTGCTGAGGATGAAATGCAAGATCCCAGGCCGAGAGAACGACATCGACGGGAGCTTGGATCCTTGGTTGCAAGGTCGAAGCCTCTCGTCGATTCTCAGTAGTGGTGACCAGGGGATGAAAGTCTTCAAGTCGACTGCTGAGGATCAGCTGACCAAAGATGCCAGCGTGATACAAGAAAAGGCCAGCAACTTTTTGTTGTATTTTTCTTTAAGGGCGTGCAATGGGCACCAGCTGTGATTCTATAGGCTCTGGGCGCTGTGCATTGCATGAACAAAGTACTTGCAAGCCGGATTTGCAGAAGCTACTGTAAGATTTAGAGTTTAGAAGCTTAAAGTTCAATTTCGAGACGCAACAAGCACATACTCACACACGCAAAAGAACTTGTGAGTGCCTCGGTGTTGGCAGGTGCAAACCATCACAGAGCGTTTGCACGAGTCTCTTAACGAGGCAATGTCCTTCAATGATCTCATGCACAGGTACGGGGCTTGCGAAACTGGGATCTCCTGGGTATTTGGGAAGTGGATAGGGAGATTCTAGCAGGTGTTGAAATTGGGTGGGTGCAAACAGTCAGAGACAGATGAATGATGAATACAAATCTGCCTAATCATGTACAATCATGTACACATATTACGTATATGACATCTTTGAGGCTTCTCAGAAGTGCGCATTCAGAAAGCATGGAGGCAGTTCGAGTACAAAGGCAACCGTCTGCCTGACGAGATGTCTGAATTCTCCGGCACTGCTTGAGCACTCGGAGATGGGCTTTTGGGCGGAGATCACAGGTCACACTTCACACACATGAATAGTCTGAATAGTCAGACACTAGTGCGTAACACAATGATTTGCACATTATTTTTTTCCGCATGTATGTTTTCTTGGAATACTTTGGTATGAGACTTAGTTGCGTTGAGCACAGTCTGTAGACCTGTGGAATCTTTGAACCCCGTAGCCTTTGTGTTTCGTTGGTCCACTCCGGACTTCGTTACACGAGCAGAATTGCAAGTCGAAATGCCTTGATTTCCAAGTGATTTCCAAGCGATTTCCCTCCGTTGCTTGTGCTTGTGGCACTGCAGGTGGTCAGCAACCTTCATCGAGCTGAGAACATGGCGAAGCCGAGCCCTGAGGGTTCTGGGGAGGCACGAATAGTAGCCCAGTCGAAGGTTCGAAGCAGCAGGTCATCGCTGTGACGGAGCATGGACAAAATTTCAGGGAATGAGATGTCCGATTTTATATGATTTTAGAGACATTGTGTTCCCATCACTGTCAATGACTTCTAGAGTTGCTTTGGATTCACTGAACAGAATATGATATAAAGCAAGTAGCTACGGAAATTTTGGACTTTGTAAACATGTTTTTCTCCTCATTGGTGTGAATTGCCCTGAGGAAGGAGATGGTCACTGGTGCAAAAGATTTGATCAGCTCCTCGTCGTTGAAAGCTTTGACCCCTTGCGGTCCAAGGGACTCCTAGCGGCCAACGATCACCAGTGCATCTTGATTGGCGGACGAATATTCAGAGCCACCACGAATTGTGAATTGACCTGGGACCATGATGGACCATGATGGGCCGTGACACCAAGGATTGACTGACAATGTGAAGGCAATGATTCGGGCTTCCGAAGTAGGAGAGATGCTCGCCGTTTAAGGGATGCTCAAGGTAGCTCTCCATTTTAGGGGTAAGCCAGCTTGCCGAAAGAGTCTAGTGGCCAACACCTTGTTGCCATCCTTTTCCAATACATGAACAGCTGCTGATCAATCGTTGTATTTGATTCAGCATCTGATTCTATCATTTCAGTTTCAGATCTATGATTCTATCAATTTCGATCATTTCGACATATTTTGACATAACATATTTCTATGATATTTGTCATATTTCTACATGCTTCTTCATCATTTCCATTTCTCCTTGGGGTATGACCAATAGCACCAGCACTGCGAGGACTGTGTCCACTGTCAGTGGCGATGCTGTTGCAGCGGGGGCTCCTAGAAACTGAGCTGGACCAATGGTAGTTCTCATTTGGGGTTTCTTAAAACAGGGATCCCCCAAAAATGGTTGGTTTATTGCTGTAAATGGTTGGTTCCTCTTTATTATCGAGAATGAGAACTGGGGGTACCCCAATTTTTTGAGAAACAGCCATTTATGAACCCAAATTTGGTCAGCCAAAAGATGGTAGTTTGGAGACCAGCAAGGCTGTTACGTTTGGAAACTTGGTACCGTTGGTGAACAGCTCTCTTCCCTTGATCCATGCGATTCTCAGGCCTGGACGCAACGTGAAGGCTGCGACTTGGAGTCCTTGACGAATTCGATTGGTCAAAAAACCCAAATGAGAGTGTCCATCCACTGTGGTACCTGCTGGTGCCACAAATGATCAGTTTCAGTAGCGGAACCACCCATTTTTTGCAAACGACACATGGAATGCTTCAGCAGAGGGGCAAGAAAGGCTGGATGGAACAAAGTTCAACAGGGACTGCGAGCGCAGCCAGTAGATTGTGCAAAATCCTCTTTCCACCGCCCTCTGGCCCTATCATTTTTCCAAGACTTTCCGGCCGCAGGCACGACGAAGAGGCGGGCTTGTGTAACGTGGGTCTTGGCATGATGGAAAAATATGAAAATCTGGTCAAAGGCTGCGCTTCAGCATGTCCATGAGCAATAAGAATTTTTTGGCACGTCTTTTTGGCATTAGACCAACTTTCGCGCTACTGAGTCTTTCTTTCTGGAGACTTGTCTCGAGCGCTGTTTGACTGGTGACCAACAATTGATTCCAAGGGTCTTCAAGGGGTGGATGCATGACACCATTGGTCAGAGGATCAACCTGCAATCCTTTCCTCTACTCTCTTTCGGATTCAGTAAGAATAGAACTCCTCAAACCATGAAGGCCAAAAGTCCATATCTGTCTCTAGGATTTTTTTTGGTAGGTCTGGGCCGGTTTTTTTTTGAAGTGAAGTTAGGGTCTCGGCAGAGGTGACAACTTCTTCTGATGCACAAAACGTCCCTGGTCTTGCGACACCAAAAAGGGCACATTGCCTGGGGTTGGGAGAGACATTTGGAGCCTTCTTGATTGAACACTCACAATCAAAACTTGACTCTGAAGTTTTTTTGTTGCTTCAAGGGACCCTGTTCTTACCCCGTTGAGTGTCAAGGGTCACAATTTAAAGGCACACAGCACCCTGTCTATGGGACTAGAACTTGGAAGAGATGTCTAATGGAGCATTCCATCTGATTCCAGTCAAAGAGACTCCCATAATGTTTCAAACCTTCGAAACCTTCTTGGTTTTGGCTCAAGTCCACGCCTTCTGATCGAACTCGGATAATTATCCGGAACCGAACTACCTGCATGTTGCTTGGTCCGTGATTCAGCACCCTGAGTGAAGCTGCTCTGCTACGGATACTGCACATGCTTCCCGGATGCTTCCCTATGCTTCCCTCAAGACTCTACCAATCTCTACCATCTTCTTCCCTCAAGTACTATCTTGGCTCATCTTGGCTCATCTTGGCTCATCTTGGCTCTGTGATTCCAAGTCCCAACTCACCAGTCACAAGATCTCCCCAAGGCTCCTGCAATGAGATGGTGGAGCTTGCTGCTCCTTGGAGGAGCACCTTGATTGAAGCGTAGGTATTTCTTTTCGGCAGCCAGCACAGTACCCCTGGACCTCATGTGGCGCCGGAACACAGAAGTGACCTCCTCACCAGCCAACCAGTGAGGCACTTGGCTACAGCCTTCGCTCAAATGAGCAAAGTGCCCTGCAGTCCACTCACAGGCACCTGAATGGGCACAAAGACTGTGGCTTGAGCAGAGTCATTGACCACCAACTGGCTAAACTGAATCCGGGTGAACCAATGAGTGATGAAACTCCCTGGTAACCAGTGTCAAAAACCAGCTTTGTTGCATTTTGTTGCTGTGTTTGTGAGACTCAATTGAGAGTGGGTGATTTTTGGGTGATATTTGAGCGTACTAAAAGCATTTCCAGACCTTGCGTTGAGTGAAATGGAGTAGGTGCCACCTGACCGGTCTCCTTAGAGAGTTGCCAAAAATCCCTGGTTGATCATCGTAGATAGGGGTTCTACTTGCGGGTTTCTGGGGAGTCCGTTTCTGAAAGAAGCACGTAGAAACCCAGTGACAGTGCATGGTAGGCTCTGGAAACAGATCATTGTGACTCCAGCCATTGCAATGAGGAGCCTTCTGTTCAGTCCACCAGTTGAGGATGCAGAGCTCGTGGAAGCTTGTCAGCAGACCTGCGTTTGAGGAGCCCAGGTCAATTGTTGATCCTTCACCAGGTTTCCGCAATATTTTTGGTCCCCGAGAGTCTCTGCCCTCTACGATTTATCCAAACACGTCAGTATGCCTAGTTTTGGATCTGAGAATGCTGCTAGTTCTTGACGTCAAGGAGGGGCTGACCTTACATTGTAATTGCACCTGGACTTTAGGGGAGACTTTCAAGGCACAGATAAGGAGCCGGGGCCTTCGGGTTCTCTCTATGGACACTGCCTCAGGAATGGAATTTGAGGCGTGACAAAGAGAAGTGCCGTGCACTTCACAACCATGGCTTGGTGGAGCTTGGGCAGCAACCTCCCAGTGCCTCACTGGGACCAAGTCAAGCAGATTTTGTCAGTATGGACATCTACTATGCTTGAGTATAAAATCCCTGGTAGCAGGTGGTTCAAGGCTTTTTTTGCTGGCTTTTGACAATTCTTTGTGCCTCACTGGGATCGCTGTGAGGACTATTGTAGCTGGATCCACACGTTGAAGTTCCTTGGCTTACTGCCAGGGGTGGCATGGGAATTCAACCCCTTTGTAGACTCATTTCGGCTTCGTTGGGAAAGGAGATTCCAATCTAGGCACAATGAAATGCGCTGGAATTGCTGGGCGACGAAAGAAAAGTTGTTTGCAAAATCTATTTGCAAGTCACAGGAAGGAATTGGCCGCATGGAACAAACTGGCCCAAGGTACGCCAGTATTCCGTTGATACTTCTGTGGGTGCTGCTTCTTCTCTGGCTTCTCAACGATACAGCTGCTCGTCTTTCTGCAGTCGCGATGGGGAGTCAAGAAAAATGAGTAGTGAAGCGCCACTGCAGCCGCCACTTCCGGGGTGGCTTCAAGTTGTTCCACTGGGCTCAAGTCACAAGTCGTGACGCACCAATGTGCCACTGGTAGAAGCAGGTTTGGATAAGCCACAAGTGTAGCATGAAAGAACGGTTTGTACAAGACCAGGTGCCAAAGGCATGTCTCGTAGGAGACTGGGTGAACTCATGCTTTGTTGGTACAAGGAAAAAGACTGGTTGAGACTTGAGGCAACTTTTCGATTCTCACCTGACAGGCAGAGACCTACTTCGTGCCACCTCTGCAGTGCCTTGACACTTCGATTGACCTACTTCGTGAATCGATGTTGATGGGCTCCAACTGAACTGCTTTGATAACAGGATCAGATCGAGGTGATCTCTGCTTCCCAAAAATGTTTGTTGGTGGAGAGAGTGGGGTGGGAGAGAAGTGAAGTCACATCCTTTTTCTGCTTGAGAGGTACTGGTCATCACGCTTGCGCTTGAGCCCATGCATGGCTGGTGCCACATTGGTGGCCGCTGGAAACGGAGCACCGGACCTGGTGATGACTGCTCTGGCACCAACCACCTTGGAGTCTCTGCACATTGTGATTTGCGACACTTTATGTTGGGAGCTCAGATTGAAAGCATTTCAAAAAGCTTCCAGCCTATATAAACGTTTGCTATGCGCAGGCATCCTTTCTGTCGCGGGGGGTGCCGTCCTTTATGTGCGCTCGAAACAAGCAGCAGAAGGCCGATTGTGGGTAGAGTTTGATTGGACAGATGTGGAGATTTGGAAAGGTCAAAGTGATTCATGCATTCATTAGCTTTTTGTTTATGCTGGAAACACGAGTGGAACAAGGGGCTTTTGTTGCTTGGGCGTCCAGAGGGTTTGTAGGTCTGTTGGGAGTTTGCAAGAGTTTCTTGCAGGAGCTTCGCTGCGAGCCCATGGAAAGGCATCCAGAGCAGTGCGGAGTGGGAGCAGGGCATATGCTGGAATAGGCAGTAGGATCCCAACTTCACCGCGGACGTTGGTAGTGCTGGAATAGGCAGGGGGTTTTCACATCTACTCTGGGACTCAAGGATGATGAAGACACAGCAATGTTTGGGAAGGCAAAACCGATTGCAGGACCCAAATTGCTAGGAATTCCGAACAGTCGACTGCTACTCAAGTGTTGGGATGGCCAAAATCAATTGCACTCTGGGTCTGTTTACATGTAGAACCACTCCGATGCATTCGAATCTCCAGCTCTTTCGCCAAAACAAACATGGATTTTGTATTCCTTGCCATCTTCCGCACTGTCAACTGGTCCAGCCTACATGACAGGATGCACTCGACAACTACTTGGAACCGCTAGATGCTCGAACATATGCTTGGTGCCCAGGGGCGGCGAATTGCCTTTGGATCCTGACAGTTCCTTTATCTACTGCGAAAAGTCATCTGAATGATGAATGCTCGGTGATTTTAGTTTAGTAGGGGAGTTATGCAAGCTGTACTACTTTGGATATGGATTAATTCAATTGCTTCGCGGATCATGAGTTGGTATTTGATGCCAATATCGACCCATGCTGGGATCGGACAGGGGAGCTTGGACTCGGTGTCATGGGTGGTACCAGCCCAGCTATAGGACGGAAAGGTAATCCTGAGCCCGGCGTGCCGCCCTGGATGTCTTTTGCCAGAGGGCATAGAAATGGGGGACCTCGGTAAAAATGGAAGCCGTTATGGTTGATACAAACAATTAAGAAAGCAATATGAATGTCATGGTTAATATAATGCCACCAATGGTCGATGTCATGGCTACTTTTCTTATAACCAATCTATCGCATCAGATCAGCAGATGTTGCTCGAACAGAAGGGGCGCAGTTTTGAGGCTGGCAGCGCTGCCTGGCTGTGTTGCGCTCTAGCTGCTTGGTCGCCGTTAGCTCCAGAAACGAACAGTGGGATAAAGTCAGAAACTGATTGAAACTTATCAGATTTGCTAATCTTTGTGAACTGGGACTGGTTGGGTTTCGGATGTGTGTGTTGATGTATGATGTTTCTGACGTGAAACAGATATCCACAAGTATGCAGCTTTTTGCATGGTGCAAGTACAGCGACTGCAGACATCATATTGCCCCACTTGAAACTTGTAGTGGTTGTGATGGTGATGGGAATGTGTGAGGTCACGTCCTCTGTTGCTTTTTCTCTGAGGCCTATTTGCTTTTTCTGTTGGGATCTGGACATTTGAGCCTCGGGAGTTGTGCCGTGATGCCGGCCATGCTTTTGGGCTGCAAGCTGCAGCTGGTTGGCTGTGCTGAAGGAAAGCTGATGAATGTAGGCCCGAGGGCTTCCGAATACGTCCAAGTTTGGAAGTTCTGCTCACAGTTTAGAGTTTAGAAGTCTATGGGAGGATATGATGTCAGTGATCTTCTACATCTACGGGCCACTTTCATGCACAGGCTTATACAGGAACCAGATTCTAGAGATGCTTTGGGTTAATTAAGGTACATCTGTTTCTTGGCAACCTTGGCTTTCGTGGATGATGGCGACTTGGCTCCGTTCAGTGTGGGATGGTCAAGAAGGCGGCGCAGCAGTAGGATAGAATCTGTCAGCGTTGGACCAACTTAGTTCTCTTGTGGTCATTGTCCTTGTTGATGGTGGCGGGATGAAGTTTTTCCAGCAGTGAAGGTGAGCCACCAAGGTCGCCCATACGAAGTGCCAGCTGCAGAAGGCCCAGCGCCACCGCTACCAGGACTCACACTGAAGAAGGCGCGAGGGCTTTTTCCGTTAAAAGAAATTCAGAAAGAATTTGGAAATCCAAGAGAGAAGGAGACAATAGACATTTGCCAATTCTTGGATTTCGGCGTCAATTAAGGTCAAGAGCCAGGTCGGATCATGCTTTCTATGATATAGAATGGGCTACCGTTGCCGGTGCCGCCGAACTCGGTTTCCTGAGGGACGGAGGTGTGGATGGCAGGAACTTGAAATAGGAGGGTCTACAACATTGTCTATAGAATCATAGGCTTCGTGAACTAATTCGAAGGGAGGTATGCAGGAAGTATCATGCATTTAAAAACTGTCCTTTGCCTAGGCACCCCATTGCGGTTCAAAACAAATTGAAGGCCTCGTGAATTTCTTGCAGCAAACACATTTTGGAACAAAGGCTGGCATTCACGGAGGTGAGGGGAGGGTGTTTTGTAAATTGAAAGCGGTGATTTTGAATTATTGTCGATGCTGACAACACCTTACCTGACGTTATCGCGCGGTTCTGCCAAAGCATTTCAAAGGCCAAAGCTGCCAGGAACGCTGTGAAGGGGGGAGGTGCTTCAAGGTTGTCTCTCATGGCCTGGGCTCCGCTGTCTCGGACGTTGCCCTCGAAATGGCCTTGTGCTTGCGTAGCTTCAGCCACAGCCACACTGCATCGGCTATACATCGAGCCACACGCACACGCACAGGCATGTGGTCAGATGACTGGCCCAAACCAAGCTTGGCAGTTCTGGTTCCTTAATACCTTGGAACATGCACACACATGGGCTAAGCAACGCTTGGGGGTTGAGATGCCAAGGAAAGGTCCCGCACCGAAGGTGGTCCCAGGCACCCCGCCAAAGCAACTGCTACGACAGGGTCAGCGGATTTCTGTAGTAAAAAAAAGTACAAAGAAGACCCTGCAGAAGACCCTGCAGAAGACCCTGCATGGCGCAAATCATGCAGGGCATAGTGTAAAAGGCCTCCATAGAGATCTCCTCTGAGCGGGCAGGGAGGTGTTCTTCACTTCATTGGTTTGCTTGACTGGATTTGACTCATTTGTGTTCCTGTTTGAAAAGTAAGTCTCTTCCTTGCGAAATGACCGTGCAGGATGCCAGTTGTCTCGAGATACTCTGCTTTGCAGTAACAATGATACTTGCTGGCAATATTTTTGGTGTCCAGATGTCAGCGATGGTACAGGGTGACAGTGACATGTTCTTTCACAAATAAGTCACAGATACATATATAGATAAAGTCAACACATACGGAAGTTGGCTCAAACCAGAATCCCTTTCTCGGCATATATACATGTGGCGAAATTCGGGGCAATCATACTACATATCACTATATTATATCTCCATATGTATTGAATGTATGGTGAAAGGGTCAATACCAATTATCAACCAAAACTGGGTGGAATGAACATGCCAACAACTATATTGCACATCCTGTTTATTGCAAAGGTAATTATTCTTCACAGTTCGGTTTTGAATCGCCAGATTTTTGCTGAAGCGACCAAGGCCTACATATGTGTTGCGATGGATGTTGATCCCACCATCAGACCTCTACTGGGATAGGTCGCGGCGCATTTGTTCGTGCGGGGTCCCAGAGGTTGGTCGTCAGACTCCCAGGGAGCTGCGCTTGCGGAACTTGCAGGTCTTCCCGGCGTCTTTAGTCACATTGGGAAGTTCCGGGAGTACCTGATCCGACCATTCGGTTGATCAATATACATATATGTTGTACTGTGTGTATGTATATATATATATATGTATGTATATACATGCATATATACATACATATTGACATACATATATACATACATATATACATACATATATACATACATATATACATACATATATAATATCTATATTTGTATGTGTATCATATGTGTATGAATATGTATAAAAGTGCAAACAGACGGATGCCCGGATTGTGCATGTGTTGGAAAAGGCCATTTCTGATTCTGCAAGAGACTCGTGTATTTGACGAACATGTGCCGCAGGAGTGCGTCCCCTCTTGTCCTTCTGATCTTCATTGCCTGGACTACTGTAACTTGGCGTCATTGGAACACATTGCTGTGAGTGTTGAGCCTAGTTGAGACATGCTGAGCCTTGCGCATGTGTTGAACTTCAAATCATTCTGCTCTTGGTTTTGCTTTTCTTTGATTTCTCAGTCTCTCATCACAGTTTTGCGTTGGATCAAGAACAACATACCACCGAAGCAGATGAAAAAACACATTTTTTGAAGGGCTATCTGGATGTTTGGTTTCTTTCTTATGTGTCAAATAACACCCAACCCTTTTCATGTCTAGACTCAAACTTGTGTTTATGTATCGTATGTTATTGATGCACTGTGATTTGTGCCGTTGACCTGCTTTTCTGTGCAATCGCGAGGGAATGACGTTTCACGTCGGAAGCTTAGTGTGTTCTCATGTATTCATCCAACTGGGGTGGCTGACAGTCTGGCCAGACCATGAAATGAGCTCAAGGTTGTGGGGTACTTGGCATGCAGCATTTCCATGGGAACCTGCGGCTGATCTGTTCCATTAAGGAGAAAAATCACTTGTCTATGTATGCGCTCATCTTTGCTATTTGTCTCAGCCTCTTTATCTTGGTCTTCACTGGCGATGGCCCTGGGATTCCGAAAATATACCCACTGAATCTTGGGCGATGCAGTGGCGCAGCTTTGCATCTGTCTACGGCTAAAGATGGATGCCCAATGGTGCCCAAATGCTTCAAAATCTCAGATTGGAAATGCAGTGAACCCTTGCAATTCTGTGGCCAGTTTTCTATGCCATTCCTTCCCCGCTGAATGCTTTCCGAGTGTCTTGTTTAGGTTGGCACTATTCCAGTTGTAGCTCAATTTTTTGACCGGACATTACAGCAGAGTCATTAATTGCAGCAGTTTGAGGACAACTTCGCTGGCAAAGATCTCTTCTGTGCGGAATCCTACTTGGGGTTGCCTAATTTGCCTATACTTTTGCAGTCAACGTCTATCCGTTTGTAAAGCCTCACCTGTGGAGACCACTTTCATTGTCGACCCGCCCAGGTCTTGGTGCTTCTGGCCATTGCACGTGAACTCACCGCGTGCTTTAAAGCAGTGGCGTTCTTCTTGGGATTGTCAGGGAGCCAAGGGATGCCACCTCCAAAACAGGTTCGATCCAAATAGTAATGCACTTTGAATGACAAGTCACAGCCAGTCACCGCCAGTCAAGCGGCGTCTCATGCTTTCAGAAGCTGAAATACACACGAAAAATGTAGATATGATTTCTTTCAACATTACACCCTTATTGAAACAAAGTATTGAAAGCATACACGACAAAAAACATGGCCATGCATAAATGAGAAGTAGGTTGTACTGCAAGACCACGTTCCCGGCAACTACTACTGCAATCCACACAAACGAAATCTTACACAGACAATACCCTACAATAGGATGATTTGAATATAAAAAAAACATATATATGTATATATATATATATGTATATATATATATATGGTCAAAAGCACATGCTACTTGACTGTTCCCCTTTTCTTCTGCAACAAACCCAAAAATACCGTACACAACGCGCAGCATTCCTCGAAGAAGGTGCAACATACTGATAACAAACTTAGACATTTATAGTTTTTTGAGTGAGTGCCGGCAGTACAATTTGCAAGCTGAAAAGCATTAAAACAGCAAACAGCCTTACAAAAAATCCAACGCTTTCCAAGGAAAAGCTTCCTGGGGAAAGTCGCGCGTTGAGGTCTCGTTACGTTCTGGAGAGCACCGTGGTGCCATGGGGCAACTCCTTGGGAGATTTGGTCACCGCCATCGCACCTTGGAGCATTGCTGTGGCTTGGTCCGCTGTGAAACTGCGCTGAGAACTGAGGCCATGGTGCGGCAGGCAGCGGAGGGGTGCCATCTCCTTGAAATCTTGAGATCTTATGAAAGTCTTATGAATTTGGCAGAATCTTTGGAGATGTAGCAGACACTGTGAAGCAAAGCTTGCGGCAGGGGGTGTTCCAAAGATCAGTTGTAGATCAGTTGGGCCATGATCAACAGTGTACAGTAGGTTCTCGCTGGCCGCTACCACCTAGAACTGTAGAGCGCAGCTTGGTATATGCGACCGTCCACCACCGAAGGGATTTTCACCCTTCAGAATCCAATATGTCGTGTAGTCATTCACAAGTTTGTGAGCAACTATTGTCAACAATTGAGAGCAAACTTGTTAAATATATAGTGGTTATTGTCGACAATTTCATTGTTTTGTTACTTATTTCAATCAATATGTAAGAATGAAATAGCTAATAGTTATTTCATTGTATTTGCATTTTCTTCTCTACTAGCTATTTCACTCTTCTATTTGTTTAGGGTTTTTTCTCCTCTTCCATAGCTTCCGACAAGTGCCTCCAGGGCCAAGGCGCAGCTGAAGCCACTGCTTTGTTTGCCGCGCCACTTTTCAACGTCCTGTTGAGTGCAGGCGCCTGGGCCCCTGTTTCAGGCAACGGCACATGTGGGCCCCTGAATTTTGCATTGGTAAATGAGCCTCAATATTGGCTACTTCCATATATGAGCATTCATATGTGGACGCTACTCATTTTATATTGGTAAAAGCCGACCTCATGCCGATTTGTACGGGACAGTAGTTCCACGCTTACTGTATCCGTTTTACGTATCACGGGACAAGCAACCAACACCCCATCATTGTGGATTGGGGTGCTGCTGTCGTTTGTGGGGCGCCATTTTTCCGACGTTGACATTCATCCAAGATGTCAATGGGAAAAAAGCATTTAGATACTTCGAACTCGGAAATTTGGCCGCAATTGTTTCCAACTGTCAGGGAGACACTTTCCCCTCATTGTCGAATGGTCCGAAAGTTGCAAGCGCTTCAAGTTTCCTCTCGGGTCAAGTAGGTCTGTTCCAAATCCTGAGGATCACCAGCCTGATATCGATGGCAGGCCTCACACTCATGATTGCCACCAGCAATGGGTCATTGCCTCAAGTTCTTCAAGCTTGAGCGCGCCATGATTTGCACATGGAACTTGCATCTTGTGCTGGTATATCCTTGCACCAGGCCGATTCTGTTTGTTTTCGTGCCACATGCAATAAGTTCAATCTTCTATTCAGGCAATCTGCTTTACTTCATGGCTGGTTTTCTCCAATCCGATCTTTGTTGAGAGAGATAATGCCGATTTTCATATGATGGCCACGGCATGTTGCAGGAATAGATTTCCCAAGAGAGCTGATTCTAAAAGGCTCGTCCTGATTTGCGCAACAGTTCCCAACGCTGAGGCAGGCCATCACTTTCGACCACAGTGCAGCGCGACAGATGCAGGTGAAGAACTCTTGAACGTTGATTTTTTTCCTGCAAACAATAAAGCAGTGCACTCGACAATTGAAGCGGACAAAAAAGGTGTCCGACAGTTTTTCTGAAACCTTTTGCTCAAATTTGTGGTGGGACATTCGCAGACTGCATGTGTTGCGGGTCTTCAGGTTGCAGGCGCGGCCTTTCTTGCTTGCATCATGCTGTGTGCAGCTCTAGTCTTCGAGAAGCAGGTCGAGGGGGGGATGGGGTGGAGGGAAAATTCTTGAGACTTATCAGATGCCTCAGGATTATCAACTCCAAATTCATTGGTTTGCGTTGGCTACTGTAGGTTTGTCACATCTTGTTGTGGTCCCAACTTGGTAGCCTATTTTCACCACCTCTTTTCGCAGTTTGCCACAGTGTTGTATGCTCCTTGAGGCAAACCAACAGGACCTCGCAAGGCTATCCCCGGCAGGTGGCTCCATTTGGTGCTGCTGGACTTGCAGGGCTTTACATCATCTTTCTGGTAGGAGCTGGGAATCTCAGCATGGCAACAGTCACTTCATGCACGGTCATTGGTGGGACTTGTTCCAAGTTGGGGCACATGGTTCCAAGTTGGGGCACATGGTCCTTTGGAGAATTCGGTACTTTGTAAGTCCAGTAGTTCGCAAAGAACATACAGAATAAGCGTATGTATGTAGATTATTATATCATGTCCGGTTAGATATGTAGATTCATTTCCCAAACAGCAAACGGCATGGGGTGTCCAGCCGAGATGTTGTAGGTTCCCATGTGCTGGTGTACAACTTCAAGGACTCAAAGGTCAGGTTGTGTGGAGTTCCGGGCTTTTTCGGGAGGGTTCCGAAGTGTTCCAGGATGATTTACTACGAGGTTCCGGTTGAAGGTTCAATGATCTGGGGATCGAAGGTCGTTTGTCCACGAAGATCTCATGGTGCGGAGTTCTGACGCGCTTCAAGGAGGAGTTCGACATCTGCTAGCGTGAGGTGAAGGTTTTCAGGGAGTTGAGCTCGAAAGAGTAACAAAAATGGAAGGAGAAGGAGTGAACGCCGTTCAAGCAGAGCTTGAAGTGAACGCCGTTCAAGCAGACCTGGAAGTACGGATCAGACTTTAAGAGTAAACTGTTTCCTCAATGTGAATCATGGTCTTGGACCCTGCAGATCACGATATGTCCAAATCAGGCATGGGAGTTGTACTCTCTTGCGCGCCAAGGTGCTGATATCAGAGTTGACAAGTGCCGCGTGAGAAGTGAGGAAGCACCCCCTGAACAGGTGGAACTAGTAGTCTGCATCGAAAGAAGTTTGCCCATGAAGCGCATGAAAACAAGTTGCCTGATATTCATACTTAGATGTTTTCAAAGTGAATATCTCACTTACAGTTTGCTCACACGAAGTGACACTCGGTTCAATGGACCTGCCTTACAACACATCTGGACAGGTTGGTATGACACAGAAAACAGCAAGCTGAGCAAACTGCCTCATGCTCCCTTCAACTGGCACGGAAGACAAGCAGTTCTTTTGCACAGTAAATTGGAATGACAAGAAAGAAAAACCGATTTTGGAATTGACTGAACACTCTTTGTTGGAGGCCGTTTCTCGCAATACCGTTTTCTGCTCAAGGCAAATATGAAAGAATCAAGGACAGCAGTGACCCCGCATGACTGTCATGACTGTTTCGGCTATCCCACAGACTTTGAAGAGTCAAGTCTTCAATGCTCAGCGAGAAAACACCATGCTGCGGCGCAACATTCCAAGGTTTAGCCTGCCATGGAAATGTTAAGGTATTTCCTAAGTATTTCCTGAGCTCAGAAATGTCCAGCTGAAACGTCATCGGGTTATGCATCTCAGGTGCCTGGGAGGGTCCCGGGAGGGTGCTCTGGGTGCTCGCGGGCTCGCGGGCTCGCGCCAGGGAAGTTCTGGGAGATGCCTGGAGTCCAACGAGCTTCTGGGCCGTGAAATGTGCCGGGAGACTCGGTGCGTGGCCACGTGCGGGGGAGAGAGGGGGTTTGTGTGTCTAAAAAATCGTGTGAACTTCGACTCTCCAAAATAATTAGGCTGTTCTTACGTGGTTTTTTGGGTGCAAGGCTGGGGAAGCTCCCACCCAGCCATGCTCGATCACAAATGGACAGGCTGTTGAAATTGCCACATTGGATCTTCATGATTCAATCTTGTCCAAAAAGCAATGTTTGGTTCTTCATTGGTGATCAACTTGATCTGATCTTGAAACCATGGTCATCTGACGTCACCTGACTAAGGCTCCAGGCTTTACTTGCGTCTCCAAGCTGACCAGTTTCCCCGAAGGTTCACCGCAACCCAGTCAGGATGCCATATGCACAAACCAATTACTGTGGCTTTGGCGTTGCTTTCTGCTTTTTCAGCAGAAATTGAAGTCTCGCTCCATAGTTTGACGATGCATATGAATTATAATGAATTATCATATTTTGACAAATTTGGATTAAACCAGTATAAAGACTTCCATATTCAGCACGTGAGTTTGGTGGGGAACTTTGGCATCTTTCCAGTGCGGCACGACTCACCTGGGAGGCCATGATGGTGTCTTCCACATGGAGCATGGAGTGAAGTCGTGACTGGGATGTGTAACCTGATGCTCTGGGGCGATGGCGGCTATGGTTTAAGACATCTAAGACGCGACAGGAAACATGGCTTCCTTCTGAATAGATGGATTTCATCTGGATTTAACTTTGGAGATGGATTCATTTGAGGAGAAGGAATGATGGATCATTGATGGAGCATGCTTCCAGTGATCCGCTGCGCAACTGCTGGAGTTGAAAGTCTGGGCTGAGAGCAGGGCTGATCGTGCCCCAAGGATGGAACCTTCAGACCCAGATCGCTTCAGAGATTGGCTTCAAACCTATGAGGTGCGGCATGGCATTGATGCATTGACATGCGCGGCTAGGCCAACAGTGTAGCTTGGGTCATGGAAGGTGTAGCTCTGATTTTGATGGCGCCATGTGCGAAGGTAGGGTGTCCTGTTTGGATCTCAGACCGGCGGCACCCAGCACCGACGGGGTTGAAGTCTGAAAAACCTGATAAAAGCACCCGTTGGGTTGTATCAGTTTATATAAGACTGAAACACCTAATCTGACCTCAACCACTCTGTTGATTTGAGCATGGTCTGTTGATTTATACCACCAATTTCTCGGTGCACTATTTATAAATCATTTGCGGGGCGGTGACTTTAGCCGGCTGTAGCTGCTCTGCCCAAAAAATGTGGCACTCTGAGGCTCGTGGGAAGATGACTAGTGCAGGAAAATGCAAGGACCCAACGTGCTGAGAACTTGACATTTCTCGAGAATCGCACGGTAAGCCATCCTTGTAAGTCCTTGGATGTCAGTGAACCCAGCATCTCAAACCACCAGCCGCTACTGTCTGTAGTGATTCACAACGGTGAAATTGATGATTTGCAAAGACCTGTCAAGGACAACGGTGATCCGGTGGAGGAGCAAGGACTGATTTGGATGTGGTTTGAGGCTGTTTGGCTATTTGAGTGCTCAACAATCATCGATATTGAGGAAATGATTTGAAATGATGTCACTTGTGCTTTTCTTTCAAGCAGAACTTTGCTGAATTAGGCACACCAAAGCCCCAGACGATGAATCTGCGTTCAAAGCTCTTTTGCGGTTGACCAGCGCACTGGTGAGCTTTGGATTTTGCATGCACTCGCGGTATCTTGGAATCATATGGCCGTTGGTTATTGAATATCACAGCAGTGCATCTGCGCGCAAACTAGGAGATCTTCTAGTGGCTGGTTTTGCAGCCAAACAGATGTTAACATGTAATCTACATCTATGTAGGGGTTCGTCAATGATGGTTGACCCCGGTTAATAATATCTATAAAGGACAGTTTTAATGAGGGCTTTTCGCAGCGATTTATTTAGCAGCTATGATCAGTAATTCAACTAGTAATGGTATCAATTGTATAACGTATCCAGCAAAAAGCTCTATAAGAGCTATCAGATAACGGCTATCATAAAAACAACTATCAAGTGACAGCTATGATATGCCAGCTCATATGCAAGAGGCTATAATACAACAGTTGTGATAGAAGTAGGTAACGGTCTACATGAACGACTATGAACGGTCTACTGAACGATTTGCAGCTGATGAATCTGCGGTGCTTCGAGGAATCTGCTACTCTGCTTCTAGTTTCGAAGCTGGACCTGGACTGCAGGGAGACACAGTTTCTCGCACCCGGAGAGGTCGTGCAGTAGTTGAGATACCGGTGGTACGCAGTTTTGCTCAAACGAGTTGGGTGTTTCATAGTTATTGTCGTCAAGCTAGTGGGATTATTGATAGTTTGTTTACTTCGTTATCACTAATTAGTCAGAAAATCACCAATCCGTGCCTGAAAACGGGAGGAATGAACAGTTGGAATCTCACTATGCAGGCTCCTTCAGTCTTGTTTTAGGATTTTGTTCATATCCTTCGCTAAGGGAAATCTGAACCTGACCTGACGAGGCCGTGCCAAGAGCCAGATGATTGCCTTTGTGTCAAGGTCGTTGTCTCAGGGAGCCAAGTTGTTCTTTGCAGCTTGGATTCACATTGCAACAGTCTGACATTCTGTGAACTCATTGGTGTGGCAAGGTCGCTCTTCTTTAGACTCCTTCTTTAGACTCCTTCCTTAGACTCCTTCAATGGCTTCAGATTACTTGTGACCGCGGTCCTAGGCGGACACTCCCAATGGAAAGCTCGCGTTGTCACATCGCCATATGGAGAACACAGAGGGTAAGGCGCCACTGGAACAAGATTCAAGGGAAGGGTAAGGGAGAGACAAGCAGTGAGTCCAGTTGAGGTGTAGTATAGTTAAACTAAAAATGCATATTGAATATTGATATTATCATATTGCTTATTTTCATTACTACAGTATTACTACTATTATTACTATTTCTATTACTACTATTATTACTATTATTCCATAGCTTCTTTGTGAATGTTGATACATCATTACATCATTGACGTGTTTCAATGTCGCCCTCAGGAGCTGTTGGAAGGGACGTACCAAGTCCAAGAAGTCTCCAAGTGTCGGGACCTCGAAGGACCTCGAAGGACCACGGGGCACCATACGCCATGCCATGACCAAGGTGGCAACTGCGAAGACTTGAGTGGGGTGCCCCAGGGGTGCCCCGGGGGTGCCCCTGGCTGCCCTGGGGGGTGCCAAGCCCATCTAGCCCGTCCTACCTTCTCTGAAACGTTCATAGAACCACGACTTGAATAGATATGAACCATGTGAATAGTCTTACTCAAGTTTCTCATACATTCAATTTAGTTTGATTGGTCATGGCCCATCCTCATGTGGATCTTTCAGTGTTTCGAGAGCCCAATATTGAAGTTTCTAGGGATTTCTGCCACAGACAAGTCCCCCATTCACCTCCAGTGCCGTGAACATGCGGGGGCCAAGCAAACTGACCAAGGCTTTGATCAAAGCCACTGCGAGGAGTGTGAGCAACCTGGTTGCAACCAGTTGAGACTGGGACAGCCAAGAACAGGTTGCAAGTGCTAGCCATCCCGGTTGTGCGCAGTTCTCTCTCCCAATTTTCCGCATTGCTGTTACCTCAACTTTTTGATTGGACGGTCCGACTCTGGAATGTTCTTCACCGGGATAATCCTCGACTAGCCAAGCGTAGTAAATTTGTTCAATGTCGGAACATCAATGGTGAACCAAACTTGAACATGACTTTCTACCACATTTGCTCTGCGTTGTTGAACTTTGCAGACTTGCACTTGCACCTTGCCAAATATCGGAGTTTCACAGTCTACGAATTGTTATCCACAGCACACCTGTTGAATTCCAGCACCACGTAGAATGATCTCTACTTCAGTCGGCAGAGAAGATCAAATTAATGTCAACATATATCAACCATTCCAAAATTGGGTAAGTCAAAATCCCAACAACGACTCTTTTGTTCATCGCATGTTCACTAGAGGGTTTTGATTCATAGCCAGATGTCAAAGAAGGCCCTAGCGCTGTTGCTGGGTAGCCAATGCTGGACGCTCAGGAATTGCGTGTTCAAGGTGAAGACCATGGAAGGAGGTTGGAGGGTCATGAATGGCATAGGGATTTCGAATGATTTTGATCATCTTCTGGCTTCGAAGGAATCGTACCTGGAGGGGGTCACATCAGAGGGACCACCTGCTTCGCACGGGTCATGCCGTCATGCGCCAGAACGGATTGAGGGCTGCTGGCCCAAAGACGGCGGCAGCATACGGCGGAAACATCTGAGAGGTGCTGATGCCTTCTGTGTTTGCAAAATTGACAGGAGATGAAATCTGCAGTTTGTGAGAGTTTTGGCATGTTTTTCTCATCATCATCATCATCATCATCATCATCATCATCATCATCGTCATCATCATCGTCGTCATCATCATCATCATCAGAATCAGCATCAGAATCATCAGAATCATCAGAATCATCAGACTCATCAGAATCATCATCATCATCATCATCATCATCATCAGAATCAGCATCAGAATCATCAGAATCATCAGAATCATCAGACTCATCAGAATCATCATCATCATCATCATCATCATCATCAGAATCAGCATCAGAATCATCAGAATCATCAGAATCATCAGACTCATCAGAATCATCATCATCATCATCATCATCATCATCAGAATCAGCATCAGAATCATCAGAATCATCAGAATCATCAGACTCATCAGAATCATCATCATCATCATCATCATCATCATCAGAATCAGCATCAGAATCATCAGAATCATCAGAATCATCAGACTCATCAGAATCATCATCATCATCATCATCATCATCATCAGAATCAGCATCAGAATCATCAGAATCATCAGAATCATCAGACTCATCAGAATCATCATCATCATCATCATCATCATCATCAGAATCAGCATCAGAATCATCAGAATCATCAGAATCATCAGACTCATCAGAATCATCATCATCATCATCATCATCATCATCAGAATCAGCATCAGAATCATCAGAATCATCAGAATCATCAGACTCATCAGAATCATCATCATCATCATCATCATCATCATCAGAATCAGCATCAGAATCATCAGAATCATCAGAATCATCAGACTCATCAGAATCATCATCATCATCATCATCATCATCATCAGAATCAGCATCAGAATCATCAGAATCATCAGAATCATCAGACTCATCAGAATCATCATCATCATCATCATCATCATCATCAGAATCATCAGAATCATCAGAATCATCAGAATCATCATCATCATCATCATCATCATCATCATCGTCATCATCATCGTCGTCATCATCATCATCATCAGAATCAGCATCAGAATCATCAGAATCATCAGAATCATCAGAATCATCAGAATCATCAGAATCATCATCATCATCATCATCATCGTCGTCGTCGTCGTCATCATCATCATCACCTTCATCGTCATACTCCATATTGTAGAAGTCCATCTTACAGATATCTGTGGAGTAATGATTCATACTCCATATTGTAGTTGTCACTATTGCATTCTTTTGAAGACAGTGACATTGTTTTTCCGTTGGTGACCTGGTTGTAGAACGAGAGCGCTCGAGGTGAGGGCGAGCGGATCTTTCTTCATGGCATGCCAGTGCAGCTGAAGGCAACGGTGCCTGAAACTAAGCTGGAGAATGCTGGATATCCATTAAGGACCTGATGAAATACTCTGAATATGTGGCAAAACCACGCTCCGTCTTCCTTTGTGCAATTGTTTTCCATTTCTCTGCCCTGACTGAAGTTCTAGTTCCCTGATTCACCCACGACGGTGCAACCATCGTAAAAGCCAGGTAAATACAACTTTGCCATGTTACTTTGCACTTGTTTTCAGATTATTTTTTGAGGTAGGTTGCTGAGGCTTCAAAAAGCAGCTTCTCATCCAATCCCAAAGCTTCTGAACTCTGTGTGGACTGAGAAATGAGAAATGAGATTCGTTCTAAAGGCCCCCCAGCACGCAGACCAGTAACCAAATGCTTGTACTGTTTGAATTTTGGTCATGTGTGGCTTCCAGGACAATCTCAAATGTTTGCTTTCTGGGTTGACTTTTGCCAGGAGTTGACGGTGGTGCCGCACTACAAGATGTTGGGAATCCAAATGTCAGCTCGCCTCTCCAAGGTGAGGTATCCATTCATCAGATTATCATCATTACGCTTTGTTAGTTGCATTGTTTGTTGCATTGGTTGCATTGTTAGTTGTATTCCCTTGAAGTTCTAAGGTGGGACCCTGGTGAACCCTTTGATCCCACAGCAGACGAGGCGCGAAACTGAATTCACCCGCACAGTTTCCTGCAGTCCTACAATTGCACTCGCTGTCGAGGATAGCCAAGCAGCGGAAGATGAAATCGCCTTGTCACCGGAACAAGGGCCACGCATGCCGTATCAGCCTCCTGCTTCAATGCTTTTATGATTTTGGGTGGGTGGTGGCGGCAAATGGACGCCAAATTCATGAGGCTGAAGTGGAATGTTTTGCCGCTTTTTTCATCAAATTACACACATGTACGAACTAATAGATTGACACGTCCCTTTGTGAAAAAGTATAGTTGGCACACCTATTCCAGTGGAAAATTTAGGTCCAAGCGCGAGCCTTTGTCCCGGCAGACATGGCAGGGACCCTCAAGTCGAGGTGAGTACATCTACTGCTCCAAGATGGCACAGGCTTTGACACGATCATCAGATGCCAGTTAGGGAAAGTCATCAACTGAAGCGCTTGAAGCCAAACGAAGTGTCAAAGATCTGACGAGTAGTGCTTCACACGTAGCTTCTCTTTACCCAACTAGACACACGTGCCAGCAGGAATATAGAAACATCTCTGCCAGCTGAAAATGATAGCCTTGCAACTCAACAGCGTCGTTTCCCCAATATGCTCTCTGTGATTTGAAGTGACGAAAATCCCAACGGACACCCTGGTTTCACCACACTCCAGTGCCCCCAGTTTCGGGCTTATCGCAAGCTTAGGCTGGCTTTGTACAAAGATGTGGCTCCCCGAGTTCAGAAGGAAATGGACGACATAGCCTGGGTCTCAGTGAAGCCCACATAGTCAGACTTTGCAACTTGGACTTGGCGAGGTGCAACAAACCATAGAGGCTGGCAAGAAGGCACTCCTTCCGTGTTGGGGAAAAAGGATGAAGCACTCTATGACACTCCTTGCATCTCTTTTCGGAAGCATGACCTCATCTTACCTGTCTGCATTCTTCCAGGTGAGGAGCCGCACAGTCCCCACGCATTGTAGGATGCATGTAATACAGGGATGTCATGATGAAGTGCGGAAGATACTTAGCAAAGCGCACCAACATTTGTTAGCAAAGAGGAGTTGAAGAATTGGACCAGTTTCTTAGATGTCAAGTTTGAAAGCGGTCACATAATTTCATGATTTCGAATTCTATTTGAGATTGGCTCTTGCTGTGCCGGTCACTTGGGAAGGCCAAAACGATGGTCTGTGAACACAAGTTGGGTCTGACTCTGAGTGCTGCGTTGACAAACGTTGACTTTTCGACATTTTTCAACGAGATTTCAGGGTCGCTTCTCGTGCCAGGCAAGCACATGGGTCAGGGAACTCAGCGACGTTGATTGGATGCGGAAAGGGCATATACGATGAGGTTTTTCAGTGCAAAGGTGTCTAGCACATCATCATTTTTTGGTCATTCAACATCAGGCAAATCAATCTGCTAGGGTCCTGAATTTTCTATGGTTTCATTTTATATCAATTTGTCATATTGATCTGCAGACACATAAATGTTTACCTTTGCGACACGATTCCGTCATAGAAGGTGCAAAACAAGATTTTGGGGGGGAGTTTGGATAGCCAATGATCTTCAAACTATGTATAATGATATATAGTACTATACCATATCATATATTTACCAGTGGATGTTATATTTCGTAGATACGATTTGGAAAGATTTCTTCAGTTTTCGATTCCTCAACTTGCTGGTTTGCCATTGTCGCTACCTGTCTCAACAAGGTGAAGACATCCCAGGTAAGATCGAGAAGGCGCTCGGCTGTAGAATCTGTGCGAGGACGTCACCTGGATATTACTCCTGTCACTCGCTTGTGTCAACCTGGGTTGAAGAATCTGTTGATGATTTTTTGGGGATGACAGGAGTAGCAACCACATGGCAATTCTCGACCAGTATGGTTGAAGAAGTTTTGGGGATATGGACAGTAGCAACCAGGTGACGTCCTCATCCCATATTCATTTTCGGAGACTGTTCTGCGGTGCAGGCAGAAGTTTGAAACGACTTACCGATTCATACCTCATATATCCTGGTGCTGTAGAGCAGATACTGCGATGTGGCGGAATGTGGGTGTAGATCGCAGCCAGGCTACATCCATGCAGAATGCGTGTCGTTGGCCCAGATGGCTCACAAGGGAGGTACCACGAATGATGATTCTAGACTTATCATTTTGAACTATACATGATCAAATTTGACGACCAGCAAAAGGGAATGCCAGAAAAGTTTCCGCCACCGTTCGGGTGGGCGTGATGTTTGGCCTTGGACGATTCCAACTTTGTTAATGAGGTGACTGGCTATGCCTCGGTCAGGCAGTACAGCAAGTAGTAGTCCTCCAAAGTAGATGAATAACGACAAATATGCCCGATATATAGAGTTTGATTGTTTGGTGTACATCACAGTCCTTTACATTTTTTTGCGTGTCTGTGTCGACAGGACTTTCTTCTTGGCAGGTCAGGATGAGATTTTTAAGAGCAACTTATGTGACTTTCTTTTGGGCATCACTGAGCTCACAGCTTGGTAAGGTCTGCAGATGCAGGACCAACGGTGGGTAAGGATTCCGTAAGGATCTTGAGGGAGCCTCTTGAGGTTTCAACAATCTGTTTTGCTAGACCAAACAGGAGTGGCAAAGGAAACAATCCTGGTTTTCAAGGGATTTGTTTCTGGACCGATCAATCACCGGCAACATGCTGTTGTGATGAGTAGTGATGAGATAATGATAGCATCATGTACGGCATTCAAAGCAAAACCTCCAACTTGCCTTGGATTTTCTGGTCTCTCGCAGGGACACAGGTTGGAATGTATCTACAGTCTACAAGACTGTTTATAGATGCTCGGCACTGAAGACCAACGCTTTTTCATTTGCCCGCCTAATACTTTCTCTCAGGAGATTGCCAGTCGAATTGCTGTGAAGGATGCCACCATGTCATTCCCACAGATCGGAGGCACAGTTCAGGATGGTTTGGGATGCTGCTTGAACCTTCCTTGAAAGAGACATGAGTACCCAATGGTACCCACATCTTTCACTGTTTTTCGGGAAGTTTCTTTGCCAGCTTCCATAGCTTCCATAGCTTCCCTTACTGTGTTTCAGGTAGTAAGTGCACCATGCAGGATCGTGCGGGCTCCCAGTGACAACTTCTTCAAGGTCCATCTCTTTGAGAGAGATTGAGAATCTCATGAATTCCTATAATGTCTCAAACGCAACGGTTGTTTCATGTTGTTTCTATCTTAGTCTTAAATGAATGGCTCCACCATTCCGAGTCTCTTCCTTCCCTATTGAAGGCAGTGTGGTCTGATCGGATATCTTCCGGACAAGAATTGCCCTGAACACCATGTGATGTATGGAATCTCCTAGAGCCATAAAATCTCTTCAATGAGAATTTGTGGCATGGACCAGCTGTCTTATCAGGTTTTTCTTTGGCCTCATCAAACGCAACCCTCAATCATTTGATATAATTTTGGAGATGACAGATCGCAAACCGGAAAAGGATTGATAGTACTAGGCCACAAAGTGAGATTAACAACTTTTCAGACAAGTCACGGTGCGCGCGCTTTGATGAACCCAGTTTCTGATCTTGGCACATGCGACTATCTCAACTGCTACACCACAGACAAGAGGCGTGGGGTGCGCGATCCAAATAAGAGCGCCTCAGAGAGAGAGAGGGAGAGACAGAGAGAGAATGAGAAAAGGGACGAGAAAGAACACGAAAAAAAAAGAAAGCGAAAGAGAAAGAGAGAGAAAGAGCGAGAGAGAGAGAGAGACAGAGTGAGACAGAGGGGGAGTGCAGTGATTGATAAAACGTTTCAGCAGATTGCAACCCCAGCCTTTCACGACAGGTTGAAGAAGGCAATTGCTGCATTGAAGAAGAGAAACGAGAAGTGTTACGACTCTTGTTGACAAAGATTTTGTTGGTCGCTTGGGATCACGGGCGGTGCAAGACCATTGAAAGACCATCCTGCAATCTACGATCGCCCAAAGCCTTCCTCTCACTTTTTATCACGGTGCAGTAGCTGCATCACCAGCAGTTACAGTATGCATGTTGCATGAACTTTCTGGACTGGGTCTCTGTGACCCAAGTGCGGCTGAGGACGAATGGGTCCCTGGCTCAACTATTCTGACTTGGGTGGTAAGCAGTCTTGGAGCGTTATCTGACCAGCCAAGCGAAATCATGTGCCTTGAAATGAAGGCTTCAACTACAGGATGACTTCCAGACCCCTCAGGGGACGCTGCTCACCAAGGAAGCAACAGTGGACAAAGCTGCCACCTCCTGCTCCAAGGAATCTCCTGCAACCATCACGGTAGCTCTTTGGGGTGATTCCCACTACAAAGAATGGGTAATTCTGCCCAGCACAAGGCAGACAAAGATCCACCCTATGTTTTCTTCTCTCCTTTGACAGCGGAAGCAGAGCTGTATTATCGAATTGGGAGACCAGTGTCTACTCAGTCTACTCATGAATCCATTTGAATCCAGGCCTTTCTTTAGGATCTCCAACATGCATTCGAGCCTTCAACGTTTTGCTGCAGGAGCCGGTCGAACCGCCAGTGCAGCAGTTGCCTCCGGGGGTGGCGCCACCAGCTGGGAAAGCAGGGGCTGGTATGCAGGAGGCAGGGGCAAATTCAATGCAGTTGAAACAGTTTCAATCGAAAAGAAATGATTGTGGTTTGCAAATTCGGTTATATGAGCGCCCGACAAAATTGTCGTCAATTACTTTCTTATTCGTGCAATCATTGGTTGAGAGGAGTAGTGAAAATCCCCAAAAGCGAGTAGGTCCGACTGAAAAGCGAGTCCTCCCCAAATGATGGTCACCCAAACACGTGATTTCGTCCGCTGCTCATATGACTTTGTCCCTTGACTTTCAATTTCACCGGTGCAGATGCGTGGAAGAAAGTGCTACTCATTGGTATCAGATGAGTCAAAGGGGGGGGCCCTGGTGCCCCAGGCGCCTGCTGAAGGGGCTGCGCCTCCAGGCGCGCCAGGCCCAGCACCGGCTGTGCCGGCGGCTGTGCCGGGCGTGCCAACTCCCAAGGAAGGGTCCAGTGCGGTTGCGGTGCCAAACTCAGGAAGTTCCATTCGGACGAAAAGGTTGCTGAAGGTTTTGCCCACCTTGGTTTTGGCTGTCCAGATCACTGTGACATGTGTCCATGATGATCGAAGGATGTGCAACCAGAGCCTATTTTCCTTGACTTGGATTCATTGTTGACGGATGACCTAGGATGGTGTAGCCTTGAAGATGATGGAACAAGTTGCACACACAGTATGCATGTATCATCATGCATGTATACCTACCCCTGGTGGAGGATTTGTCTGCTGACTTTTTTTCTGTTTCCACCTGAAGTGAGATTTATCTGGGGGTGCCGAGGTAGGGATGGCTTTGATACCAGGGAGCTGGGCCCGAGGTGCAGATGCGAAGCCATGGGGATTGCTATGGGTTTTCGTTGGGCTTTCTGATGGTTTCTGCTTTTCTGCGTAACCCACTTGCTGAAGCAGAGGACGGTTTGAATATGTTTCATACCGCGGATGAAATACGTGGTGGATGCTTTTTCTGATGCTGCGGATCGTCAATGTTCTGTCATTGGCGGGTGCAAAGGTTGTACTGCAAGCGCAACATGCCATGCGCCTTCCACAGATTGTTGTTCAATGGACTGGAGAACAGGGATCTTTTATCTACGAAATTTACAAGATCCTGCTCTCAGCGAAAGAAGCCATCAACGGGGGCATTTCGGTGGCATGATGTCTTGTATGTCAAGGCTTTTTGCAATCATGTATCCAGTAGATCCAGCAAAAATGGCTTTTCACGGGCCACCAAAAATGCAGCTATAAGCGATATGATAAACTAGCAAGACTGTGTCCTTGGTACTTTCCACAGTCTCAGTGTCAAGAGCACTGCGGTATTTTCCAAGAAGAAGACCGAGTAGCTACCCATCATCAGGACAGGCTTCTCTTCTAGTTCCCGGTCGGTCTCATGACTTTCGCACTGTGATTCTTTGCCTCAATAACTTTAGAATGTTCAGCATCTGAGTGAGGTCCTAAAGGAATTTGTATCCCAGGATCACTGGTTTGATTGATTGGACAATTGAGAAGAAAAACCAGTTCTGAGATAAAAAGAATTTGTTTTTTGCTCAAGACTTCTGGCACTGGCTCGGCAGAAAATGTGAGTATTATTTTTCCATCCACAAAGCCTGCGGCCCATGCCAAATCCCACTACTGGCGCCAGAACTTCTATCCGCAGAACAATACTGCTCACACTCTCTTTGGAACGGTTTCCCGTTGATTTCCGATGTACATTTGCAGCAAAGCCTCCCAGAATAGAAGCCGAGTAGAACGCTGGAACGAGCAAGTGCGGCAACAGAAAACCATCCTGTGGAAACCATGCACGTACACTCTTACTATTTTTGTTATTATGACCGTGATGATTATTTGTTTAACAAATGTTTTTTCAATAATCATTATGATTTTGAATATGTTGTTTTTACTATTCTGATTACTTCATTCTGACTGATACGGATGATTATTAGCATGATCATTTTGATTTTGATTATTCTCATTTTTTGGATTTTTAATATGGTTTGTATGGTGATGATCATGATTGTTCCCTTGTTTTGAGATCGACTACACTGAGGCTGGCAGAGAAGCTTGCTAATCAGCAACGGGACTCGTGTCAGCCCAGGAGATCCAAAGCGTGCTCAACGAGTCCGATGCTTTCTCTGAGAGAAAAGATGTTTTTTCATTAGGGACTCGGGTGAAGGAATTTCATTCTGCCAGAATTCCATCCTTTCTTTGCCCTTACATACTGTGCATGCTAGTGTATATCCTATGTAGAAAGCCCATGAACGCCCAAAGTTCATCCATTTGCATTGAAGCACATATTTGGTCGCATTGAACCGAGATCTGTCACTTTTTCCTTGGCCAGGGAAGCCAAGCAATTTGTCAGCTGAAGTTTGGGCTCAGACACATGGAAATTGGCCTTTCAGCCAGTAGTGACAGAGCAGGTATTTTTCAGCTTCAGCTATGGAACTGTCAACAAATAGGTGATCAATTTCGCGACGAGACTGTTCGCACATGGCACCCACAATCCAGCAAACAATAGGGCACGGTTTTTGCCTTTCTTGTAGCTTGAATGCGGAAGCGGACAAGAGATACTGTGCTTGCCACTTTCAGTTATGCGAACAAAGTTGAAAGATCTAGCACAAACAACTGGCACAACAGGTACTGCTACGAAACATCATAGCATTTGTAGTACACTGGATGTGCCACTTGTCCCGGCATGTTCGGCAATGACTCCGATGATGGTGCGCTTGGGGGTTGGTGGCCTTGGGCTGGCCTTGCCGCATCTCGCCGTGCGAAGCCGTGCGGCCCTTTTCTACGGGTGTGGCAGGGGCAGCGTTTCGTTGTCGAAAGAAGGTCTCTTTTTTTGACCTCGAAAAAATTGCGTTGCGGGACCCGGGTCGATTTCGGAGCTCGTATGCTGATGTCATTTCGCGACAGGTGCAGCACTTCCTATCCCTACGCTTAGTTTTTTTGACAGGCGGAATATTTTTAAAGATCAAGTTGCAAAATCAAAAACCGACTTGGAAGTGCGACAAAAACTGTGTTTTGAAAGGGTTTGTTCCCGAAACAGCTTGCCTGTTGAGGTTCTATTGGCCTTTCAAACATTGGACCCTGTCACGCGATGATTTGGTGCGGCTCTCTTGGTCTCCCACTATGTCTCCTACATCTCTTTGCGAGCTTGTCACGACATGGATCTGGCTTTGTTTCCCACAATGTCTCCCATTTTCTATCCCACTTTGTCTCCCACGGCCCACTCCTCAGCGACATCTTGTCACAACACGGATCTGGTTTTGTCTCACGTTTTGTCTCCCAGTATGTCTCCTGCTAGGTCTCCCACTTCTTTGTGAGATCTTGTCACGGCATGGATCTGGCTTTGTCTCCCATTTCGTCCGCCATTTTGTTTCCCACTATGTGGAACGACATGCATGTTGTATTGTGTCTTTTTTTGTGTCGCATGTTTTCTCTTGTGGTGAGATCTTGTCACAACATGAATCTGATTTTATCTGCCACGACATGGAGTAGGCGGCGCACAAATGCAAAGCCATTGCTTCTGATCACTTTGAGACCATTTAGATTTCTGAATTTGCTGGAACGCGGCAACAGAATAAATGCCTGGGCACCACAGGTCTTTCACCTTCAACTTTACCGCGATCGAAACATACCTGACATGTCATTTTTTCAAACTTGCGCTGTTTGGGGTCAGTGCTGATGTAATTTGCCTGCGCGTTGTGCACATTTTGGTTGTGCTCACGCAACCCTTTGCGGACTTTGTGCGTTTCAGATGGCTCTCTTTTGCAAATTGTCTTGTCTTTATAGAGATCTTTTGAAGGGATCTTTACACGAGCTCTCAGCTCATGCAGATCGCTGATCTTGTGTCCTCAGCTCGAGATCAGAGATCTTCTCTGAGCGGATCTTATCTGAGCTTCTCATAGAGAGCTTTTGGGTTCGAGGGAGATCTTGCGTTGATCTTCTGCAAGGATCTTGTTCAGGGCTCATGTAGACCGCTTGTCCGTCTTCGAATGTCTTCGAGTCTTGATTCTATCATTCCTCTTTAGAATGTGTATATCATATCATGTGTGCCAAACTACTGTTTGGAGTCTCGTGGGACAACTTTGGAAGTTCACGAAGAGTCAAGAGCTTTGACCTGCAGCCACAGACCTTTTGAGCATGCTTTGATGGTTGCCAATGGGTCGGGTACAAATTTGAAACGGATAGAGATCTTTGCAGTCTCTATTCAATTGGTAGCATGGCCCGTGGTTGCGTGCAGATTATGAAGCTTTCGACGTGGAGGACTTGGACGGCGGAGACGAGGGCAGAGGCGGAGCTCAGGGTTTCAATTGAGTTTGAGTCAACACAGAGCTACCGAATTGACACAGCAACAGTGCAGTTTTCCCATCCAAACCTCCAAGTTCACAGCTGCCAGGGGGTCCCTTGACTGATCTCTGCGAAGATTCGGACTATTCGGACAGCTGCAGGGTTGGGCAAGGGCTCTATTTTAGAGAATGTTGAGACTATGCAGCAGCTGAGTAGCATGGCATGCCATGCACAACATCGGTTCCTTGCCACCGTTCCATGTTTGGGCCCGAAGGTCGTGCTTGAAGGCTGCCATTTGGCTCAGGGAATCGGACCGTGGAACGAAAGAAAGCCTTGCCAGGAGCAACCGGGGGCCCGACCGGGGGTGCATTTTGTGGGGTCGCCACCAAGATCCAAAGATCGACAGCGCTTCCAGGATGGGTATTGGTCGTGATTCTCGACACAAGCACTACAAGACTGGTGGAAGATCCAAGGTGAGGGTGTGGAAAATGGTGGTGCCAGTCACAAATCCACTGACATCAACGAAGATTCAGGACTGTAGTGAGGATTCAGTGAGTCGCGATGATTATACTGATTGCACTGTGGTAAAGACTATGTCTATGTCGGCATCACTGGTAGCCCACAACTGGCTCGAAGTATGGAATTTAATTCTACCAATTCAGTGAAGTGTGGATGCAAGGTTTCTTTTAACATGTTGATGAAGCTGTTTGTCTCAGGATTCTTCAGGTAGTTTCCAGTTTCAAGCATTTTCAGAGTAGAGCGCCAGCATTGATCACTCAGGTTGAGCTTTGATCGTTAGACGAAATGAACATATTGACGAGGTGTTGAACTTCAATTATCGCCCTTCGACAAAATGCATGTCAACGGTGTGTGTGGGTATACATGCGCTGGGTGCACTGCTGGCGATAACCCTGTTCCATCATCGCGACTGCAAGTAATATAGCTAGGGCTCCGGAAGAACCGTTGCTGCAAGCACCTTTCAAATGCTGAAGTCAACAAAAAAGTAAGAGAAGGAAGACAATAAGCAAGAACTGATAAGAGCAATGAAGAAAAATCAGAAGAAGAAGAAGAAGAAGAAGAAGAAGAAGAAGAAGAAGAAGAAGAAGAAGAAGAAGAAGAAGAGAGAAGAAGAAGAGAGAAGAAGAGAGAAGAAGAGAGAAGAAGAGAGAAGAAGAGAGAAGAAGA